>JAREIS010000051.1:2372500-2922500 GCA_030060385.1 Muscicapa striata striata | reverse complement strand
AGCTAAAGATTTCAGCAGATATAATCAAGGCATAGATGCATATAATGTTGGCATACATACAAAATACAATATGTCTTACTGTATCTTCAGACCGTTCGTGTCTACTTCTTACAAAGAGAAACACTGAAGTTGTTTTTATAGAATGTTAATCTCACAAGAGAAAGAATGTTAATTCAAAAGAAGAAGAATTTTGCTATAAGTCATTAGAAAATCCTAATTTCTTTCTGCCACTGTTGGGTGTCTATCAAACTGAGGTCAGGACATTCATGCAGTAAATTCCAAATCTTTACTTTTTGTCCTTATTGCACTGTTGGCAAGATCCTGAAGGATCCCTACTGAATGGAAATGATGCTCTGCTGAGTGATTTTTGAGCCTGAAGTGTGAATACCATAGTTTGCATGAACTACCTACATCTTTCTGCTGCCAGCTCTGCTCTTACATGCCAGGGCACATCAATCCCAACTTGCAATATCCTGAATATTATTCTATGGTCTATTCTGAACTCAGAAAAAATATTGTGCAAAAATACATGCTGATTCCCCAGTGTCCACAAAACTTCATATTGGACTGAAAAGACAAAAATTTAATTGTCCAGTTGTTGAGGAAAAGATTAACATATCTACATATCTACAACATAAGGGTAATAAATATTTACTGTTTTAAGATCATTCAGCTTCTGCTCCTCAATAATAAAAGACTAATAAGCATTTATTCATCATAAAATTTGTATAATTTCAAATAATTTTTGCTGACTACAAAGATTAAAACCACACTTTTGTTTCTTCCTGATTTATTCTGGAAATAATATTCCATTTCTAAAATATATTGAAGTGCTTACTTCTGCTGGTGAAATTAAGAGCTTAATACCTGTCCATACATAGCCTTAGGAAGTTCTAAAAACTCATTTAAAGAAGATTTCAATTTTGGAAAATTCCTATTTAAGAAAATACAAAATCTGTATCTTCCATTAATAAAATTTAAAATCCAAATACTTTGTTTATGCACTGATACACTCCTCTGTGATGCTTTCTTATGAAAAGGTTTTATAAGTTATATCTTTTATATACTATTTTAGAAAGAAAAAATGTTTGAATATTAAAAACATTTACTAAAATGTTTATTTGTTCTGGTATATTTGACATGTACTGTATCAAGCTATGCAGAATGGAAATGTTACCAAAAGTCAAAAATTCTTAGCAAGGCAAAACCAGAGTGTTAAATACTGATACTCAGATGAAATGTATTGTTGGAAGTAGTAAGGCAAAATCTGGCAAAGGAAAAATAAAAATATGGCTGCCATGTATACGACCAATTCCTCCTACAGGTGTTTGTGCACTAGAGACAGAAAAAAGCCATAAAGGACAACACAACAAGTGAGCAGAGGTACAGATTTTCATTACTGTTACTTTACTCCTGGGGTAATTTTTAAAAGTAAAAATATTTACTTTACACTGTAAGGGAAAATAATGTTGCTTAACTAAAATGTTCTCTTAGGGTAGAAGAAAATAAAGCAAAACAAAACACACCAGTGGGAAATTTTCCTTGATGTTTGAATTGCTGACCAGTATTACTGGCTACACTACATTTGAAGAGATATGAACTTTTCCTTGGGTATGCTCACTGTTCCACACCACCAGAAGATCTGCCAGTACCTGCCTATGGACAACTGCAACATGAAATTTTTTACTGGGTTACTAAAGCAATTTTCAGTTGACACACTTTTCGGAATTTCGTTGATGTCAGTTCCAGGATTTGGAGATTAGTTGTGATGTAAGAGAAGCTTCTCCAAATAACAGAGACACAAAGCTTATTATTTCAATCTTTGAAGGATTATGCATGATAGGATACAATTACGATCATAAAAGTGTAAAACTGAATGAAATAAAGTTTAATAAACCAACTTCCTGCTTTCTCAAGAAAGATGGATCTAGAGAGATGATAAAACTCTACCCTCCTGTAAGAACAAGATTCATACTGTAAGAGTCTACCAACATTTCTTCCTGAAAATAAAACAAATTCCACATGAGCTTCTGAAGCAAAATACTGTTCCTGAAATTTTCTGTAAAATAGAACAAACACAAAACGAAGTACAATGGCATGGCCATTATACTAGGTTTGCAGACCCAAAAATATTTCAGACACTTTAAACAGATGTCATAAAGTCTTGCTTAAATCAGTCTGCAGAACACTGGACAATGTATTTATTACAAGGGAAGAATACTGGTAAGAAAGGTGTATATTTTTTGCATCAGGAAAGGTTGAGACAGTTCACAAATTGTCAGACTGGTACTAGCTGGACAGAAAATACCATATTAGGAGAAATTTTTTAATGCAAATTTTTGGTCCACTTTTCCATTATACTTTACTCCTTTTCATTCTTCTAAAGAGTATGCAATATTCTGTTCAGTTTGTTATTATTTTGAAAAATAGAACGGTTCTTCAACCTTGATGTTTTTTTAAATGGTTAAGCAGAACCACAAGCCTCAAAAAGGATTTAATTAAACAAGCATTTTAGGATTGACTCAACTATAAAAAAGTTAGAGCTTTAATAAGGAAACTGAAATATCCTCAGCTGTTCCTAAATTCTGTCTATATTCTAGGCAGACTATAAAAGTATATGTATGACAGGTTTTTGTCTAATTATAATATGCAAAAGAAGTATGCTGTTCCTGAGATTCTCTGAAAATAATAATTTAACCAGTTTTATTATCACAAAATGAAGACCTGATGAGAGGTAAGTGGTCTACAAGTCTTAAAAAAATAAATTCAAAATACATTTTTTTTACACATTTTCTTTTGTGCATAGAGAAAATGAAGAGAGAGAAAGAGACTTTATAACTGTGTTCCTTTCAGCAAAGGAGCATATCTTTCACATGAAGTAACAAAAATTCCTACCTTGATGGACTGACTGTAAGGTCCTATGCTGGCGGGTGCCCAGTGGGAAATGCTCTGTACATGCATGACCAGCTTTTCATCATGTACTACATCATCCGCTGCCGTGTCATACTTATGTGCCAGGCAGTCCATGCAAAACAGCACTCCATCAGGTAACAGTGTTTCCACACATACTCTGAAAACACAAGATAATTATCTCTTCAAACAGAAGTTTGCTTGAACCAAATTCCAACATTTATTTCCCACTTTTTTTTTTTTTTTTTTTTTTTTTTTTGGACATTATCTTAGGAAATTTTGCCAGGATCATATAAAGAAGTTAAGAGCATTGCAATAACCTGCTAGCATTAACACTGCTATCTCCTCAAGGACACTGCTGGCTCACAGACAGCTTCTTGCCCACCAGGACTCCCAGCTCCTTCTTTGCAGGCTGCTTCCCAGCACTCCAGTCCCCAGCCTGTAGTGCATGGGGTTATTTCTCCCCAGGTGCAGGACCCTGCACTTGCCTTTGTTGAATCTCAGACAGTTCTCTGCCCATCTCTCCAACCTGCTGAGGTCCTTTTGAAGGGCTGCACAGCCCTCTGGGGTACTGGCCACTCTTCCCAGATTGGTGTCACCAATGAACTTGCTCAGGAGGGATCTGCACCTTCATCCGAGGCATTGATGAATAAATTAAACAAGGCTGGACCCAATATGTCACTGTTAGTGACAGTGCCCCAAGTCCAACTAGACACCCTGTGCCACTGATTATAATCCTCTGGGATCTGCTGCTCAGCCAGTGCTAAATCCACCTCACTTTAGTCCACACTTCCTGAGTTTGCCTATGAGGATGCCAAGAGAGACAGTATCAAAGTTTTCTGAAAAGCAGCAGCTTGTAGTTGCTTTACAACCTTCTCACAGGTTATCTGTAATACTAGCACATTTTTCTGCTATACTTTAAGTTGCATGACAGATATAAACATATGACAGGACTCAAAGTCTACTTAAGCATTCATTTATGAAGTTCACTTCTGTTTCCTCCAAGGAAGACTGAGTGCCTTGATGCACAGACAGACGTGTGTTGCATGTGGCCAGTTAAAAAGCAGGAGGGTTGAGGGGGCTATGTGGGGAAATCAACATTTCAAAGCCTGAAAAATAATTATATTTGCAGTCCATGCATAGAAAAGTCATTTAGCTCCCAGCAGGAATTCAACAAAAAATTACTTGTTCTCTTTACATATCATGTAACAGCCTTATAAAATTCTTCCCATCTTGCTTATTTCTTCCAAGAAAACTATTTTTCTCCTCACCTCCCACATGTAAATATAGTAGTTTTTCCTCATTACCATCATCACAAGCATGGATGAATGGATTTTCTGCTTGGGCTGGTAAATTTTCAAGACAATTTTGCAAATTTATTGCAGATCCACACCCGAGTCAGTGCTTCCAGCATACCACTTGTGAGAACTTCCACAACCAGGCCTCTGTACATAATGCAATGATGCAACCATGCAAACTGCTGTATAATTTTTCTTCAGGACAAAATGCAACATAGACAAATATGCAACATAAACACAGTGCTGTGGAAAGGGACCTGAGGGTCCTGGTCGATGGCAAGTTGAACATGAGCCAGCAGTGCCCTGGCAGCCAGGAGGGCCAAGTGTGTGCTGGGGCTCATCAGGCACAGCATCACAGCTGGGCAAGGGAGGGGATTGTCCTGCTCTGCTCTGAGCTGGGGCAGCCTCACCTCCAGTGCTGGGGGCAGTTCTGAGAGCCACAGTATGAAAAAGATACAAAGTGCTTGAGAGCATCCAAAGGAGGGCTACGAAGATATGGAGGGGAAGCCATAGGAGGAGCAGCTGAGGTCACTTGGTCTGTTCAGCCTGGAGAAGATTCAGGGGAAACCTCATTGCAACTTCCTCACGAGGGGAAGAGGAGAGGCAGGCATCTCTTCTCTGCAGTCACAGTGACAGGACCCAAGGGAATGGTCTGAAGCAGTGTCAGGGGAGGTTTAGATTGGATATTAGGGAAAGGTTCTTCATCCAGAGGGTGTTTGGGCACTGGAACAGGCTCCCCAGGGAAGTCACAGCACCAGCCTGGCAGAGCTCAAGAAGCACTTGGAAAATGCTCTCAGGTACAGGGTGTGACACTCAAGGTGTCCTGTGCAGGATCACAAGTTAGACTTTGACCTTGTGGGTCCCTTCCTATTTAGGATATTCTATGATGCTCTGAAATCTGTTTGCTCTATGAAAATAAAACTAAAAAGCCATTTTCCTGCAACGTTCTAATCTTTCTACCTTGTTATTTTACTGATGGAAGGCTACGTAGCTGGCTATGCAAATGTGGAGGCCTAAAACATGCAAGCATAAGAAATAGAAGTTAAACTGTGACAAGTTGAGCATTATAAAAAGAACATACAACATGTAGGAGTGGAGAATAATTTTGTGTAGTTTACAGCCAGGATTAGATCCCTCTTTTGAAGGCACACACAGCCAACTCTCCCATTTCTCTCTGATTTAATAATCCTGGCCTACAGTCAGCATCCTAAAGCCTCTCTCTGCTTGTCTTGGGTCTGACACCCAGGCAGTGGAATGTGATGATTATCTTAACAGTATCTTTGAACTATTTGTCTTGATATACTTAAAATTCACAAGCCTCTATTACACTTCATACTCTGCAATAAGATTATAAAATATAAGAATTTTCATTAGAAAATTGCTGAACAGTTGGTTTTAAAAATATGAAGAAGACAAGAGATATGACCACACAGTTGACCCTGCTTTTAGTGCAGGATTGGACCAGATGACCTCCAGAGGTCCCTTGCAATCTGTATTAACCTATGATTCAAGTGAAATTTTTCAAGCTATATCAGTTCTGCATTCTCAGCATATTATCTCAGAAGCACAAGAAATTACTGTAAAAAATTACAAATTACTGTAAAAAGAAATAAGCCATTTTGACAAAGGCAATAAAAAATATAAACAGAAAATTAGTTTAACACACATGTTTTTTAAAAAAGAAAAATTTCATAGCCTAGGTGTTTTTTAACCAATTTCCAATAGAAAACAAATCCACCATACCCAAACAACACAGGAATCACACAGTGCACACCTAAACTACTAAGCAGTTTCATTATGTCAGATATAGAGTTGGATGCAACATAGAGGATTTTGTACAACAGATATTGAAAAAAATACGCTTTGTGTATCTATGAATAAAAGTGTAAAATCAATGTAATTTCTTTTCATACTTAAATTCTTACTGAACATGGAAGTGCAGCTAAGCTATCCAGCTAGTGTGATTATTTGAGGGAAACACAAGACATTAAGAACAACTGGATTGAGCCAAAGATCCATCTAATGCAGTAGTTGCCTTCAACCAGAGCCAAGTGCATATAGGGAGGGGAAGAAAAGAAAAGGCCTAAATATAGTTCTGAAATAACTGTCAGCATTTCATGATGTGAATCCCAAGCAACTGCTCAGATAATTTTGCTTTTGTATTTAACAAAATAAATAGAACAAGGTGAGTAACATTTGTCACAAAGACCTAGAGGATTCCAGACCTCATCACTTTTTGGAAGACATAATGCTTTTGACACTTTCTCCTGTATCACACTCATAGAGAAATTGTTGACCTTGGGGCCAGATGAGCAGAGAGTGAGCTAAAGTGAAAACTGGCTGAACAGCCAGGCCCAGTGGGTGGGATCAGTGGCACAGAGTCTCATAGGTGAACAACCAGGAGCCTACACTGGGTCTGCTCCTGTTCAACATCTTCATTCATAACTTGCATGATAGGGCAGACTGTATCCTTGGCAAGTTGCCATCCACATGGATATTGACAGGATGAAGAAACAGGCACACAGGAACTTGATGAAATTCAGCAAGGAGAAGCTGCAAGTCCTACGCCTGGGGGAGGAACAAATTCAAGGTCCAGTATATTCTATGGGCCCACTGGCTAAAAAACAGCTTTATGGAGAAGGACTGGAGGTTCCTGATGGACACCAACTTGAACATGAGCCAACAGCATGACCTTGTGGCAAAGACGGTTGGTGATATGCTGGACTGCATTCAGAGAAGCACTGCCAAAAGGTCAAGGGATACAAACAGAAAAGAAAAGCAAATAAAGTCCCAGCAACACAAACAGTTGTCACTTCAATCAAGTCTAAAAGAACCAAGACTTGCAAACCATGTATTATCCTTCTGTAAGTCCGTATGGGGGAGCATTTGTAAACCTTATGGTATATATTAAAGCAGGAATTTCTAACCCTAGTGTTTTTGACATGAGCAGCTGTGATGTTAATACTCCAAAAGGCAGCAAAAGTCTTCTTCTGTGAGACACAAACATTTGGCAAAATGCTCCACAAATATGGCAACAATAATTCAGTCTATTACAGTGCATCATAAATACACTAAAGCAGTGGTCTAATCCTACCTTGCTGGTGGACACAAATCAAATTCTGTCACATAAACTGAATTTATAACACTGAAATCTTTCATGCTCTTCATATATAGATGAACCAAAATAATATCCTTCAGTTTCAATCCCTCTGAAGTCAAATTAGCTGCAGGATAAAAAAAAAAGTTGTTAAAGAAAATATTTTAAATGTGTGCAGAAAGACAGCATGGGCATCATGGTTTTGTTCAGCAAAACCAACTGGTAATAACCTAACTGTTGTCTAAACATGACTGAAGATTTTGTAATACACTACCTATCCCCACTAGTATTTATTTCTTCCATTATATTCTTTCTCATATTAGTTTTCCAAATATACAGAAGCAGACTACAAAATAAATTTTATCCACTTTGAGCAGTGGTGAATTCTTGCCCCATGAAAACACATCATGCATTCATGCATGTGGGTATGTTACAGCCTGAATTACTTGTATCCATAAGTTTGATTGTCTTGGGGGAGCTTGGGTGGGGTGCTCATTCTGTAACAGCTAGTAACAGACAAAGGATTTTGAATCACAAAAATACAGAACTGGAAGGGACAATAGCCATCTTCAAGGAAAAGATCAAATATTTATATACCATTCCAGAGGGATGCTTGTCTAAACTGTTTTTAAAAACTCTCACTGCAATAATAATCTCTGCAAAAACAAAGAATTATAAATGGCAAGACAGACAATATGAAACAGAAGTGGCCACAGGAGAAATGAAGGAAGGATGAGAGCAGAGGAAAGCTCAAGCAGACAGCTAAAGAAGACATACTCAGAAGTCAAGATCATCTGAATGTGTATGCATAGAATATGCCAGTCATAGTGCTCAGAGAGAATGTATTACCCTTATATAATCAACTACATAACTAGATATGTGATCAGCTCTGCAGTATCTCCTTTGTAGCTCATGAGCAACAGAAAGTAAATGAAGACAAAATCTCTGAATATAGAGCATATATAATGAAAGAGTACTCTGTGACCTAATATTTTAAATAAGCCATGTAAAGTTCTTCTCAGTGTTATTTTGGGGATCTTGCCCTTTAATGTTACAGTGTGCACGTGTACATATACTTAGAAATTTGTTTTTTAATTGAGAAGTACAAGGATATAAAGACAAATCTCTGAAGGTTGTTGTCTTAGTGAGAAACATAGTTTTCATGTAAAAATTTTCAGAGCTTTTAAAGACAGTTCAGAATTTTGCACACTTTCACAAAGACTAGTTTGGTCACACCAACACTGAATTTTGTTCTAAACGTCCCAGCTTTACAATCATAATGGCAATCTGAAAAGGGGAATTCTCACTTACAGAAAAGAAAGTGTCCACAAGTGATATAAGAGATTTATAGCAATTGACATAGATCTCCTATGAAATCAAAATACATGTCCAGAAATATCAGCTGATAAATTAGCATACAATAGCTATTCTGTATGGAAATAGTAATGTATTTGAATGCTACCTGATAGCAATCACTAAATCAATACCAGCTGTTATATCCTCAGTTACAGAGGAAAAGAGAGCAATTCTCAACTTTCCAGCCAGCACTTTAGTCAAGAAGAAAGGTCAGCAGTTAAAAGTTCTGCAGCATTATATGGAATACTGGAGAGGGAAAAAAACCCTCAATCAACTGATACATACCTCTGCACACACAAAAATCTCCACTCCAAATTTAAAATATATGAACCAACAAACTAACTCTAATTTGTGGACAAAGAGTAAGCTGAAGGCATTGATTTGGGTAAATTCATAATTTCTACCTTTATTTTTAAAAAATCCCCTAAGTACTATCCCTTTTTCCATTACATGAATGAGAGGAATGGCGGGAAATAACTTCCGCCCAGCTTATAATCAAAATAAAATTGACTCCCAAAATACTCTCTCTAGCAGGAAGGCATACATGATGAACTGGTTAGCAAGTTCTTGGGCTCTTCACAACTTCAGTTTTTCAGGGACAGGACCATTACATTGCATTTGTCCTGGATATACAGGGAAACCTTACAGACTTTCTGTTGAATTTCTAGGCATTCATTCACTTCTAGGTTTTGAATAATTTATAGAATATGATCAGGTGAGACTCACCCTTACTTAAGCAGAACTGCTTCAAATGTTACATTGACTGAAGTACAGTTTTTAAATTATTTTTGGTTGGTAAGTTGGTTGGTTTTTGTTTTGTTGGGGATTTCTTGTTTGTTTTTTATTAAGGGGTTATCCAGAATCCTTAGCTGAGAGCCACAAAATTCTACTTACTGTAGATAGTATCCAAGCTGTCTACAGGAACTAGCATTTAAGAACTTTAGCCTGTTTTAACGTAATAAAAATCCACGGTTTCCTTCAAGCTTATGAAACTTTGCCATGGGACAACTACACCAGAGCTGCTTTATATTATATAAAGCAAAGCAATCTTTGTCACCTTCCAAATATGTCTAAAAAAAAGTTTAACATGAGAGTTTAAGAAAATAAATGTATAAACAGCAATATACTGCATTCCCCCCCATTCTTGGCTTCATAGAATTCCACCCATTCTACAGAACATTTCTAAGACTCTAGTAATAAATTTCCATTTCCAAATCCTTTTGTCGGATAAGGGGGGTAAATCAGTTAACCCAGCAGAGTTTAAAAGTACTGTGCTTCTTCCATTCTCACCACAGTGTAGCTGAAGTATGTGCTCAGAAAAAGTCTTGTGCAAATTTGCAGATTAAGTTCTCAGAAACAAATTATTTTGTTTGTCATGGCAGAACCATAATTCATTGTTTCTACGCCCACTTTCAAAAGGAGAATAACTAAAAGACAAGTCAGAACTGAAATTTTCAGCAAAAGATCAGAAAATTATTTTTTGCCCTTACCATCACACAGGTAACACAAGTAATCTGCTGAAAGCAATGGGCTACTGCACAAGCCAGAGACAACCTTTTCTGGCAGATGCTAAGGCAAAATTACATGTTTTTATAACTAAGCTTCCATTCAAATATAATGAGAAAAAAAAAAGCTCCACAACCCTCTTGCTTCACTTTATAGATTATTTGCAGATTTACAGTAAAATCCATTGCCTTTTTCAGTAAAAGTCTGATCATCTCCACCTTGCTGATTTCCAAACTATCAAAAACTAGCTTAATGACCTTCTACCAAGTAGAACTTTGCTTCTGAAAAAGAATTCTAGGGCTTCTTTATAATTCTATATTCAATCATGAATACTGAGCTGGACATGCAAAAACATAAGATATGATAGGACAATATCTCATGCAAATTCATAAACCAGAATATGAGTTTACCCATTTAGATATTAAAAATTATTTCCATTTTTGTGAATGAAAAGAAGCCTGTACAAACATACTTCACTTAAAATTTAGAATGAAAAAATACAAAACAGAAACACAAAGATTTTATTTTACATGTTTAAATGTCAGAATATTGTAAGTAACCTGGATTTCATGATCCCCAAGACAGCAATTTTGCCTTTACATTAGGAATATAAATGAGATTTACTGCTACTGACCTAATCTTAGATGCCAAAATGTATATCAACTTTCTAGAAAACTGAATTTAATATTATGGAAGCTACAAATGTGTTTTAGCAAATAGACAGCATCTATACCGCACGTACATGCTTATACACTGTATATTTCAAGAATGTTATAAAGGGGGAAAGTGGAAATAGTGTTTCTACAGTGATATCAACTCTACTCTGGCTTTCCAGGGTCTTCAAAGGCAGTCAAATTATGATGTGTTAAATATAAAAGGTGGTAGTCTTAATATCAGAGGTTCTAATCCAATGTAAAATGAGATTACAAACCAACAACAACAACATATAAAGTTAAAAAACCACATGGAGATACAGATGCTTCCTTAAGACCATATTAAAAACATAATCATTATCAGCAGATTATGTATTAACTAAATAAAGCACCTCTGAGAGAGGAAAATGCTTCCCGTGCTGCATCTTCAGCATTTTTATCCTTTGATGGAAGGAAGTGGGCAGTGATGCTTGAAAACCACTGGTAACCACTCGGAGATTTTCCTGAATTTTGAAATTTCTTAGCTATGGGAAATGAAGAAAAGAACTATGATTATAACAATGAAAGGTTTCAGATTAACCAAGGATACATTTTAAATTGTTTAAGAAAAAGAACTTTGACAGAAAAGAAACCCACAAACTGTAAAAACATCTTCAAAAATATTTACAAACAGATATAAAAGTAAGTGTTCTGGTAGCAAAACTCCCGAATCCTTCTCCAACACTGCCTCCACAAAAGATGCATGCAAGTAGCACATTAGCTGAAAATTTCAGCACTTTTTCTCCTCCCTTCCATTTCTGCTGATGTTTTACAATTTCTTGACCTTTTTGGTTACAGACTTAGCACAAGATGTGACACTGAAAAATTAAAATTTTCAAAAGTATCCAAGTGGCATAAAAACAGATTTTCAAACTTGTATGCCAAATTTTAATGGAAGTTAGGTGCTTAACCTGGTTCTTATAATCTTTGCAAATGCATAACATGTTTAGACATTTTTGAAGCCCACCGGGAACTTATCCATATTCAAGAAATATAAAAGACCTAAATACTATTCAATAACCAAACACTGTTAGCAGTGAAACTTAGTTTTCAGGAAGTTTACCCATCTATGTACGTAGTGTAACAGAAATGTTGTGATATTTCCAGGAGGAGGAGAGGGAAAGGAAGGGAGAGAAAGAAAGAAAGAAAAAAACATGTTATGCTTCTGTAAATTAACTCAAAATGCTTCACTTCTATAGATCTATTGATTATTATCAGAAAAATGCATTCTAGTAGTATCTCTTTTTTCAGACTAATTAGTACAGGTCAAGCACATTTTTTTCAGGAGTGCTTGTATAGTAATTAGCATATTCCACCTGGCATGAAAGAGTCAATCTTTTTATCTATTTTTTTCAAAAACTGTGCAAAACTCACTGAAATCCAAAGAGTTATGTTTCAAAGTCTTCCAGATGACTGGAATATCTTTCTGTGGTTCACACTCTTCTGATGAAGGGAAAATATCATCATCCATGCAGTTTATCTCACAAGAACACCTACTGACCACACAAGTACCCAAGGATTCTTCCTGCTTGAGACAAACATTATAAAATAAGAAAGTAAACAGCATGCCAAGCAGTGAATTAGCACATTTTACCATTCAAATATATTTTTAATTTACCAAAAATACTATAGCTCAACAGTACCCATCATAGGACAACTCGCAAAAGAACAGCACTAGATTAGATTAGATTAGATTAGATTAGATTAGATTAGATTAGATTAGATTAGATTTCCCATTATAGATAGCAGAACTGGCAAAACTCCTGTTGACATATCAAATGGAAGAAAAAAGTTAAGGAAATCTTACTAACTGAGGACAGTAGATATGAAAAATTATGAGATCCAATAATAAAGACAGAAAGAATACTATTATGAAAAAATGGTATCCCACAATTATATACAAGACAACTATGTTTAAAAAAAATAATATAAACTAAGTGAACAAAAGAACAAAATAGAAAAGCAATAATTTTATAATTAACATTGTCATTACATACCTGAAATAAAGCAAAAGACTAATAAGAAAGTCTTAAAACTTTTTGGAAAAATGAAGGAAGGCAGCCTATATAGAGACTACCCTTGCTATCAAACGCTTTGGTATGAGTTGGGATAACAGAAAAATGCATTTCCCAAGATCTATACATTGAAGTAATCTCTTGACAAGGAAGTAAAATCATTCTTCCCAAATGCTTTTTCAGGACCAGGAAGCGAAAACTACTGACTGCACCTTTTAAAGCAGAGTATTTACTGACTGGTCTTCAACAATTCTCAGTGCTCATTATATTTTCAACATGCCACATAATTACAACATGCATTTTTTGTGTTTTTTTTTTTTTTTTTTTTGTTTGCTTCTTAATTTTAGAGTAATCAGAACCCTTACTCTCTCCCACCTGATTTTCCAATCAGCCTAATCTGCAGAGCACGTTGACTTTTGGACCACTAGCTGGAGTAATATCACTTGTCTATCTAAAAGCAATATGAATTATGACAGAATTTACCTAGAAACTCTAATCAAACACCATTGCATGCTGCAATGCCAGATTCTATCAATTACATTTCTTCCCAAAGATCTCAAATTTCATGTAGTGTCTAAAATGTGCATTTTACTGCAGGCTTCTTATTCACAAAAATTATATTAAATCCAAATAAGACAAGATAAAAAGTTGACAAAACATGAAACCTTTGGCAATGCTTAAATAGGGAAAAGAAACGGCTGAATATTCTTTTAGCTGATAAATTAATGTTCTATACAAAATATCATTAAAAAAGAATATTAACATTGTATAATGAAGAAATTTTATTGTATTTAATTTTACTGTGTATATTTTCTTTCCTGTGGAAAATAAAACATATTGCAACTTTAAAGATTTCTCTTAGTATTAATCACAAAGAAGTTAGGAAAAAAAAGGGCAAAAAACTATAGTATGCATCAGAAATTTGTGATAACTCTTATGTCAATATTTGATTTGAAAGTGAAAAAGGATCCAGTTAAGTTAAAGGAGTGCATTTGGAAATTTAAAGGAAAGGCTAAATTACAGAAAGACCATTATCTGTGAGAGGAAACTCAGTTCTGCTGACTCTAAAAGAGGTCATAGGTGGTTTTATAAGCACTGTAAACACTAAGCCTATTAGCTAAGAGAGGCTGATGTTCTTTAATTGGACTTCATTTTATTCATTCCTCCAAGAAAGACATGAAAGTCAGGGCAACAGTCTACTTTGCATGAATCAATTGTACATCAGAGGTTAAAAGAAGTCAAGAAGATGTAACATAATAGCCCAGACAAAAACTGCAATTTAGCACAAACATGACACGCATTCCAACATTACAATAGACAAGCATCCAGCAGCATCTGTACCATTTCCCACTCACTGAATTACACCTTTGACTACTGCCACCAGTGGGTGCATTTTGCCATTACCCAGAGGGATGCCTGATTGCTCCTAAGCCTTCAGGTATGATTTAAAACATAGAGAAGCAGGAACACAAATCTGTAATTGAAAAAGATCTTAAGATGGTTTAAGCTACAAGAACCAAGAAAATTAAATTATTTTAAAAGTTTTGAGGTTTTTATATCTACTAGATAGCACTTTATGGAGATATACAGACTGCATAGCAGCATCACTTGCTAGAAGTGCTGCCACTTGCTTCTTGCAAATTGTTGTTTTACTAAATAAATCACTTTCACTGAGTAATTCCTAGCATCCACCATGAAACAATCAATTTGCATTGTAGCACAGGGATTCAGGGGAGTTCTAATATAACATATGCAGAGTTTGCAGCTCTTGGTCCTACCCCCAGGTAAGCATGCATAGACATGGTGATGTGAATGATGCCACCACACTGCTGCCTTGTGTTTTGCTTTTACGTCATCTGATTTTAAAGGAAAAAGTTTGCCATTTTTTACTCAATTTTATTAAGCTTTACATAACCACCTTTGAAGAAATCTAGAGATACAAATATCTTCTGAGGCTGCTGTTAAAGATCTGTAACTTCACTCCCTAACCTGGAGGACCAAACTTATATGCTCTGCAAGTGAACGTGAAAAGAACATCTATTCAATTTTTATGCCACCAGTTAAAATGCTTTCATCTATTTTTCTAAACATGACTTCTGCTAGATGTGCTTCATAAAAAAATCATAGAGTAACCCTCACAGACTCTATCACAACTGGCTTGGTATAACATAGAGAACTCCCCTGTAGCTTTGTAATTTTTTAATGCAACAAATATCCCAAACCAATGCCAAGTGAAATTTTCATATCATCTAGTCACATCCCTTTTTCCTAAGTAACTCCATATTTTACAAATAATTTAGCTTCTATCAATATTTCTTCACTGGGATAAACAAAATTATACATCTGTGTTTCCACACTTACACAAAAACCTGGTCAGCCACAAAATTTTTGGAAATTATTGTGAAATGTCAGAAACTCCTTATAAGATGCAAAGTCTGTAAAAAAATTAGGGATGTCTGTTGATTTCAATGCCTATGATACATCACAATGACTCATTCAAGGCTCCAAAAACATTGGTAATCAATCACTTCCCACAGCAGCACAGGTGCAGGCTACAGCAGAAGTATTAGGTGTGGAACCTGGCACTCGAGGAACAACAGGTTCAATGCCAGCCTAAGCAGAGCTGCCATACTCTGTTTAGTAGCTATATTTAAATCCATACAAATGTTGGTCTTCTATTCCTCTCAACAGAGGAAGTAATCTAAGAAGCTAAAACTTACAGACTGCCCCAAACAGAGTAACTTTCCCTGAATAATATCCTCCTCACTTTAAAAAGAAAAAATCAAGCTTGCTATAATGACATTTTAATTAAATCTTACAGAACCTATTTTATCGCATAACATTTTCATGTTACTTCACAGAAGCAATATATTTTCCCATTTGTTACACAGTTTCTCCCACACCCACTGTACATTGTGATACCAACCTAATTTTGGATCAGAGCCTGCATGCATGCATACACTTAACTATATTCACATAACTCATGTCATTGATGCAAGTGTGCTCAGAATGAAGTTAAGCAAATGCATGAGTGTTCCAAGATCCAAATTCTCCTGTTGAAAAAGCCTTGGAGCTAGGACTTTGACTGATATAGCTGAAATTCCATGCAGTGGTCTTTTATGAAAACAACAGATTGTCTTTAAAAAGCTTATATTCTCTGCTACAGAAACTGGTATAAAAACCTATCACAACACAATTGTAAAACTGATAACTCTCCCACTGAGAAGCAATGAGGATACAGTGGAGCAGAGAGCTCAGAAGACAAAAGATTACGATAATCTCTTTATTCTTTGTGATGTACCTTGAAAACCAAACTCCTTGAAATAAATACAGTTAGAGAGATCACATGCATCTTGCATTATTTTGAATACAGTACACAGAATCATAGGAAAGGAAGTCCTTTATTCCAAAATACTATCAAATAAAGTATCTTCATTACAAAGAGAACTAAAAATTAACTTTCCTCAGAGAACTGGACTGAATCTGCAATCAAATAGAGTAGAAAAGAAAATCCTTTATTTATTGTCTTAGTTTGAAATAAATCAGACCACAAAAAAAAAAGTTTTGTGATATTCGTTACCAAGTTTTGAGAACAAAATTACAAGGGTTATCCATATTCTTATGATGCAGAAGGGAAACTAAAGGTTGCCTAGGAGAAGTATTGTTCAATGATGATGAAGTATGCGAAAAATGCTACTCAAAATGTAACCAACAAAACATGTTTTGAAACTTGAAATTTCTTCCTATTTCCCCTGACATCACTGACAAAGTCTAATTCTACAGCTAAAGTTCTAAATGTAGATTAACTAAAATAATTAATGAGGAACTGGACAGAAATAGGCTACAATATTAAATAATACATAACCTATAGGATTATGTGCCTTTAGTACACATGGCACTCAAACATCTCCTGAAAACTTTTTCTAAATTTACAAGAATACAAGTTACAGACCTCTACAAGTGTTTTTAAAATCTTCTCCAAAATGACCTGCACAATAGATCTCCTGCCATTTAACAGGGCAAACTTCTTGCACTTCTAATGTGTTCCAGCTACAAGGTCAAGATCTTTCAGAGACAGGAAAACACAATATCAGTTTATAATAGGCAATATAATGCAATGTCTACTATAAGAAAAAGCAGCAGCAGGCATGATTCCTGTATTTCTTACAGGCAAACGGTCTCCTTTCTTCTGCAAAGTGTAGAAAAAATACTACATTGTTCCCTCTAATGCTGGACTACTCAGACTTCAGGGGCTGCAGTTTCCCATGTTGTATTGTTTGATATGTGTGTGCTCCTACTCAGTGGAACTCGAAAACAAAATATTCATTACTAAATGCAGGGCAGAGCAAATGTGACAGCACGAACAACAGCCAGTATGTGCACTACTGTCATCAGAAGTATGTTCCCATCAGCAGAAGCTCCAACAGCTTTAATTTCTGTTTCTGATCTTTACAAAGCCAACACAATAAAGAATATAGCAGAAAATAAAAGCAAGTTCATTGTGCTGACAAAGTAAATTAAAAAATTATTTCACAGTTGTATTTTTTCCTAATTGAAGGTACTCAGAATTTATTTTTTATTGAGTAGAAGGCCAATATACCTAATTCAAAGATTCTAGAATATGCTTCAGAAATTGTCTCCCATGGAAAAAAACAATCCATATTTTAAGTGTATGAAGTGACTATCTTGGCAAAGTAAAATATTGATGAAGCTAGGTATCAATACTATACTGGTGACCTTGTTTTTTACTCTGATGTAAAAGAGGCTTTCCTAAATTTTGAGCATTAGTATTTTATTACCATTCTTATTTATTCTTCATGTTTTTTTGTGAAATGCCTACAAAAATTATTTACCAAATTTTTAATAATTTTAATTATAAAATATAGTCTTTATTTAATCTCTTTAGCCTTTTCTGCATCACTATCTATGAAAGAAATGTGAATGTGTTTAAAAAAAAAGCTTCAATTATTATGCAAAAAACATCTTGAAGTTGCACAGAAATATATTAAACCAGAACAGTGAGTACAATCTTATGTTCCCCTAGGCACAAGGGCTCATTTTGCTGCCAGAAACAATTTAAACCAAATTTCTAGGCAGGCTTTGTAGTCAAACATGAAGAGATTTACCTAAAGAAAATGCATTATAGAAGAGGAAAGACAGTAGAGACCAAGGTGCACTAGCTATAATTGCAAAATGATTTTAAAAGTAAATTCAAGGAATGTAAAATTAACACCTGTGGCAAATAACAAAGGCAAAATTAATATACAATACGGTTAAAATATATTTATCTCGCATTAGAAATAATAACAAAACTGATGTCATAATACTTGTTACAATTACACTTCACTGTGCATTCTATTAATATTTTCTACAAAGTGCTTACAAAAGTGGCTACTTTTACACATTGTTCATAATGGTGTATTATTTTTCCCAATTTTCAGTAATCCCTTGAAAGCCTCAAACTAAAATTATTTCTCCTTCTGAAGCAGTTTTTTTCCTGCAGTACTTTGTTATTATGGGATTGGCTGTTAAGTGCTGAATGCTAACTGATACTTACATTTTTCCACAGGCTTATAAGCACCAAATAGTGAACAAAAGTACAATACTACAGGCATATCAATCTTGAAGGCATGCCTTTATTATTATGCAGTTAAATGATGCTAACAGTTATGGTCTGAAAGATGGACTGGTTCTCCATATTCATAACTTCTCAAAAACTTAGCTTATTTGATCATGACATAAAATAATCTATAGCCAAAAGATATTAATGCTTTTCTTTATGAGACAATTATTTCAAAAATTAGACTCTTTTTAAATATACATTAGTTTATACACCAAAACTCAGGGCAAGCTGCTGCAAACCTTACTCCTTGCAAAGTGTGACAGGTTGTCTACAATGGATTGGAAATACGATTTACTACAACACTGCCTGAAACTGTGAGGCTTTAACCAAATCTAAAACATCTACATAAGAAGGGGAAAAGAGCTATTGAACAGATAAAAGTAAAATCTTGATTCTTATATCAAATGTTATGCATTTTAATATGATTTTCCCCTGATTTATGTAAAGCTTTGTGGTTTTCATTTTCCCTAGCCTGTCACATTGTAGTGATGTATGGTACATTTTAGCGTCAAGTTTGCCATGAGCAATAAAGTTAGTGCCCCCAAAGAAATATCAATATATTATCAGTCTTCCCCACCATGCCACATTCCCAAATTTTCCTTTATTCAGCCTATTTGGTTTTGCTTCACATAGTTGATATCCTTTTCACAGTCTCCCACACAAATACTTATTTGAAAGAAATCCAAAACTAGAAATTGACAGGATGAAATACAATTTACTTTCCAAGGCTAAATGAGGCCATCACGGAAGAGACTGGGGTATTTTATCTGTTTGGAACAAACAAAATTAAAAGGAAAAAAAAAAAAAATAAAGGGAGGGACAAGGGGAAGGCATGATCTATTGAAAGACATGCAGGAAATGTTGGTTAAGAGTCATGAAACTTGAAATACCAATAGAATAATGTTCCGTACAATTTCCGCACTTCTATCATCAAAGTGCAGAAAGACATAGGAAGAGATATACAAAAATGACTGCAAAAATAGAAGAAAGATCATGATGCAATCTCTTCAATAAAATACTAATACTTGTAGAGGCTCAGGAAGAAAAAAAAATTTAACTGTAAAATAATAAAATGAAAAACAGAAAAGTGATGACAAATACAGAGAAAAATATTGTCTGTTTTGACCTTAGTTCTGCTCACATGAAAGTCTGCAACATTTAAACCACCAGAGTTCCTATTCCTGTTCTTCTCTTTTACAGAATTGTAAGTTAATAGAATTAACTTTGTCCAAGATAATCTCCACATGATTAAAAGTCATTCATTAGGTGTATTTTTCATATGGAAAAAATCCTAAACCCAGAACATTCAGAATTCAAGCACTTACAGGTTAACAAGTTTTTAAATTATCCACTTTACGACAGAAACATCAAAAAGAGAAGCCACCTCCCAACAAATTAATACTGCTCATATGGTTTCCTAATACAGTTGTGTTCTATAGTGCACCTGTTCTACCCAGGTTGCACATGTGCTTGATTGAACCACATTGACTGAGCACCTTGAGGTTTCAAGATGAAAAATGCTGGCCAAATATACTACCTCCATTCATTCACTTGACACAAGTGTGTTTGGTCTTTCCTAAGAGTAAATTCTGAAATTCAGCTAAATATTTACATTGTTATTTGAATATAATACCTACATGAGAATATGATGGTTCACTCCAAATTGTGATAAAACAACATGACTAGAAACCATGCATGTAGCTTTAAAGGAAAACAAAATTTGCAGCCTACTTGCCTTATTCTCCAGATGCAGTTTTAAAAAATGAAGGTAGGCCACAGGTGCAAATGCATCAGCCGAATGCATGACCACCTTTGCTGAATCTCTGAAATACAAAATTTTTATCATCAAATAGTATAGAACATAATTTTATACAGAGACAACACTTAGTCACTGTATAACAAAATGTCAGGTAACTCTGAAAAACTATTTCTTATCAATGTTTTCATACAAATTAAGAAAAAGTTTGTTATATGAAATCATATTGTGGAACAATACAATACAATACCCCCAAGAATTTTCAGTTTTCAAAAGGAATGTAAGGTGGCACAGGAGATGCAGCAATGGCCATAAAGCCACAGATGAAATGCAGAGGAAGCTTGTTTTCATTACCTCATCACCTGGGACCCCTGAAGCTGCATTCAGCCAGGGGCACAAAAGAAGGGACACAGGTACTGCAGAGACTTGGTCCATGCTAGAGCATCACCAAACCTCTGGGTCTCGCCTGTATCTCAGGGGTTGCACAGGTGCAATATCCCACTGTGCTTTGATCTTTCCCACAGCCAGGCAGGAATCTCAAGCATGTTTCATAGGGGCCCATAGTCTAACACAGATGCTCTACTCATCCAACATGAGGCCAAAAACAATTACTGTGGTACATGTGTTTTTGACACCCCAGCTGCAAGCCACTTGAGTGTATTTATAACCCTCCTTGATAATCTTCCACTATTTCCCCACACTTCCAAACCAATATTAAGAGAATTAGTTAGCTGTAGTCTACGAAAGTATAAACTACACTGTGTTTTAGATCCCGGAGACTAATATGTAAAGTAATCTTTAAATTTCATCAACAGGAGATTTTTCAAAATTCACTGTTTTGATAAATGTTCCAGAGATTAGTTTTTTAAGTATTAACAACATACAGTATTGCACATTGAGAAATTGCCTGATCCAGCCATCTTGCATCTGATAGTGAAGACTACTAGACATAACTTTTCAATGCCAAATGTGTTGGTAACAATGTTAAGCTTCCTGTGTGCTGATTCAAATTAGTTAATTTTAGTTTTCATTTTTACAGACACAATCTGTCACACTTTGATTCACAAGAGGCAGTATCTGTTATATCCATCTGCATGGTTTTACTACTTAAGAAAAAGGTAGCTCTAAGAAACAAACATCAGAAGGTGAGAAACTCAAGGAAAACATAAAAGGAATTCAGATGCTTAAAGAAAATCTGAAAATTGTTGAAAGTAAAGCTAAAGACACACATACTTTTCCGGAAACCATTGTGCCCTTGGTACCTTCATAATGTTCAAACAGATGATATAGATTGATTTCTAGTAATACCACATAATATCAATGCAAACTCAAAGCAGTTGCATCTTTGGCCAGATCCCAGTTCAACAAAAGCGCAAAATTAACAGAACTATTTGTACTATAAAATGTGGGTTTTTTTGGGATTTAAAAATAAAGAAACACCACAATAATGATATAGATCTTTAACATATGAAGACCCACTTTAAGCAAACTTCTAAAGTCTTTTGATAAATAGGAATCAGATTCATTCCTGAGACTAATGATCAAGATTCGTTATTATTAAAATATTGTTTATATTTAAGATGTAGGATATTTTATACATAGCTCTTAAGATTAAAATCATTCTTTTCATATGACAATGGTGTCTTCTAGTTCTAACAGAAATAGGTAGGAAAAAATAGGTGGAAAGCAGAATAGTTCAGTTCACATCCAATTAGTCTCCAATTTAAAAAACTATGAAGTCCTGAACTTGACATGTCATATCCAGCTTGGGAAATAGTAAAAAACACCCAACCAACCCAAAACACAGGATAAACAGACATTTAAAATGAAAAACAGTGATTTCAGAGATCCCAATAAATTATATAAGGCCATTTCACACTAAAAGCCTGAATTTTGAGTAGCAACTTGACTATCTAAGATGATTCCTGCTTGATTGTAATGGAAACACAGGAATTTTGTTAAGGAAATGTTCATAAGACTGAAAAAAAATGAAGAATAGTTGAAAAAATGTCTCAGTCAGCTATTTGTTTTGAAATCAAAATCATATGATTTCTCAAGATTTCTTGAAGACCTAGAAAACATCTAATAATTTTAAAACACTCTGTACCACTATCTCAGGACAAATATATTGTTAGAACAAGGCTGAGTGTACAATCAATGCTTCTCAGAACATCACTGTTTTTTCATGTTTAAAGAAATTATAATTTCATAATTTTGCTTTTAACTCCAAACCTAGAATTACAAGCCTAAACACAGAGCTAATAGTAAGATATATAAAGGAACATGGTATTTCCCAAATATTTCAAATGTGACAATTTATTCCCCAAAAGATCAAACTATTCTGTGTTGCATAAAAAAATAGGCCTTTATCACAAGAGTAGATAAGAGTAGATGAAATTATATTCATATAGATGAGAAATAGATATTTAAAATGTCAAGAAACAATGATCAATTGTACTTTAAATATCAGCATAAGAAGGACAGGAAATGCTTGCTACATTTCAAACATGAGAGCAAGAAAGCTCACAACCAGATTACAATAGACTACCTGGGAAAATCAGATAAACTCCAATCTGACTCTTGTTTAATATTTTGGTTGTAAGATTTTGCTTTCACTACTAGATACTGTTTATTTTCAAATATATGTTTCACTCAATCTGTCATGCTTCCTTTATGAGGCACATTTTTTAATGAAGACAGAGAAGAATGGCAAGAATTCAACCGAACATTCAGAAGCAAAATTCGTCACACAGCCTTGCATTAAAGAGACTCCCATTTCTCCATAGTAAGTAACATTCAAGGTTGTACTTTATTTTTCCTGAGCCAGCATATATTTTGCAAGGATATACTGTAGTAACATATTTTGCCAAGTTTAAGAGGGCAAATCATTGACCAGTGAAAACACTATCTGCAAGTAATGTTATAAATGAAAGGTGTACTAGATTTTCTCCTGTTGTTTTAGGTTTATGTGGCAAGGTTTTGGTGGCAGGGGTCAGTGTTCAGAAGTGATCTCTATGACATGAGACCAAGGGACGCTGAGCTCATCAGCAACATTGGTGGTGTCTCAGTGATAACATGCTTTAAAACTATGCTGCAACAGGAGGGAGATAAACATGGCAGAAACAGTCCTGCAGACACCAAGGTCAGTGAAGAAGGAGTGAGCAGAGATGCTTTAAATGCCAGAACAGATTCTACATAGCCTGTGGAAAAGACCACGGTGAAGCAGGCTGCTCCCCTGCAGGCCAGGAAGGAGCACATCACAGCAGATACACACACTGCAGTCTGTGTAGAAACCTGCACAGAAGCAGTTTTTCTGACAGGTCTAAGTCCCATGGAAGACCCATGAGGAGCTGTCTGTTCCTGAGGGACCATACCCCATGGAAAGCACATGCACTGCAGCAGCTCTTGAAGAACTTGTAACACTTCATAATGGAGCCATGGAAAAGAACCAGGCTGGAGCAGGGGAGAAGTGTGAAGAGAAGGGGGCAGCAAAGACAATACTATGAACTGACCAGAGTTTCATTCTCCACCTCCTTGCACTGCTTACTGGGGAGGATGTAGAAAAGTCAGAAATTAGGAACTGAGGTTAAGCCTGAGAAGAACAACGTGAGGAGAGAAGGTGTGTTTACTTCCCACTATTCTACTTTTTTTTTTTTTTTTAATTATTAAATTTGACAATAAATTAAAATAATTTTCCCCAAATTCAATGTGGTTTTCCATGACAGTAATTGGTAAGCCACACATTGCTCTCTTCTACAGATCTTTTCATCTTACTTTTTCTTCCTGTCTTCCTAAAGAGGGAGAGTGAGAGGATCTTAGTGGGAACCTGGCAGCCAGGCAAGGTTAATCCATCATACCTGTTTTATAGGCAAAAATTTTCTTCAATGTCTTCCTCAGAAACTTTTAACTCAGGACATGTTTTGGAGTTGTTCGGGAATTTAGGGATCTTGAAAATCCTGACAGGTTTTAACCTCTATGTGGCAATGTTTACAACTCCATTTAAGCTTTAAAAATTTTATCAGGATGAAGTCCTGCTTTAGGAATGGTACTTCCAAATTCAGTGCCCCCACTGAGACTCTCCAAAACCATACTCTTCTCTGCTTCACTGGCCCCTGCTCCTGTTTTCCCCTCCCCATGTCGTGGAATGGAATTGAGAAAAAGAGGCACAAAAGGCCAAAATAGTGGGTTCAAATAAGAAAAATTTACTGGTATCAACAGTGAGATAAGAAAATTAACAATAACAGCACAATACTAATAAGAAAAGAATACAAGGGCAAGGGATTCACATTCCAAAATACTCATTGAGAACCCTGCTACAATGAACAATACAGATGGCTCCCCCTCTGCCACGTTTTAGAGAGAGTGAGCCAGAGTCCCTGAGTCCCCTTCCCCCAACCCTGGCAATGAATGAGGTTGTATGAAATAACATTAGGGTCCTTGGCCAGGCTGTCTCCCAGCTATTGCAAAAATTTAAATCTGGCCCAGCTGAAACCAGGAGAGATGTATACCTGAACCATGTATATCTAAACATTTGGAAACTCTGCTAGCAGAGTTAACATGATTACAAAGTCTGTTTAGATTCAGTGTATTTAAAAAGTAAGGATACAAAGTAAAAAAAAAAATCCATAACTTATTTAAAGAGGAAACTACAAAATATTTTTCTTGTGAGGCTCATACAGTAACATCCATGATCCCTCAAAGAGCAAGTCTTTAGGACATGAGTAATGCATGAGATAAGCAGGGCTAATCAAGCCAGAGACACATGCCAGTGTAGCTATTCAGTTTCAATTACAGAAATGTATATTCAAAACTAGTTGAATATCTGTTTAAAGGTCCACTTGGCCATATATTTGTTATTAAATACCCACTGATTAAAATATTTGACTTTTATGTATTTTTTGTGCTTTTATTACAAACTTTTATTATTTGAAGTATTGCCAAGAGAAATAAAGACAACTCAGCCAGATCATCTCATCTTCAGCTTTTCCTAGTCACTTGAACTGTCTTTACATCACTGAAAGCCAGATATACATTTAGAATATATTAAAATATATTCATACTTAAACTGCTCTTTGGTTGATCCCAAAACAAGGGCATAATAAACCAGTATTTCCGTGGACATCTGCCAGATTAGCTGCCACTGTAGCCACTTTGTTATCTTCTCCTCCCAAATGCCATGAAATGAAATAGAGCTAACAGCTCTTGGTTCTCTATTCCTTCCTGTACACAGACAGATCCCAGTCTCACAAAGAAGTGAAACAAATGGATCTGCACCACGAAAGCCATCATCATGTCTATGTGCTCCATAATCTGGACCTGCACTAAAACGACTGAGAATCAATCACCAATACATGATTACTGGTCTATTTACTTGCTTCAGAAAAAGAACAGCAGCCAAAATATTTTACTTGAAGCAAGCAGGCCTAGCTACTTAACAGACTAATAAGAAACAAGACACAAGTATTTTCCACAGCTCAATACACAGAATTTAGCAATCAATGTCAAAGGAATAAACTATTCTGTGAAATTGAGATGGATTCATACGAAGTTTGTATTTAAAATATCCTATAGTAATTGAAGAAAAGCATTTATTGTTATCATTCTAAGCTACTAAACTTACACACACACACATACACAGTTAATGGAACCTGCAGGCTACTGATGTGGCACTTTATCAAATTTAGCTGTAATGAAAGATAAATATTACAGGCAATTCACACTTCATGAAAGGATAAAAGTGTCAGCGTATAGGTACCAGTTTTACTGCAGGCCATAATCAGCAAGTAAACGAAAGTGCAAATGTCTAAAAAGTTTATAGCCCTCTATGAACGCCTCACCGTGTCAGGTATTGATTTAGGTTTCCAGAGGACTTTGCCAGTATTAAACAACATGTCTGTGAACTTAAAGAACATGTTCTACCTCTGCAAATGCCATGTGTTACCTCTTACCATCTCTAGTTGTCTCAAACTAAATTTTATGATGCTCCCATTGCTTTAATATAAGGAAATAGAAGAAACTGTTCCTTACACAACTATCTTCTTCTTAAACAGAGGGCAGTCCAGAGTGAATGTTTCATATTCTCCTCCTTCTCCGCAGACATGGACTCCGTATTTCTCAGAGAGCTATCACAAAAGAGAAATTGAAACACAAAAGTATTACACTAAAGAAGTTTATTAAACATATTTTGCTGAAAATGTCAAAAACAGTACATACAGGTTGCTGGCTGGGGTTAAACAGACATGTAGTTTCTAAAAGACTACACATTACACAGCTGAAAAATCCCAAACAACATACAGTCAGGTCTTGATTTCTTTGTATGCCTATTACAGTGATTAAAAATTACCCATATGTTATATTTTAAGTAGAACTGGCACTGTAATATTTAGATGAACAAATTGATTCCTAGTTCTTCTTTCTCAGTGGCCATGAAAAGTTGTTCAGACTCCTATACTTGTCTTTATTTAGCATATCTATTTTACCTATAGGAAAAACTTACTGTGAGTCAACACAAGAAGTAGCACTTCACATAGAAGTATAAAATGAACACATTTTTTGACAACAGATTCAGAAAATGCATTCCATTTTTTGCTAAATATTCTTTCAAAAAATCTACTAAAACAAAGGAGAATATTCTAAAGTCAAAAGCAAAAAGCTAAAGAAAGATCTAAAGAGAAACATGTTTCTTTTATAAATTGTACTTAATATCCTTTCTAAATGAACAAATATTTATGAATATTCCTGAAGCTCTGGATATCTCACTTAAACACATAACTAGATAAACTGAAACATTCCAAATATGAGACATGACTATCTTAATTAATTCCTGCTTTACAAATGAGCAGCTGTGGAGCATGAACCAAAGTTCTTTTGCTGGAGTAACGAGTGAATAACTGCTCAGCAGCTCACTGTATTACTGTTTCAATGTACTGTATTGATAGATAGTAATCAAGCACCAGATCTGAGCATGGGGACACCATCTCTTTGCAGAAGAAATTAATGTCCTCAGCAGCAGATTATACCACCTTCTAAAGTGTCGCTGCAGTGATTCAAACCAAGCCCTGTCTAGGTTTTTTAAACACTAAACAAGCACTAACACATTCTGCTTTAAGTGACTCATAAGAACTTGAACTGCAGTCTTCAACTCCATTGCAAACACCAACGTTACTTCTGGGAATATTTATTTAAACCCTTTATGCCTTTCATTAAAGGAACAGAAGCCCACCCATGATGCTTCTGTAGTCAAAGTAGAAATACAGCTCTCCAGAACATCAGAGGGGTAGAAAAAGTCTATCTGAAGGTTCTAAGATAATTCCAAATCTGTTGTTTCTTTTGAGGCAAACACATGACTGGGTTATTTATACATCGTAGATTACATTTTTTATACGGTTACCAGAATATTTGTGTAGCAAGTCTATTACATATATTCAAATGATATTGCATTTTTATTCTTGAAGCTGAATATAGTTTGTGCTACTTTAAAGTTCTCTTTCAAAGCTTTTTATTTAAAAACTTCAAAGAGTGTTTATAACTTCAGTTACTTAAACCAAAGGCTCAAATTGTCTTCAGCCGTTATTTTGCAGAAAAGGAAAATGCTCTGAGAAAACAATACCTGGGTAATGCTTTATGTGAATATTTAGTTATCTGGTGCTATAAAATCTAAATCTCTTTTGGAACATACATGAAACATTTTTTCAGTATCTTGTTACGAGAGTAATTTTTAATTTTACCACTGACATTTTCTTCCAAAGAAAAGGAGAAAAATAAAACTTTAATCAAGAGCTCATTAAAAAATTACACTCTTGACATAAAAGTGAACTCCATCTGTCAACAATGGCAACAAGGTTTCGATAGGACAAATACATCAGGAATAATTAATGTTGATGCAACAAGAATGGACAACTTACAAAAGAGTTAGTCAAAACCTTTTATTCTTACTCTATTAAAAAAAATCCTAAAGAAAACTATTAAAAATTGAAAGAGAGAAAACCAGGAGAGATCTTTCGAACTGTAACTTTATACAGTGAATACATGGAGTGACTGTTTACAAGTCACTTTCAAAATTGTTTAGCTCTGTTTGTAAACAGTGTCTAGACTAATTATTGGCAATTAACATTGAATACTCAAAAGATGTAAAACTATTTCCTATCTCTGTTGTGAGAAATTCTCATTTTCAATGTCACTGGCTTCAACATCATTCTTGACACCAATTATACAAGGTGCTAAAGGGTTTTCAGTTCTCACAAATGTCAACAGGACCAAAAGATATTTAGCAGCTCATAGAACAGATCCTTAATGTTCATGTCATCAATGGCGTAAGAATTTTGCCTTTTAATAACTTAGAATATTAACATTATTTGAAGACTGAATATTTGGGTTTGCAAATTGGATGTTACATTAAAGTTTGGAATTTACTCTAAATTTTATGATTGCTAAATCTGCCTTCTAGTTTAGATGACCCAGAAAACTGCAAACTTACAAATCAAACATAACTAATTGCAAGTAATGCAAGTCCACTTCAAGCTCCAAAAGAAATCTGTGATGAAACTATCTTCTAGACTATACAAAGTTTATCTTAAGTACACAATGAGCAACAGGGTATACATATAAATAGGATGCATATAAATGACCAGTCCCAACATTATCTGAAGACCAGTCTCTTCCTACCTTGAGAATGTAAGACAAGGATTAAAGCTTTCTTCTTTAACTTTTGTAGTAAAAAAAAAAAAAAAAAATTGAATTAAATTCCTTTTTCAAGTGAAGACTTTGTTCCCAGACAGAAATTCTTAGACTTAATAAACTCTCATATTTACAGAAATGCTCTTTACATCAAGATGTTATCATCAACTTTTGAGTCAAGCACACAAATAATTATTTTCCTAACTGCCTACTGGCAGAGCCAGAATTACAGACAAATATAACCATAATGTCCATTTGCCATTCTATTAACAAATTCAAAGGAGAGTGGGATCACAGTCTGAGACATAAGTTGACAGAAAATTCTTTAGAGTAAAAAGCTGAGATCCCTGTTACAGAGGAAACATTGGGACATGAAAGCAATTTAATAATTTAGCAATTATTTAGCAACCACTCCTCAAAAATTAATCAAAGACCTGTTAATTAGAAAAAAGTAGCAATTCAAAAACTTTCCTTTCTGCAATGCCCATGTCCTGAGCCAGTAATATTCACCCCTGCTAAAACTATGGGTGGCAGATCATCATGGCACTCCTAAGTTCAACATTCTGTATGTAGTGTGAAAAAAACTGCAAAAGGTTTTTCCCACTCATTAGTCCTCCATTTTTCTGCTGCTACTGCAAAAAACCACCTCACTTTTAGGTCAGTAATTATTATAATTTCTGTAGACATAAAATAAAGTAAATCAGAAGACTGAAAATTTAGGTGATAATATGGTTTTAAAAACAAATAATTGAGTGGAGGAAATCAGGGCTGGGTTGTGGGTTTGTTTGGGATTTTTTCTAATCAATACTCTTATAATGCCTCAACCAGAGATTTTTTGCTAAAAGGAGAATGACTACTTCATGTTTATTTCTTTTATATCCAAAACATAAATTCTAACAGGTGCAATATAGTAATACAAATTGATTTTGGTTTCAATGACTGTTCCTTAAGGTAAACGTTTAGTACAAAACAAAAAAAAAAAACCAAAAGAAAAAAGAAAAAGAAAAAAAAAAACATAAAAACCTGAAACAAAAAAAGAAGTGAGCTCTCTTTCCAGATCTGTAGTACCAGAGAAGTTGAACTTTGTGCGTACATGCTAAAAGTAAAAGATACTCCCGCACCACAAATTCCAAATTACTCAACATATATGACATTTTGTGGCTCTTTAACAAAGACATTGGCATTTTTCTGGGCACTGATATTATTCAGATATAAAGTAATTTTCAACAAAACCAAAGAACATAGACAACATCACTTAATTCCAAACAGAACTGCAAAAATTCTCGCCAACTTGCATATCATACTAGGAAAAATGCTGGAAAGAAATACCCTGCACCTAGCTGAATAAACAACTATGGTAAAATAACATCAGGCATCAATATAGAACTCAAAGAGCAATCCAAAAGAACAGGAAAAAACTGTATTAGCAAAAAACCCCAACAAGAAAAGCAAATTTACTGTAAAATTTGAACTTATTGGTTAAATAATAAAGTACAAATCAAAGATCAGGAGAATATAAAGCCATGGTAGTTTTGAATATATACAGTGTTAAATATTAAATCATGTTTTATATGGTATGGTCAGAATATTAAATTTTATCTATCCTCCTTATTGGAAACTGTGAACTCCTTGTTTTCACATTCTGTCTGCCAGAACTTCTGATGCTGAAGACTTCACTGGTTTACAAAAGAGTATTTTTCACATTGTAATATTTTTTCTACAGTTTATAGTTAATGATTTGGTTTTATTAGGTCTTAAAGCCAACTAAGTATCCAGTAAAAAAAATGCATTGGTACTGGCTTTGACTTTCATAGCATGCATATGCACAAGCAACAGCCAAATGAACAAAGTTGTGCAGTGTTCCCTACAATGGCCTGACAAGCATTGCAAGCAGTCTCAGAACTCCTTATTTGTATACTTCAACCTAAGCAGTCATTGCTCTGTTTATTGTTGCATCAATAAAAATAAAACCTTCAAATATTGGTTTTGAAAAGTGCTAAACCATGACAGTAATAATTTCAGTGAAACCGAGAAAGTAAGAATCACTTTAATTAAGACATCAAACACAAACACAAATATAGGTAATTCACCAAAAATACCATGTATTTTGGATTCCACAGATTTTTTGGATTAATTTCAAAGATTTTCTGGATAATGGATTTCACTATTATTTTCTTTTAAAAATGAATGATAGTGAAATCAAATGTAGAAGAATACTTATTAACACAATTAAAATTGCAATACTTGCTGCTCCAGTTTTAAAGAAATCAAGACTGCTGACTCATCTGAGGTGAGTAGTTGTCCAGCTGCAATGCCAATGAGGCTGCAACCTGAATTACAGAAGCCTTCTGTGAATGCAGAATGTTAAGATGATTTAAAAAAACGAGTGAAATAAGACTTCTAAAAAAAGACAATGAATGGGATTGTAAACCAACTAGTTTCCATAGCAGAGGGCCAGGGAGGAGGAGGGGAAGATTTCAGCGCAGATTCTCCAGGTCTGAAGAAACAAACCTCAAGTTAAGCACAGATCAACACCATCTCTTCAGATAAGGTTATTTGAATGTTATGGACGTTAATTATAATTTTACAGCTTTGCCAAGTAGATATTGCCTATCTTCTCCTCTCTATGTAAACAACTAAAAAAATAGAGTGAAATTCAAAATATAATTGCTATTAACTCCTCCATCTTTCAGTAGCAAAAGAGATTTTTAAAGTTCTGGATCCTTTTTCTTTCTCTTAGACAATGTTGCAATGTCCTTAAGTGTTCCAAAACAAACTACTTATGAAGCTGACCAGTAACTACCCAGATTAGCAATGAGAAGTAGTTTTAGGACATCAATCTGTGGATATTTAGACAGCCTACACTGAAAGTTAAATCAAGGCCCTTTTAATAGACATGCAATCATTGCGGGTATCCAACAGGCTCAAGGACAAGGAATTGTGGTAAATTGGCATTGTTACAGACAATACATGAAAACATGATTTCAGAACTGTCATTCTTAAAACTTTTTTAGCTTGTTGTTTGATGCTTCTATATCGAACTCGAAGAAGCCTCAAGTACAAAATCTGGTCTTTTTTCTTTTCCCTAGTTGAATGATTTTTCTTTAAATAAATCTACTAGCTCTGCCAACAAGCATTATCCTGGTTTGAGGACACACAATAGACCTCATTCCATTTTTTAAAGGCCCTACTGAATGCAGTGTGATTGTGTAGGAAATCCACAAATAGGAATCTTCAGGGAAGTTTTGTATCTCCTATGATTTTGCCACTACTATTTCTTGCTTACAATTATTTAGCTTTATCATATTGATACACCAGTTAGTGTTCCTGCAATATTGATGTTTGATGTCCTTAGTTTGCTTTAAAGATGGTGACACTATTTGTGAACTATGTCAAGAAATGATGTCTTTCACATGAAAAGTGCTTAGCAAAGGCTTATATTCTGTGTATAAAACTAAGCTTTAGGTTAACATCAAATTTATGAAAGTAAGTAATTTTTATTAAGTTAATTTCACCAAATTTCTGCCTGTGTTTCTTTTTAACTGCAATTTTAACTATATGAATATCCTTTAAGTTATACTCACCTCCAAAAGAATAGGCTCCATTTCACCTAGAGTTTTTCCTAGATGCTTATCTGGATCTAAACCTGCAAAAAACCCAAAAAATGTAAAAATATTTCTTATTAAGTACTCTTGTGACATCAAGAAATGTTTCCTTCTTTTTTAAAAATACATTGTCTCCCTTAGAAACTCCACATTATCTAAAATAATTACTATCCCAAAGAAAATACACTGAGTCAGAATTTCCTCTAATCTTTGGGCAGATATTTTCCATGTTTATGTAAAAACTAAGCTAGTTACCATTTCACTACATGTCAAGTGGGAAAGCTATTGCTTCCCTTTCTTAGAAATGTCACTAAGCAGTGAAGTAAACACACAGGTCCAAGGTAATAAAAACACTACAAGGATACTGTCTCTTTAAGTCAGAAGTTACCTTTGTAGATACCTATAAAATTAAAATACAATTTAATTTTTTTATACTTCCAGCAATTGGAAGGGACAGAGACTGTTTTCCATAATGAAAAGTTCTTTAGTAAAATCCCATTCTTTGTGTGTTTTATGCACATATAAAACGTAAGATTTAAAAGGATGGAGATAGAAAGAAAACTCAGATTTACAGAATGTATTGAATGTTGTACCTTCTGATCCATCACAAAATATTTTGTATGAAGTCTACATTTTGATTTAGTTTTGTTTGTAAAAAAGTAAGCCCTATTTACACTTGATAGCTGCTCTAACTTGCTCCTCTGTACTCCTGTCGCAACTTTTTGAGTTTTTGATTTTGGCCAGATCATCGCAGTTAACGGTCACTTCTCAGGACAAATCAAGTAACTGGCAAAAATGAGTAGTGGGATAAAATAATCCAGGAACAACTGTTTCAAAAGCTGACATCTTCAACCAAATAAATATGCTAGTTGGATTTGATACAAAGTGGTCAAAAGATCTTACCATACGAAGCAAATGAGAAAAAAAAAAAAAATTATAACTCCTGAAACTGAAGAAACTGAGAAATTTTCAGTTATCCCATTTTTTACTACTCCTAATTATTGTGGTTTGGGCTTCTTTTTGTACTGATACAGTACTTGTCTACTTTTTCCTACTCTAGTGCTTTATACAGTAATAGGTATCATTAAAGAGCTGCCACCAAAATTACTCCATTCAGAAGCAATTTCTATAGTGTGTATCTTGCAAAGCACTTTAGATTGTTGATGATGAAAGCTGTTATATAAATGTACAGTACACTATTATATAAAGTCATTGCTGAGTTAAAATAGCTAATATGTCTCTTAATTTTTGCAATCTTGATCGTGGTATTTTTAAATTCCTGTGAAACTAAAACAAGTTAAAAGTGAATGAGATTTCAAAACAGTAAGAAAGTTTTTAAATATTTCATTAAGGCACATTAAAAATTCCCTTACCATCTAGGGGAATGCTTTTAAAACTGCTTAATACTTAAAGGTTAAAAAGACTGAGGGTTTTTTCCTCCCTCTATTCCTTTTTGGTATTAGTTTATTGTTTTTTTTAACAGATTAAAATGCTAGATATGTGATGATAATTTATTCTTGTGGAAATAGTTTTGAAATATATTAATTCAATTTCAATAGTTCAAATGGTTCTGGTGATCTCTTCCAACTTACATCAGGTTAGCATTCTGTCCTTGACTATAATGGGATAGGTATTAAGCCAAACAAGCAATTACTCTTGACAAAAATGTGTACTGCATTACAGTACCATTTCACACATTTATACTAACATTCTTCCTTTAATACAATTACTTTTCTAAGATAAGCAAACACTCTCTCCTTGATAAAATCAGATTGATTTTCTCTAAATTTAAGCCAAGGGATACATTACAATCATACAAGAAGAGAAAAAGTTGTCAGAATCAGACACACTAATATATTTCTTTCATAAGATTCTCTTTGGCAATATGGACATATCTTCTGTTCTGTCCAGTAATGAATGTAAACCAGTAATTTAAAAGAAACTATGATACAAATTGTTTATGAAATACAAATAAATTGCCTATGTATATACTATGGGTAAACTTTTTAGTTTCTCATACTATATACATATGTATATACATATTCCCATATCCCACCACTACATGAAAATCTGTGAAGTGCAATGTACCTTCCTGTTTCTATTTTTTGACAGCTTTCTATTTTTTGACAGCTTGCATTTCTTTTGAAATGCAGAATGAAAAATGAAATGTTACTTCTTTTCGTTTCCAACAGGCTTAGATTAAGTGGGTGAGTGAATAGACCGTCTGGTAAAGCATCAGGAACCAACATAACTTTTAATTTTCAGAACAAATAATCCACATCTCAAATATCTACTGCTATGCATGCATAGTTGAAGCTGTATGTCTGTTGCTACAATTAGTATAATGAAGTATTTGGAACCATACTTACAAAACAGGTTTTTAAATCTATACTTCTATTTGGTGACTTCCTAATTTCTTAAAATGGCTTTGTCTAACAAGAAGAAAAATTTATTGCAATTTCTTAGTACTGCATCCTCCAAAATTTTCCTCAATGAAACTAGATATGAAGAAAGCTGAATGGATGGATAAACCAACAACAAGGTCCTGGGCCTGGATGACTCTATGTAGAATTAAAAAATTAATTAGGAAGGGAAGTATAATTTGCAGGACTGACATCTATTTTATTTAACTTACATGTATCAATGGGAGGTAATTAGAATTCAATTAAAATATTCACTTTTATTACTTCCCTGACTAACCTTGAAGTTAATGCCTGTTTTATTTAATTGCATCATCTATGAATAAATGTTAACCCTAGAATGTTATGGCCCATTATTTTCAATGCATTTTTAACTCCCCAATTGAACTACATCGATTAATTTATTGTGCACTGCCAAGAGAGCAAGTGGGGCTTTATCTCTTTAAGATAGACTAGTACATTATGACAGAAGCATCTCAAAAATTTGATAATGCTGTTTTTAACAGTGCTCAGCCAAAAAAAAAAAAAAAAAAAGTGCTTTCACCTCCAGTTTTGTAGTCTAGTTTGACTGTAAAATCAATAAGTGATAGCACAAATGGTATAATCACTTCAAAGTAATTTCTACCCCATCTGTAATTCCTGATAAATCCACTGACAGGAGCAGAACTCCTTCCTGCAGATATCAACAATGACTGCAGAATGCTCTTATGCACAGCCACAAGACAAGTGTAGAGAACTGCAACAATGTCAAGAGATTGGGGCAGAAATTTACAGCTTTGTTCTGTAGTGAAAAAAGAACACTACTAAAAGGCATTTCACTACTGTTGAGTTATGCAAAGGAACCATATTTTAAGTGGTTCACTTTGTTATGTATGTATTAGTGTAGCATGAAGCCCTCACCTGAGGGGCAACTACCTGATATTACTCGCATTTATCAAGACCATTAGAAATCCAAGTCACATTTTCATGGAATTACATTCAGCTAAAAAAATCCACATCCTCAAACCTTATGTGGCTAACAAGAACATATTTTATACATGTTCAGAATTTTAAAATCATCTTGATTCTTAAGAAAGTATTTTAAAATAAAAAGTTATATTTTCATTTCTTAGTAAAATTTCAAATAAAAATAAATCATAATTACTGGTTTTAAGAAACTGTGGTATATAAAGGTCTTCTAAAAGCTACATTGAACCAAGTTCTAACCCATAATATATGAACACATTGTAAAAGAATCACTACCACACACACATCAATAAAGTATGAGTCAACCATTATCTGTTGATAATATAGGGGGGGAAAAAACTCCAGCTTTTCCTGACTAATCAACCCTACAATTCAAAAACTTAATCTTGTTACTGAGTGACTTCTTCCATAAAATAAAGTTCAAAAAAATCTCCAAAATTCATATTACCATATTTTTCTTGAAATATCATATTAATAGAATTAAGATAGGCTTTTGGAGAAAAAAAATAGAATAAATTTTAAAGTTACAAGAACATGAAGTTCCATTTTTTTCTTGAGAAGTAGTATTGAGAAGAGTAGTAAGTGCCATCACTATGAACGTCAGGGACTAAGACTTAACTTCTGGTGATGTAGGGTTGCATAATGTGCAATAAAGTTTCTGGAAAGATCCTAATCAGCTGCTCACCCAGAGTAGAATTACTTAGAATTTTGAATAAGAAAAGAGGCAATGAAAGTCTTTGTTTTCCAGAACCAAAACTAGTTTCCTTCTTCTCAATCCCTTTATCATAAAGAAAACAGGGTTAACAATAAGATGATAGGACCTGTAAGGTAGAGAAATACATATAGAAAGCAAAAGAGTATAAAGGATAAAGCAACCACCCATCTTAGAATTGGAAGAAAAAAAAAAACAGGACTATTTTTGAAGGTAATTTCTTCTATGTTAAACGTGTCATTTTTTTTCCTTAGTAAACAATACAAAATCAGTGATTTTCAGAAGGAGGGTCAGGAACTATTCTTTACACAGTACAGATACAGAAGAATGTTTCTAATAACACAGGAAAAGCCTGTACACAACAGCATTAGCTGGTAATACAGGCTTACTATGTAGGAGTGCAGGAATGTGTTATAACCTTCACCAACTAGAAGTGCACATGCCACAGATATTCTTGAACTGTAAATCTATACCTTAAGTTGCCTTGAGGTAAATTATTCCTGTTGTCATATTTAGCTTTCATTTCTATGAAGAGCTGTGAAGTGAACTTTTCGTCTGGTAGCATAACTTAACAGGTTCATTCTTAACTTCCTCAAAACTTTCACACATGAAAGGCTGTGTTAACAATGGTGAACTGGATGGATTCCTTGGATTTCCTCTTACAAAACAAAATAATTTTGTATAAAAGAGGAAAATTCATGTGACTTGATTGTGTACCTACTTTTTTTTTTTAAGAAGAATATTTTACTTTTTTTTTTTTTTTTTTTTTTTTTTTTTTTTTTTTTTTTTTTTTTTTTTTTTTTTTTTTTTGGAAGTGATAATTTATCCAGTGTGGGAATTGTACAGGGATGGAACATACTGTAGATATAGTAATATACTAAGGGATAAAGTTAAAAGACATTAATCTTAAAGTGGTTCTAGCATATGTTTCCAGTATGGTTTAATTGGGATCTCAGTTTATCTTCCTTCTTGAACCTTCTTGAAGTATGTTTTAAACTAGGTTAGCCTGATGTCATAAAATTTTAGAATTCTGAGAGGTAAAAGGATCTAAACCTTTTTATTGAATAATATTATCTGTAATCTCTTTAGATTTTTTTAAACATCAAAGATGTTTGTGTTCTAGTTAAATCAAGGATTCAAAGCAATTTAGCAATGTCATTTCAAGAACAGAATCCTCAATAAATCTTTGAAGAAATTTTGTACGGTTTTAGCAGATATCAAGGCAATATTTCCAATCAGATTCCTTTACAAAATTACAGAATCACAGAATGGGTCAGGCTGGAAGGGACTACAGTGGGTAAACCTCCCTGCTCGTCCCAGAGTACATGGAGGACTGATCCAGATGGTTTTTTAATATCTCCAGTGAGAGAGATTCCACAGCCTCTCTGCACAATCTGTTTCAGTGCTTGGTCACTCACACAGTAAAGAAGTTCTTCCTCATGCTCAGGTGGAACTTTCTGTGACTCAGTTTCTGCCTGTTATCTCCTGTCCTATTTCTCAGTACCACTGAGAAGAGCCTGGCTCCATTCTCTCTCTCTCCCCACTCAGACACTTACATACTGATGTGAGTTAGTCATCTCAGCCATCTCTTCTTGAGGCTGACCAGGCCCAGCTCCATCAGCCTTTCCTTGTAAAAGAGATGCTCCACACCCTTAGTAACCTTTGTCACCCTTCCCTAGACCCATTCCAGGAGCTCCCTGTCTCTTTTGTCCTGAGGAGCCCAGAACTGGACACAGCACTCCAGGTGAGGCTCACCAGGGCTGAGCAGAGGAGCAGGATCACCTCCCTCAACCTGCTGGCCATGCTCTTCCTAATGAGCAAATCTAATAATTGGCCTTCTTGCCCACAAGGACACACTGCTGGCTCATGGACAGTTTGCTGTCCACCAGCACCCCCAGGTTCTTCTCCACAGAGCTGCTTCCCAGCAGGTCAGCCCCAGGCTGTGCTGGTCCATGGGGTTATTCCTGCCCAGGTACAGGATCCTGCATTTGCCCTTGTAGAATTTCAGCAGGTTCTTCTCTAAAATGTTGGTAGCTTTAAAAAGATTGTGGAAGAATTGTATAATTGCTGAATAACAGCATTAAACTACTTTTAATCAAAGGCAGCAAATGGTTCATTTAAAGTAGTGTCTGAGTCAACTTCTTAGGACTTTTAATGGATCTAAAGAATTTAAATCAAAAGTTATTAAAGTTTCAGTTCATACAGGCACATATATATGACTTTCCTGATAGAATTTTTTTTGTAGAATATTTTAAGAGCATTGTTTGCATATTAATCTATTTAATTCAAATTGTTCAATCAACACCACATGAATAAAAATGTGTGTTAATAGAAAAATATGTGCTACTTTGTCCCTGTTACAGAATTCTGGTATTTCATGCTTTGAACAGTTCTAATTTTAGTAAGCTATGTAGAAAATAATTGAAATTTCATTCAGTGGAAGAGAAAGAGGTGTGGTGCAAGTGGTAAAAATCTGTGTCATTTTCATTAAATCCATCCCCATGCAGACAAGTTATAATCTTTAAAAAGTCAAAACCCCCAAATGGATCAACAGAGGCTTCTAACAGGCAAGATCAATACATCAGCTGCAAAAGGGTAAAAGGTCAGAGCAGAAATAAAGAATCAGACTAAGAGAAGAAGTCCTGGAAAACTTCAACCCGGAGTGACCTGAAAAGCAAACATCTATGGTTCTAACTACACAGATATGCCTTTAAAGGTTTGGTTTCAGCATCTAAGTCTGTATAATGGGCATCTAGAAATTGTATCAAACATTAAAGAGCAGCAAGTAACATTCTAGTATGAAAAATCTGCCACTTGTACCTCTTTATTTTCATACTCTTAAGATTATTTTTGCTTTTGACATCTCTTACTAAGCTCTTTTTCTTCCATTATTTTTCAGCTCCAAGTTCTCACTATTCTTCTGGTTTTTTTCACTACAGCCCATACTTCCTTTTCTGTTTCACTTTAAATGCCTAATAGTGCACTCTTAGTCTGCTGCTTCCATTTAAATTTTCCTTTAGATGATGTGATCTCCCCAAACTGCTAAGTGATCTTTCCACTCTTAAGCCATCTCTCCTACTTTGTCTGTCTGTGACATCTTAACAAGCACTCTATAATGTCAGCTTTCAACTACTTTTCTGTTTTCAGGCACATTCCCTTACTCTTCCTTCTAACTCCTGTTATCTGTTATGACAACAACAACCTTCCCATTTCCCAATGTACAGGCCCAGAGGTTGCGAAGAAGGAATCATATTTCTCTTAACTTGTTTCTAAACTGACTAATGCAAAATCTCATTTCTTCTTTTTCTGCAACACACTTTATTTTCAAACATTTCTTTCGACATTATATATGCACTAAAATATCTTTCTGAAACATCATCTTACACTGGTAACAAAGTATCTGTCATTCAGATACAAGTATCAAGGCAAGCACCATTCTAAATGCAAAGATTATTTTCCCATCTTATTTTCCTAAACTTTCAACTGTGAATCAAAATTTTTCTTTACTTTAAGTCCATTCCTAGGTCTCTTTTCTCTTACTCATCTCTTTTGCATTACATCTTAAATCCCAAGCTGATTTTTTTTGATTTCCAGCCTTGCATACAATTTCTATTTATCTGTGTTGATCTTTTCCTGAGTGAAACTTTCCCATCAGGAAAAAAAACGTCTGAGATAAAATGGCTCCTCTGTTTTTATAAGTGCTCCTAAAGTCTTTTCATGCAATGTCTGGTGAACATGTTTTTGGTTTTTTTTATCATAAAATATATGAATTATAGAGATAACTGGGATGGTAGACAAATATATTAGGGAACAAGCCTAGAGCAAAAGTGTCAAATGCACTTAAACTCTAAAGGGCCAACTAAGTTTCAGAAGATTTGTTTGAAAATTCAGTGGCAACACCATGTGCTAGCTAGGAAACAAGATTTAGAACAGGGAAAAGGCGAATAAGAACACCTCTCCCAAAGTGCATCATACATAATTTATCAAATTTATTATCTGAAAAAAGATTAAGACTAAAATTAATTAAAAGTGATCATATGTGTATACAAGATAATACTTTAACACTGCACAAGGATATTTTTTCTAATAAAAGTTTAAGGCTAGTTTTAGAATACGTTACCCCTAACAGAATAGACAAGAATTAAAATTTGACAAGACTTGAAAAATATTATCAGTAATTTTATCTTTTACTTCAAATTATGATAAACAGAATAAGTGCTCCAAAACCAAGTGTTTAAAAAGTAGATGCGGCACTTTGTGATATGATTTAGTGATTATAGGGCTATTCAGTTGAAGGTGGGCTTTGGTGACCTGGGAGTTCTTTTCCAACCTTAATGGTTCTGTGATTCTAAGTATTTTTCATATTCATAAAACAGAATGTTATCAAGAGCAAATGTTGTGAAGAGTGTCATAGATTCTACTACAGCTCCAGTGTCTGGTAGCCCAAGGAAGAAAGCAGTGAATGATCACCTGTAAACAAGCTGAACTAGCTAAGAATAATGTCAATGTTTAATTTACTTAGCAATAAGCAAGTAAACCATCCTTACTATACGATATGTAAGAAACCAACTGGGATCTCATACTGATTTTATTGCAAAATGTTATTCAATTCCTTCTGTTATGTTTGTGAATGGTCTGAGAATTTTTAAAAAATATTTGGAGGAAGCAAGTACCTTCCCCTGTGATGACAAGGTCCTTCAATTTCCTCAAAATTACTTTAAAATTGCTCAGTACTAAAAACTAGAGACACATTTTCAAAGAACACTGTTCCTCTCCATTACACAGATGATGTGCTCAGACAAAACCCACAACCATCAATTTCACTTCAGGATATGATCTGCCATTGCAGCCAATCTAATTTAGTAGTAAGTTTTCTATTGAAAGAGAGAGTTCTGTCCATCCATGCAGATGTGGTTTCTAGAGAGCAAATTCCCTGCACTCACAAAAAAGCAGATCCTGCTGAATTACCTATATGCAGCCATAAAATCACTGGAGCCTTTACAGGGGCAGAAGCAAGCACAGACTTGTGGTTTGGAAGAGTCAGCTAGAAGTGGGATGGAAAGATTGAACTTTTGGCAGCAACTTACTATCAGTTTATCTGTACACTAAATTACACCCTTAGGAGCTTAACCAGGAACTGTGTGGCACTAGGTCTTTTTTAATGTAGTTCTTTACAAGTAAATCTTACCTCTGTGAAAACTAATGGGAGTATGGTTATCAATTTCAATCAGTCAGGGTTTCAATTCTGTACACTAGAGGCACACAAAAAACCCAGTAACACAGACACCTAGATGTCTGGGTTTAAATAATAGATTCATTATCCTAAGAAACAATATTCTCTCTTTTTCAATTAAAAACTCATAAACATACACATCCCTCAACTATGAGGATAGTAGATTCCATGAATAACAGGAATATACCAGTTTTCCAGATCATGGGAAGCAAGTATCAATATCTTCTCACACCAAAGGAGGTTCAAGTTAAATACACTTACTAGTGTACTACATTTTAGTGAAGGAACTTGAGATTTCCTGACAAATAGGAGATGGCAATGGCTCCCTAAGGACTCATTACTCCATTGGGAAATAGCCTGGGTAAGTAATTAAGGCCTATAGCACTTCAAAATTTAGGTTTCTACACACGCTGTGATTTTAACCCTACCCATGGCTGGGAATGTGGAATGTCTATAAGCACTCATAGCAGCTGGACCTATAAGATAAAGAATGTAGTCATGAAATAAAAGAGCTCCACTTTAGGTGTAAAAGAAAAGAACATAGGCTACCTCACCCCTGATAAGTCACAGTTGTACCAATCACCACGGAGGAAAAGCCTTGCCCTTAAATGGGTTGCAGCTGCAACTAATAAAGATAAGTTTGGTACAAGGGTGGGTTGGGTGGTCAAGAGGATCTTGGAGGCAGGGGGCCTGGAAGAGGATGTCCTGGAGGAGGCAGAGGCACCCTGAGGAAGAAGGAATGATCCAGAGAGACACAAAGAACAAAACAAGGAAGGGAATTGCTGCTGTGAGCTCAGTCTGGTTCTGAAGGAGTCAGAGCCTGCTGTTGGAGTGTGCAGTCACAGCTGAGCTGGCTGAAAGCTGTGCTCAGAGTCTGCAAACAAATACTGGCAGTCACAGTCCAGCAGGAAACAGCCACAGTCAGAGCCTGCAGCAGTCAGTCAGAATGGCAAAGATGTAAAGAAGAATAAACCAGGACACTTTTCATGCTGTTGAATGAGAGTCCAGGTCTTGGCTCATCTCTGTGCCTAATGATAGGTCTGCTGTAACATTCCACTTCATATGTAGGCTGATCAGCCCTGATTCAAAGTTTTTATTATTGTTTAACAGTTGAACAGTGCTATGGTATAATTTCTTTCCTGTGGTCCAAAGAGCTGCTAGAAGTTAGAAACATAATTTAATCATTTAATCAGAGTTTTCTTTCTCAAATTAATGTTTCAATTATCTGATCTCATAAAAATAATGTGGGTTTTTTCAGGTATTTAATTAAATAATTAAGAATTCATTTACTATAACCAAGCTGGAAAGAAGCTGCAATGTATAAAGCAAATAAATGCATATTAATCCCCTCAAAGATAGGAATTTGAGTTTATATTCTGATTTTGACTGAAATATTGAAGAAGCAATGCCAAACAAACCCCATCCCTCAAGTATATTCTCATATATATGAGAAATGAAGTTTTTCATATCTTAAAAATGATAGAGGTGCTTAAGTTTTAGTGTTAATACTTAACAAGACTTAGGTATAGATAATTATATATGTAAACTGAAATTAAATAAACTTGAATATTTACTAAGGATCATACTGTAAGGAACTCAAAGATTCCTTCCAAAAGTAACCCTTCTCCTTCCCTCACTTCTACATGTGTATTACACCATGTACACTGCAGTGGAAACAATTTGCTTTAGAATGAGGCACAGTTAAGACCAATATGTAAAGTTACCAAGATTTAGAGCTGAATCTGTTATATACAGACTCTGCAAGTTAACTAGTATTAGTTAATCTGTAAAACACAACCAAAAAGGAAGGAGATAAAAAAATGTATCTTCTTATTGTGTTATATTACAGAATTGTTTCACAATAATTTCCATTACACAGTGCTATATTACAATGTATCACATGAACAATGGATAGTACTGGATTTCAGGCACACAGATGTTAAAAACAATCAGTAATAGCTTCCATTTAAGCTGTTACTGAGTAACCTCATCCTGAATTTCTGTATCTCACTGAAGAGGAGTATATTTCAAAGATAAAAGTATGATCTATCATACAGGCATCTTTAGCAGCAAGAAAATGGCACTGAAGATAAATATTCAGAAGTAGCTTTTATACATATATATAGTGCTCAGGTTTGCTGCTATCTCATGGAATGTTTTTCTCTCATCATTAAAGCTTCTGAAATACATTTTAAAGGAAAGAAAGCTGATCTACTTATAGATCAACAGAAGGCATGTAAAAAAGGTTGCTAACAATACCTTTTTTTGCATAAAAGTGAGAGCAATTGGCATCCCATCTGGAAAACTACGCTACTCTGAGATAGCAAACTCTTGCCACTGGCAAAGTTTATGGTATTAATTTGTAATGGTGGATTTAGGGAAATGTTCTAAAGTAATGCTCATTTACTTGCATAATTATGTGTTTTCTACATAAAACGACAGGCTTTTACCTTGTCAATACCGGCACGGAGTTAATGGAAAACAGGACAGGGTGGGTGTACAAGTATGCCAGTGCTGATGAATGTCGAGCTCAGGTTACAGGTTTGCTCCTTGCATTAACAACTGTACAACATATCACCTAATGTATTAGCCTTCAGACTCTTAAATCTGTTATTTTAAATATTTTCATTGCAGTTCAGCTTTGATTATTAATCTAAAAGGCAAAAAGTTAAACTGTATCTTCTTTGCCACTTGATATGTTAAACAGCCTTCATACCTTAAATCCACTTTAATAAGGCATGCAATTATTAAAGCATTACAGAATGGCCCCAGAGCACAAAAGCTCCATTAAATTTGCTTACATCTAATTACATCTGCCTGAGGCAGGTGAGAAATTGACTCTGATAAGATCTTTCTTTTACCTGTAGCCAAAAAAATAAAAAGGAAAAATAACTTGGAGTGATTTTCTATCTAATTGCTATCTACAAGTATTTATGGTATTCGGTCTTCCAATGAATAGCCCACAAAGCACTCTTTGTGCACTAACCAGTGCATTTTAAGTTTTTTTAAGATGGTAGAATACAAAAGACAAGCTTATCTTGCTTCAGGCATGACAGGTCATCAATGATGTCTATTTGGGAAACAGTTTTATCTATTATTTGAATCATATATTTCCTTTTAAAAATAATTTTGACATAAAAAACATGTTACATATGCTTTGTGGTGCTCATTTTTTTCTTCATGACAGTATAAGCAATTAATGCATTCTATTTTATGGAAATATAAACATAAAAACATACCTTACATGGCCTGAAAAACAATTCTAGAAACCTTTCTTTTTCTTGCTCCAATTTAAAACTAGGTCTTTTGTAGTAGAAAACACGGCATTCAATTCCTATATATTTGTAACTGACCTCCCAAAAATCAGGAAAATGCTAATGAATTACATTGCTTGTTATTTGTAAATGAATGAGGGCATGTGGTATTTCTAATCATCCTAATCCTTCTCTTAGTCCTAGAAACCCTACAGAACAATAGAGCGAGACCAACACAGTGACAATGTAAAAACTAGTTAGAAACTATAGCAAACAAAGAGAAAGAAACAAAATTTTTTAAATTCATTAATTAAAAAAATTTAATCCAACCAGTCTAAAGGGATTATAATTCAAATCTTGGTTAACAATGAAGGAGAAATTACTTTATTATAAAGCATTCTTTAAGAGAAATATCTTATTATTAAATAAAAAATATTTTATAATTATTTGATAAAATAATTATCAAATATTAGTTATTTCATGGGAAAGTAAACCAGCCCAGATAAACCAGCTACTGGCAAACCAAATCACTGGACTTCTAACGAAAGGTTATGCAAGACTCTTTTCCAAATACAGATCTCTAACCATTGATGCCACTTGTATGATACAAACCACTGTTCACTACAATGGACTACAAATGTCATAAATGGGTTTATAGCCAACCCCCACAAAAAAGGTCCTTTGGTCACATTTTGTGCTTAAAAACTCATTTGCTAATCTTAAATAGAAAACTGCAGAGAGGCCTGAAATGAATATACTGTATTATTAACATGTTTCACATGTGCTCCTTAGGCTTTTAGAGCACATCTTTCCAGACGCCTTCTTATAAAACTTCATTTGACCTTACCTTTACATTCAAGCAATAAACAGATTAACTTTCATGTTGGTTTGCTTCAAGTTTAATAACTTCATTTTATATAGCTGATAATGAAAAAACATTGATTTTCTGGTATGCCAAACAACTATAATTTAAATACCAAAAAAAAATTTAGAGGCAATGATGAATTATTTCTGTTTGCTCTTATGATTTACCAATTCCAAGTCTGATGTTACACAAAATATTTTGGCCTCATAATTATTTCTTGTTTGATATTAACTTGATGTATTTCTATTAAAACTTTCACGGTTGCTTTATAATATTGTCTAGTCACCAGTCGGTATCATCTATAAATGACAATACTGTGAACTACTGAATTAAACATGCATCTTTACTGCAAATCAAAACCAAAACAGAACAAAACAAAAAAAAAAAAAAAAGAAAAAAAAAAAAAAAAAAAAGAGGAATTTAATGGCTATTTTAGGAAGATCTACTTTCCAGCTTTTCCACATCTCCTTTAAGAATGAATTGCATTCTGACAAATTAATTATTCAGTTATTCAGACATCACAACTGGTATTGAGCCATTTTTTATAATTCTCTTGATATTAACATTTCATATCCTGAAACATGCAACAAAAGTTCTGTTTTCTTCTGTTATGCTGAGTATTTGTCCACGGGAAATTTCAGTAGATGATATTGCTCAGAATCTGAATACATACCAAAAGCTGCTACTTTTATGATTATGGCTTGAATGTTAGATGATATCATTTCTTTAAGCAGTATTTCCTGGTTGCTATGCCAGAGGTAAGCTAAAGGCTGAAGATTAAGCCTTCTACACCTGAAAAACAAGCAAAAAAGCTGGATAAAGGCAAGTATTATGCTTTTACACTGTATTATTAATGTAAAATTAATGAAGATTTATTTATTTTCCTATCCTGAAATAATTTTTCTTCTCTGATTTCAATCAAAACACTTTACTATTCATATATTTCATTCTAAGCATTGAGTCTAATACACATTTTTAAAAAAGAAATAAATTGTTTGGACCATAATTCTTCTACATTAGATGCAACTCACTGAGGTAAACAGATCTGCATGGAAATGTAAGCAAAGCCATAACAAAATGTGCTCCTAAAACTTTTGGGACACAAAGCAATTAGCACCTTAGGAAGTCATCACTTTTGTGAACACAGCTAAGGACAAAGTTACTGCTCTGTGATAAATGTGGCACATGTGACTAGTACAATATGCTTAATTTGTTGCTGTGGTTTGGATCAACACCCAAGGAAAAGAATAATTCAGAAAGATATATATAGCTTGTTATACAAATTAACTTGTGACTGTAAGGTTAATAAATGTTTTTAATACATATCATATATATGTATCAAATATAGAAATTTGATACACAGCATTTGATTGCTTATTGCATTAGAGAATCACTAATTTGCACTAGTGATAGGCAACGATTCTGCAAATTGTCAAGAACAATCAGCTGGTGATTAAATGTGTAAAGTCTAGCTCTGAAAAACTTTAACATTTAACTATGGTACTAGTTCAGAGGGAGGACTTAAGATTTACATTTATTTGTGAATTATCATGTTTTTTCTAATATGTGGTCTTTCTCACTTATATGGGCATTCCTCCATATGTTAGGTACACTCACTAGTATGATTGACAAGACAATATAGTTAAATGTTTAATGTTGACATGTAAACGCATAGTTAGCACCCATATAATCTGACTGGTTTTCTTATTACTTTGATATGCTTTATCAGAACACTAAGTTTTGTAATAGAACTATTTAGCAGCTCTGAATGTGAAGTAGTTGTTTAGGTGTCTAACTTCAGCTAAAAATTTAGCTGAATTAACTGGGATGGTTCATATGCAACCTTATTCCAAAGGGTAAATCTACAGATCAATGTAAATTATATTACTACTGAGAAACCTTGGAAATAATCATGCCTGTTTGAAATACTGTGATTTCCTGTCAATCTTTTCGCTTTGGTAAAGATGTAAAACTCACAATCAACAAAAGCAATCTTTTTTTATCCTACTAACAGAAGCAATGATTAAAATGTTTAAGTATAAAGCAAAAGAAAAAGGAATTATTTCTGACTGCAATTTATCTATGTAAAGAAAACAAATGTGCTCTGTAACTTGCTGACATGAGTTGAGTTGGCATAGCATTAATTTTACCATCCTTACAATTCATAAAGGATTCCAGATAGTTACTTTCATCATCAACAAATAATTAATGAACTCATGAAACTATAATTAATTTTTAACACAAGGTGGTTTTGCATTTCACGAGACATATACAGTGAATCTTTTTCAGATCAAATAGTGGCCTACATAACAGACACAACCACCATTACATAACGCTCTTTTTAATTAAGACTCTTAAAAGAATCACAATTTAAATAGACTTTTGTGCACAATAGAAATGACAAAAGGAAGATCCTGATTAATAATAACAAATTTTAGATTAAGGGAAGATGTGCACAGAAAGGTTCTCTTGTATCTAATTCCTGATAACTCACAGGATGTTCCTCTACATCAAAACACTGGTGAAATATAGAGGGACTTGAGCACAACACTGTAGTCATTGGAACTGAGTGAGCTTCCTGTTGAAATCAAAGAACTGAACTATTTTCAAACCAAAAGTGAGTATTTTCAACAGATGAAGAGAGATCTGAAGAGCAATAAAAACTCTGGTATAACCTCTACTAGATTTTTACTAATGAACACATGATTTCAGGGGGAAAAAAAGGAAGAAAAACTAAAGAAAAAAAGAAATACCTATATTAATGAATAGAATGCCTCTAGTATCACAGAATATGAGAAATCAGACAACTGCCTCTGCTTTACATCTGAGCTAGAAAACAGACGAGTACTCTCCAGAATGCACATACTGAAAAAGATTAGTGTTTTCTTACACATCTTCCACTCGAACTCTCTGGTAGTCCGAAAGAATGGCTCCCACAGATACACCCTCTACTCCTTCTTTCTCCTGAAAAAAAGGCATGGAATATCAGTGACAGCAGTATATAATGATTTAAGCTGCAGATATTTGGTATCTCTACTTTCAGAATCAACCAAGAATTTTTTTCTCCCTGTGCCCAGTACACAGATCAGAATAGGCTGGAATGCAGTTCTTCCACAGAAGAGAGCAGCTTTGCTGACCTACTACATGGTTATTACTCTAATGCAGTCTATTTGACTCAAGTACCATTCTAGAGAAGAAATAACCAAGGTAACTGAAAAATATCAGATGTAACAGATTATCCTAAAGTTTTCCAGACATCCTGAAAACTCCTCCCAGAATTTCTCATTAAGTGAGGTGTTAGCTATTCCACCTACAAATAATTATCAGCAATGTGCATCATACAATTAACTGAATTGTTAGCATTTTCCATGGTATGCAGCACAAGAGAGTGTGAGATCACTCTTTTTATCTTAACACCAGAACAAGAAAAGTAATAGGAAATTACTCAGCATCACCTTTAAAAAATTCTGCTTTAAAAAAAAGGTTTTTCAAGATACATTTTCTCTGTTTCATTTAAATTACCCAAGCCAACAAACAGCACTTTATTTTTTCTTGCAAACCCACTGAGAATACAACATTTTGAAATGCACATAGTTCCCATATCTTGCGAGATCTTGTGTTTTTAAATTGCTTGAGTCTCAATCAACACACTGAAGTTTCTTTTTCTAAATTTTGTTCTATCTAGACTTTGGTAAAAGCTTTTTTCCTCTTTTAATCAAGGTCAATCATAACTACACAGCATGATTTACTTTCTGGACCTGTTCCAAATCCTGTGAATCTTGCAGCAAGATTTTACAACAAAATCTTCAATTATATACGGTGATGATGCATCCTGTCTCTCCCTTTCTCCTTTGGCCTACCCTGTGATCTCAGCACTCCTGCTAAGCCTTGACTGTATCAGCTGGATGGTGAAGCACTGCTGACTGTACCAGGAATTTTTGCCTGGTGAAGGCTGGAACAATTCTGACTTCAACATGCGCATGTGCTGCCCAGAAATGGTGGGGAACAAAGGATAAGCAGCTATCCTTGGCAATCTACACAAATTATTTTCCTGAATCGTGGCCCAAGTGAAATGCAGCATTGTTACAAATTCCAAAAGCAAATTAGTCTTTGCCTGATGTGACGCTGAATTTAAAATCCAGTTCCTGTTTCATATCAATAAAATTATGCAGAAGTTGTTTTATTCAAAATTATAATACAGTGAAAAATGTTCTGGTTCATGCCTGTCTGGGATATTCTTCCCTCAATCTATTATCTTATTCTTTACAGTAATTCTCACCTCATATTTGCCCAACAAAATTCCTAAGTCCTTCACAACCAATATACACTTCAGATGTAAGAAACTGTATTTATCAAAATTCCTACATATAGTAATCTAAAAAGTACATCACTATTTAAATTATGTACTTCCTCACGCCATTAATAGATAGGCCCATTAATATGAAGTTTAATGCCAAATCAAACAGTGTTCAGGTTGATGCTTCTCACATATCCAGAAGTATTAGGAATGAAAAAAAAATTGTTTTATCTATCACTTGTTCATTATCCAATGATGGATCTAATAATTATTATCATTATTATTACTATTATCCATACAGCATTATTTCTGCTTCCCTTTGAGCTTTCTCTGCAATGTTTCAAAGCTCCTTTTAGAATAAAGGTAAGCCACAGATACTTCAATTTACATCTGCAAGAACGTTTCTTAAAAAGTAAACACAGTTGTGCAAGCAGAGTTTTCTTTAAAAATTTTGGTGAACTGATTCATGAAGCCTTCTTGAATCTTCAAATATATCTAAATGTATTCTCCGTACTCCTTTATTTCATGCTATTTTGATACACATTCTACTTCTACTGCTAAAACTGCACTTAAGTTGCATTCTTAAATGTTCTTTTTAAAAAGGTTAGAAAGATATGTAACAGTCTTGGAAAACATGCCTGATGTTAACAGGATAAATACTGTTTGTTCTATTTTTATGTAAAAATAATAACCCTAGCAATTCCTTCAAAATGTCCTCTGCCAAAATGTGCAGACATCAACCAACATGTCCAAAAATATTACCTATATTTATGTTTATGTTATTAATTCATCACAGTTCTAAGTTACCAGAGGCAAACTGTGCCATCAGCTAAGCTCAATAAACAATATTTTTGAAATATCTGATACAAACAAAGAGAAGTGTTTGCTGTCTCACAAATAGATTAATCTCTATGGCCACACAAATACATAGATCATATGCAGTTTTCCACATTATTTTATCACAGAATCATTGAATGGTTGAGTCAAAGGCCCATAAAATCTGGCCTTGAACATTTCCAGTGATATGGCATCCACAGCTTTTCTGAGCAACCTGTTTAATAACACATACATTTCTATCACTCATCAAAACAAATGAAATGCTCATTATCATAATAATATTTATTATAATGCATTGCAGATCTGTAGTTACCACAATATTTTAATTATATTTCATTATATATATTTGTGCTATGTGCATTCTCCCTAACAATGGCAAATAAATAGGTGGATGAGAGATATTGAGAGTAACTATATCACAAACTTAAAAAAAGAGATGGTAACCTCATAATAAACAAATATGGAGTGAAATCTGATTTCCCAAATAGACAGATATACAGAATTTCCATGTTCATCCATGAGGATGACAACTGACTTGTCCAATTTACTTTTAACAAGCTCACAGAGCCATAAACATATTTTTTATTTATTCTTTTTTTCAAGTTCTGACAAAATATATGCATCAGCTAAGATACCTGCTAGGAAAACTCCCTCAAATCAAAAATAAAAGTAAATGGAAATAGAGACTCAAATGTTCTGTTTATATACAAACACAGTACTTCTATTCTAAAATGATCTATTGCACAAACCTACTTGCTTGGGATTTAAAAAATTATAGTAATGAGTCCCAGGAAATTTCATAACCATCTTATGATAATGGAATTTTAAAAGCCACAGAAGGTTCACAGAATGTATACTTACTAAATGGTCATTGAAACAATGGCCCAAACTTGAAGCTTATGTATCAAGAAGCTTACTCATAGGCTTTGTTTTGAGGTTGTTTGGCTGTTTTTTGCTACACAAACCTGTAACTCGTTGGATGCGCATGATTATGAATGTGTATCTAGAGACACGTGTGCAAACACAAATATGTATGCACGTGCAATATATCTCGATGTTAGTAATGCAAAAACAAGGTTATTATTGTCTGCTTGCTTACAACATGTTAAATCTGATTTAAATAATAACACAAAAGATTGTCTGCACTTATTCTAGTTTATTTCCTCTGATAATATGTAACTTTTAATTGTCTTTTGAAATGGTAGTACATCATGTCACTTTGCAGTTGCGGTAAGCATTAATGTTTAAAACATTCTCACAGGTAGTTAGTTATCACTACCTCTTTTCATTCAGTTCTTCTCATGGTAAAGAGCAAATACAAACTTTCATCACTGTCCAGACAATAGCTTCCACAAGGACAAACATCAACACACTTACTATATGCTTTGAAATGGGAGAACTAGTTAATACACTTAGGCTTCAATTGAATAAATTCAATCCCCCTATTTTGTCCGGTTCAACAAATTAAGGCTGGAGTTGCAAAAATTCAAGAAATAAGAAGATTTGAAAGGAGGAAGGATGGAGGATGAGGTAGAAGAGAAAAACACTATGGTCTAATCACTTTTATAAACTCCTCAGCTGGACAAAGTTTACATGAAGTCTTGTCCCACAGTATATTCAGCTCAGCAGCTGAAGCTTGCAAAGAGTATTAGCTGAAAGCTACTTCTTCCCTGGACTTATTCTTTGGTATTGAGAGACTTATTGGACACCTTGCAAAAAGACAGCATTTTGTTTGACTAAGAGTTGACTGTGGTTTGCAGAGAATCCATCCCAGAATCAATAATGCCTTCACTTTTAATGTGGAATCTGATCAGCTTTGGTACCATTGAAAGCATGTTCACAAAACTGCACTCAGAAAGGGCAGGCCAAGCGCACAGCGCAGGTAAATATCAGGGATCTGCACTGAGCTCAAAAGCTGAGGAAGTGCATTTGGGAAAACTCAAAAGGGAAGATGTTACATGCTGTATCATATAAAATGTAACAGAACAACAAAAAACATCTGAAGAAAATTGATATGAAGAGGTGGTTTTTTTTTTTCTTGGGTTGAGTAGATTTTTTGATTCTTATTTTTAAAGGCATCATATACTGTTAATTTAAGAGATGATTTATCCATGTTAAACTTTACTAGTATGTTTCTAGTGCAATAGGCTACTCTAAAATAAAAATAAACTGCTTCTCTGGACTATTTGGATAATTCAGAAAGCACTTATACTCTGTCACAAAGTATTACAACGGAAAATATAAAATGCATACATAAAACCATATGTAAACACAAATGTACACAGATGCTAACAAAGTTTTATTTTCTAAAGCTTATTTTTCCTCTTTAGAGCTACCAAAAGTACTAATTTCAAAAGGCAGACAGAAAAATAGACTTTCAAAAAGGAACTAAATAAGACATTTTAGTAGCTTTTTAAAAATGTACTTAAGATAATTATTAGCTACGTTTTAATAGTAAGTGAAATTACAACATTATTCTATATCTTGTAATAACAGTTGATTTATTCCTGTTCAAATCTTCATAAACAATTGTGTTAGAACACCTAATTGATCTTTGTAACTGTGACTGTACTAAAACATACAATTTATGTTTAAGGCATCCTAGTTTTAAAGTTCTTTACTATTTTAAACAGTTTAATGAACAATAAAATTCAAAATTGTTGCTCTTTGTGTATCATAAATTACTGTTTGCCACATTTCCTATCAGGAAATTGTACAAAAAATGTAACAGTTTTGTGAAAGCTCCAAAACTGCTGGTTTTAAGGTGCCTCTGTTATATCCATGTACAATTTCAACATACAGCTTCACAGCTAAAGTAAAAGATAAACAGAGTGGTAAGATTAATTTACACTAGCACACCGTTATTTTAATTTTGCTTTTTTTTTTTTCCAATTAATGATAGTAACAGTAACCTGTGAAAATTACTACATATGCATTGTAGCATATAATACTGGTAGAAGTAGTCTACTAGTAAGTAAAAAAATTATTGCAGTAATATCAGCATGGAGGTTTTCTCTAATTTCATATTTTAATGTCTTTACCTGACCCTTTCAGAGTTCAGCAAAAAGAAAATTAGTGCTAATGTTTTCAATTTAATTAGTATATTACATGCACTGTAACTATTAGTGGGAAATGTTATATTAATGAATGTAAAAGTTAGCTGTAAATTACCACAGAGTTATTATCAATTTCCCAAGTTACTGCTCCTTAAGATAACCCTCTCCCTATGGTCCTTCCGGTAATTTTTCTTTGCCTGATAAACATGATGATTAAACAGCACACAGTGCAAACCTTTGATACTTTTTAAATTAAATCCATGCCCAGCCTAAGGGCTGTGTCTGATTTCAACTAAATGTGTCAGTTAATCAGATAAAAAATTATCAGCAACTCAATGAAACAGCAGCCTTAGGCTTCATCAGTGCCAGAGAAAGCTGAACAAAATAAGACATACAGACAATATCACATTATGAGTAAAGGTTACTGCTAAGCATATCACTACACAGCACTATTCACCACCCTTAAAATGTCTATTTTAAATGAAATATTGCATACAACTGCCAAAATATTAACTAAGAAAAATGAAGTGCTAGATGTCTGCCTATATATGTCTATTCACATGTATTGCATGAAAATTTGAGCACTGTCATTCAGAAAAACGCAGAATATTCCTAAAAATTTACTGTGTAGAACAGTTTTTTGTAAGAAAATGAGGTATAAACAGCTGAAGAGTGGCTAAACTAGATTAGATTTTTAACATGTGCCTCACAGCTTTGCCACAATAGAGTTCATTTTTTTATGACCAAGATATAAAATATAGACTCTAAAAGTAATTCCCTTTCCAATTAATATCCTTCTTACAGCTTGCATGAATAACTGAAAACTGTTATCCACACTTAAATTACTGTTTCAGGTTATTTGTGCCTAAGTAAAGATTACCATACAGTTGCAAAACTTCAAATTAAAGCACAACAAATTTGCAGGTGGTGACTAACAATATATACCTTAGTAATAGGACTTTTAGACTTCTACATTTATTTGAGTGGAAAACTCTTAAATATGAGCTTTGCTTTTTAATTTGTGAAGCATTCTAAGATCACTGATTATAGTGATTTCAAACAGAGTATGTGATTTTTTTCTAAGCTTTGATATATCTGTCAGATGCAGCTGCAAGTAATCAAAAACAGTATGGAAATATTCCTGAGACATAAGGATAAAATAACTTTGTGTCAAATTGAAAATCTGCTATTTGGTAAGGTTCTGAAGACTAGCTATGAATCACATAGATCATCTTCGTGATGGCAGATCACTTACACATCATCTAGGACTTTCCTGTCTTCCACACAGGGACCTCAAAACACATATCTTATGCCTTCATTCTTTAGGAAGAAGTAGTTTCAAAAACAGGTGGGAATTAATATAATGTGGATTTACATGAAATTCCTGTATGAACACTCCCATTATGAAGTTTAGAAGTCTTCAGCGGCCTTATCTCAACTTGCTTTGGATGTAAATTACTGAGTAACAGTATCTATTCAAGGTGACAATACTATGTAACTAATCTACTTTAAGAGCAAATTAGATACATTCTTACAAATGCCTTTAATAGGACATAGGCACCCTACCACCCACCTTTAAAGAAAACTGATGGCCTACCCTCTAGAGTTTTCCAAATGCAATTACTGAAACACTGCACCCACACAAGCACACACATCCTCACCCACCATCTATTAATGCAGTGCAGGGGCGCCTTCAGTATCCAACTGCAATCTCACAATAAACACATTTAAATAGGATATGGTCTCTTACTACCTAGACATGCCAAACGTTCAGAGAGATGGTGCAGGCATACATTTGTCTGCACTAACCACATACAGACACCACAGCAAAGGAGAAAGGACAGAGATCAAGAGACAGAAATCCCACTCTCAAAGTCTAATATCATGCAGAAGCATACTGAAAAGGCTAGAATTACATTCCAAACAGGAGAAATTGAAAGCCAGGAAAAATCTTCCACTGTAGCCATATACTACACCATAAATGCAAGCTCTCCTGATATACTGATTGTCCATTTAGCTGCATTTACAAAATGAACAATTAGTCTTAGAAATTAGAAATCATTCATTAATGGATTATTTTTTTATTTTATATATTAACTACTATCATAGAATTCAATAAAGTTGCGACATCATTTTAGATCCCATACAATTTCACAAGTTTTTTTCTAAATTATTTAATTTCAATTAATTTATTCATTTTTCCAATTAAAAAAAGTCATATTAAACCCAGTAGGCATTTGGTAAAATTTAATACAGTTAGATATATTTATCAAAAAACACAGAATACTAAAATATAAATTAACAGACATCCACTATTTTAAAGGCTATGTGAAGAGTTTTCTACAGAACTGTTTTTGTTTTCTCTAAACCTATTAACCTGTTAACTGAGGCCTACATTCCAGCCACAGAGGCTGCAACGACTTTGACAATGAAGCAAAAGTCTCCAGCCAAAGAACAAAGGGTTGGTTTTTTTAATTGCATTTTGTGCAGAGAATTGGTTTCAAATAAATGTCTGCTTCACCTTTGGGACTTCTAACTCTTAAATATTCTAATAATTACACAGCAAACTTGCCTGCAGATACTTCTTTCAGCAAATCTTATTTACAAAATCACCTCCACCTGCTTAATTTAATAGCCAAAATTAACATGAACAGTCAACTCCAGATTGAATAAATGGCATTACCTCAGAACAACAAGATGCCAGTAAACAACTACAAAATAAGTAACCATGTATGTTTCTGTTCTGATGCTACACCGGATATTTCAAGTGCTGGTGATTTTCTGTGTAACTATTTCATAACCAAGAGCAGTTATATTCAGTTAGAATTAGTAGTTCAAATCTGTGATTAGATTTAAAAGCTAGGTTTTTAACACACCAACATGTATAAATGCTTCAGAATGCTTTTCAGAAAAAAAATCTAAAGTATTGTATTATGAAGGCAGGTACTGGCCTATATTATCATGTCTCAGATCAATGTCTTGCTGAAGAAACCACTTACTAAATCAAGAGAAAGGTCAAAGGAATATTAGTTTGTATGTTTCTAGTTAAGAGAAACTTGCATCATACTCAGACCTCAGACAGGTAGAATTTAATTTTTGATTTATTTTTTTTAAATAGTATCTTTAACAAACCGTAAGAGCCACATTTAAACTAAATTTTTGAATACAGACACAAGGTCTTTTTCCCTTGCTTTGACCATGGCCTCCACGCAGACCAGCTTCTTGATGCTAATGGCAAGGTACCTCTCCACAATGAAAACTAACAAGACATGGATCCAGTATAGCATCTACAGAACTGAACAGACTCTATTGCTCTGCTTACCTGAGGTATCCACCATGGTTTAGGTCATTCAAGTCATTAAGAGACTTCTACTAAGGGAAGCTATGCTAGGAAAATACCACACAAGAATTGTTAAGTCTCATTTATTCCTATATGAGTATTGTCAAAATAATGCTATTCAATGAACAGATGCTGGCAAATACTGAGGTATGTAAGGAACCTGATTCTTGTTAGTAATTCTACAAGCAAACAGTCCTTTTTGAGAAAGTAAAGCTGTAGGCATGACGTAATACCTACTTTTCCTTTTTTAGTTCTTTTACTACATGCAACAGCATAAGGCTCAGAACTATGGAAAAAAACATGTCTTAAATGAAAATCAGCTATTTCGTCCATTAGAACCAAAACTTCTTTTTCTCCCTTATGTTTTCATGTAAAGAAATTTGAAAAAAAAATCCTTTTTATTTCTCTAAAATTAGCTCTTAGATGTGACAATGTGACAGCAAGGTAGCTGCCCATTTATTTTTACACATTCTAAATCATGTAAGATTTCCAGTTAAATAAGTCAATTTCACTGACACTAACAAGTCTGATAAGTAGATATATTTATATACATTTATATAATTCATTCTCCCATACACTACATCTTTCAAAACTGCATGCCATAGTTATGAAATCTATGTAAGGTGCACTGATATATGCACACTCTTACACATTCGCATATGCATTCTCACATTGCCAGTGAACTCTATTTAATTTGAAAGGAAAAATACTCTCAATAGGACAATTTGTTTATACCCTTATGACTTCAGCTCCAAAGAACTCTACAAACCTTTACCATTTAGAGAATATCTTTTCATAGTACTCAATGTTCAGCCTTTGCAATGTCCAGTATTTGTAGAAAACAGCTTCTAAAAGTATTTATAAATCAGACTCTTTACCAAAATTTTACTGCCAAACAGCTTTTCAGCTACTAGCCTTGTAGAAATAACACCTGGAGCATACTGTGCTGGAGCAAAATATCACATTCTGTAAGAAAAAGTAAATTTTTATTTAAGGTCGATCAAGATATAAAACTATTCAATGAAATATCTGAACAAGTCACGTGACTGCAGTCAAAAGTGTTCATTACCATTTGCCTGAAATATCAACCCCATTCAGTAATCTGCAGTACTTGAGTAAAAAATACGTAATATGACAGGCATGAAAAACAAAATTTTAACCTCATAATTCCTTGATAAAAAGCAGACATTTTATCAGTAAGTCTGCAGATTTTTACCTTAGACTCTTACAAACAGCTAATTCACATCTACCTCTATGCTGAGTCATGTCTACCAGAAACATGAACATACTTTAATTCATAATGTGAAGATGCAAAAGATTTGCAATCATTCCTGAACTGTCACAAAAAACTTAAACACTGAAGCACATGTAGAGTAATTAAGTGACTAATAAATTCAAATATTTTAACTGTTGACTGACAAATTAAAAACCTCGAGGTTTTCACAGGTTTTTTTAGTTAAAAATGGTATCTTCTCTCACAGTGCAAAAGTCTTTTCTTAATACAGAACAAGTATTATATTATTATATAATTAAATATTATTATATTTACGATAAAAATATTATTATAGTGGCACGAGTTATTGGAAAGTGATATTAAATGATAATGAATGTATGAGAAGAAAGGCATGGTTGAGAAAATAAGATTTACTAAATTTCATCTGATATTACTCTAATGGGAAGCTGTAGGCCACTATGGTCAAACGAACATCAGTTGGCAAGAAAGGTGGACAACTTTCACCTGAAAATTTCCTGCATGAATCAATGCCACTTGTTCTGCTGTACATGCACATTTGTTGGTAAATTGTCTCCTCCTAAAAATTTCTTCAGAATTTCATATGCACATTTTCAAACTATTAAATCATTATGGTGCTACTACTTCTATGAGCAAATAATCTTATCATGGACTGAGTTCACAAAAACTCACACAAGATCTCTAATAAATACTGCAAATTCCAATTTTTCACAATGACAACATGTTTTAGATAAACTCTCTCAGAAATATTATCTGCACTGCTAATAATCCTCTCTTCTGATCTTATAATCACTTCTCCTTACATAAAAGCAGAATGCAGGACTTTGAAAAACATTATGCTGGAGGAAAACAGTCTATTGAAACCACAAGCCAAAAAAGAAAAGCCTCTTTCTTCTTGTACTTGGAACAGAAACCTCATGAACCCTCCTTTAATCTTGAACATTTTTGTTACTTCTCCAAAAGTCAACAGGGTTTGAAAATTATTTAAAACTGTTAGGAATCTCAACAATGGAACACCTGATGCTTGTTTAATCAAATTAAGTTGGTATGGTAAGGTTCTTTATCTTTCTTTTGCCTAAATAACACTGATTCTAGAAATCATATGAAAAAGAAACATTGAATAAAACTGCATTTAATGAAGGCACTGATTTTTACTTTCTTCTGTAGCCTATACAAATTTAACGCAATCCTGATAAAATATTCTTTAAAAACCCACCCCTCACTTTCTACATTATTATTTATTTTCTTCTAATTTTTGGAAGCAATCCTCTTCAAAGTTAAGAATTGACACAATTACTGTTTCAGAACCACAGTGTCTACACTGCACTTCTCATAATAAGAATTCATTGAGGATTTAAACTCTTTCTGCAAAACAAAGAATTCTGCACATAACTACTTAGTGTTATTTTATGTTACTAATCTGTGACATCATTTACTTATATCGATGAAAAAATTGCAGCTTTCAATAACGTCTTTCCCAGATTGCAGAGGAGCACAAAATGCCACACTATGATTTTCAGGTTTGATTCTCTCATAAAGTGCATTTGTTTGGATATTTTTCCATCACTGTCTTTGAAAAAAAGACAAGGTTACCTAGTATTACTAAAATGATAGCAATGGTTCTAAGTCTTAAGAGAAACATTCAAAACAATACCAAATTATGCTGACAAACTTAAGAAACTTAACTTGAAGAATGAAATGTTTCTCCTCATTGAGCTGCTTAGCAGGAAGAATCAATGGTTCTTCCCAGTATTTTCTTGTCACAATAGAAACAAGTATTTTTCTATATTATTTAAGTACAATATATATGTGCTGAATGATCATATTTCAGACACTTCACATTTGCAGCTGCAACCATATAAAGTCATACTTCTATAAAAGTTGTCTATGTCTACCTTTGCTCAGATATGGTAATTTGGCAGAAGAATAGCCTAAGAATACATTCTTAAGGATAACATTCTCCCACTTACAATAAAAACATTTCTACATTAGATATTTAGAGCTTATTAATTAGAATGAATTAATAAAGTTAAGGAACTAAAAATATACCCTGAACAAATAATGCAATATTACCTCTTAGTAAAAGCATGTTAGATGTACTGCAAGATTGTTACACTCAGTGTAGTAGGTCCACACTGCCTCCAAATTCCCATTTTATACCTTATGCTTAGAGCATACGGCTATAAACTAGTTTTTACACAGTAGAAGGTGACTGGATCTCAGGTCCCTGAGGAGAGAACAACTTCCAACATATTCCTCTGCTAACAGTCCTTGAAGTCTCAAAAGCTTCCAGTCTAGTCCAAACTTCAAAACACCCTCTTAACTGAACTGCATTAAGGGTTTTCACTTTATTTTAATGAACAAAGACTAAAATCTCTTGCAGATGGTGATATCTGGCAGAGTTGTAAGTACTCTGATCTAAACATCAACACCAGGAAAGCATTCTCCCCCTTTTCAATATCAGACAATTTTTATGGGTCTTTGGACAAAATGTAGCATTCTGAATGTAGGAAATAAATACATGTCTTCAGCAGTGATTGAAGTTATGCATGTCCATTACTGGATGTGTGTAATTCTTCAGCAACAGCACATGCCCACCATGGCACAAGACGAACTGGGAAATTTAATTCTTTTGGAGTCATCTAAGTGGGTAATGTTGGTTAATGTTGCAAACAGATTACTATTCTACAAAGACCTTCATCAAGTGGCTCCTCTCTAAAACTTTATTCAATTCTTCTTCCAAGCTTTCTCTCCATCTACAATAGCTTATATAACCCATAAAGTAAGACACTCATTTAAATTACAAGACGTGGGGCTCTTTCACACTGACAGATCCTCTTTTTTTTCCAGAATATTACCTTTTAATTTCTAAATTAATTTTACCTTGTGTATCATTGTAACTAACAAGTATTCTGGGAATACAGCCCTGCCTGGATATTCTAGGTCAAAGTAATCTGTTGGTAGCAACAGATTTTTCCCATAAAAGAGAAGTAGACCAAAGAGTCTGAAAATTCCTAAACATCAAAGAATCAATATCAGCCTACAAAGATTGCTCAGATGAAGAATGCAATAATTTTCCTAGCAGAGTGCAAATGTAATTGAAGAAGTTCAAATGTTCTGGATCACTGTGCACTTCAGTCTAGACTGTTTTTTTTGTTGGAGCCTTGGAACAGGGAAAGAACAAGGAGGAAGGCCAGGATGCAAGATTCTAGAGTGCACCATACTGCTTGTCAGACCACACTTCTGTGAACAAGCAGGAGCAGACCTGAAAAGGGTGAATAACCTCATTAGCATTTATAGGGAATAAAATAAAGCCAACCTGATTTGAAAAAAAAATAAATTAGGAGAATCAAAATTATCAGTGCTGGAGTTCAATTAGTACTAAACGGAATCAAAACTATCAGTGCTGGATTTTAATTACTACGAAAGGATTAGTACTAAAGCCCATGTTTTTGCTTTAATGCATCCAAAAATTAATTCAATTAATGAAAGATAAATATTAAGCTATACTGTAGTTGTCTGTCATCAGGGACAAAAATCACACAGCAGGGTATCAGATTAAAGAAAAATGTTTCTAGCCCTTCAGTTATCCAGGTGTAACTCTTGCATTCCACACAACTTAGAATGAAGCTTTAATGGCAAGTCTTAGACATATCTAAAATAAACTGGTTATTTGTTAAAACAAAATTCTGATGTGTAATTTAAAATTACTATCCACTTCTGTCTATCGTTAAGAACTAGTGTTTAATGCCAATGAATACAAAGACACCTTTTTTTTAAGAGAATCTTTTTGAGAGATACATTTGTATAGAGCAGCATTTCTAAAGTCAAATTTAAAGCATTATTTTATTTCCAATTTCCACGTCTTGGAATGTGTTCCAATTTTTTTATTTTAAACTCTACAAATGTGTCACATACATTTATCCCCTGTAAATTTTGTACTTTGAATTTCACTAATACTTCATTATTAACAAAGAACATGCAGATGGCCTTGGGTTCTTTTCAAATTTCCTTAATTTTGAGGGTGTTTTATAGAAGCAGAAAACAAAATATACTTCTTAATATTTTTAGTACCAGAACAAAACATTTGAATCAAGATAAAATCACTATATCATGAATACTAATATCACTCTGTGAAAAATACCATATGACTAGAACAGACCATGCCTTTAGGGAAAAATATAATGTTCAAGTGGATTATTCTTTTAGTTGTGTAATGGAAAAGCATTCCACCTAGTCCCAGAAGAAAAATCAAAATATGCATTTAAATGAAAATACTATGCAATGGATAGGACAAAATAAACCCCTAAGAATTGTAAAGAGTTATATATATACACACATACATGTAAACACAGGAAGCCATATATATGAAATTTTACTTATACATATTCATTTAACTCTAAACATACACATTTATGCATATAATTTTAAATTTTAAAAGCTAAGTTTGTAGCTCTAGGCTCATCTCACAAGTATCAAGATACAGTCACATCACATATTCTGGTTTTGGTCACAATTTCAAATAATATATACAACTCAGCTCTATGCAAGAAGTTGTGAGTATTCTTTTTTAATTTTCTGCACATTTTGTGCCAGACCATATTCTAAACAGCTTTTACAAAGTGATAATGTTTCACTGACAGTGTTTTGTGTACTTCACATAAAATTAAATCTCAGACAAACCTTGAGAAAAAGAAAGCAGAAAGCTAAGCAATACAGCATGTTGCTCTTTTTGACCCACAAACGATTATCAGTTATTTTAGAAGTTATGACAGTTTTCTCAAGTCCTTAAGGAGTCTGACACCATTGGTATAGCTTTTAACACTGCATTTATGTTTATATCACAATACAATAAAACAGCAGGAATAGTGTTCAAATTACTTGGTACTGGATGGTTTATTGAAAATAACAGTATTACCATAACATTAAAAAAATTATTTGAATGTGCTAAGTAATCATTGCTATCCATGCTGCATATGAATTATGGGATACATTTTGGAAATGTCCTGGGTTGATGTTATGACTAGCTCCTCTCCCTGCCCCCCCCCACCATGGAGCTTGGAGAGACAGTTGGCTGCAGAGAGAGAACTGGAGAGGAAGAGGGAGCAGGAGCGGATCCAGGCAGAAAACCTCTCCAGGAGGAGGAACAGCAGCATCAAACTGGTGCCCTCTGTGTGATCTTCTCAGCGACTCCACAACAAAGAAAACCTGGAACTCAGCAGGGCCGAGGCCAAAGAAAACTCTCCGCCACAGCGTGTGACAGCCTCTGCCAGAACCGCCAAGGTGGTTCCTGAGACCGCTCCTGCCCCGCAGGCAGCAGGGAAGGATCCCTGCCTGGAAGCTAACCATGTTGGTACTGCAGTGCCTTTCCGGAGGAGTGACGGACGCAAAGCTGGCAGAGCTGCTCCCCACGAGCTCAGAGAACGGCTCTCCCAAGGAACACAGTGTTCCCAAATCACTGCTGATGTGACATCCCACATCCCCTGAGCTGGTGGTGCCCTGCACTGCCGAGGCCAGCCAGGCAGTGCCCGAGCTGCAGACAGCGAGGGCAGCCAATGTCAACGTGATCCTGAGCCCAGCAGCTGGGCTGGAGGAGGGACATGGCTCCCCTAAGGAACACAACTGGGCTCAGGAGCCCTCCCAGCCCCCGAGGAACAGCCCAGGGACTCCGACCGGCTCCAGGCTCAGCCGCCTGTAGTGATACGTACTCACAATATATACTTTGAAAAAAGAAAATAGAACCAGGTATTAATCCATTGTAAAAGAATTCAGCAAACTAAGGCAAGTTAAAAGTGAAGGGCCTACTGCTTTTAAATTATGTTCACTTTTAAGTTTACCCAGAATATCTATTGCAAAGCAAATGTTTCAACTCCTAATGATCTGCCTTCATGAAGTGTTCCATGCCTGGAACAATGACAGCTAAGAAATACTTTGCAACTTCTGCTGAGACTTGAAACTCAGTCTGAATTCTACATGAAGAGAAACCTATATGAACTGCAATGTAGGCAACCACTGATACGACTTTCTCCTTTTTGTTCTTTCTTTTCCTTTCATCTCTGATGCAGCCTTCTCTCTTCCTGCATGGAAATGAAATAAAAAGTACCTGAGTATTTCAGGACAACCAAGTTTCAACAATGTAGAAGCAAAGATACCCTTGCCTTTTTCATAGTTTACCCTGCAGTTTCAATAGCTTTCAACAATATGTAATTTTATTTCTAATAAATATAATTTACAATACAGTATGAAAAATTGACTTTAAAATTCCTTTCAATTATGGAAAAGGCACTTACTCAACAAAAGCACTCAGTGAAACTCCTACACTGTTTACCGCTTTTTCAATGGCAATTTTTAGATATCTCTGGTCAGAAAGGGTCCATTCTGCAATCTAATCAAGTGAAATGATACAGGACAAAAAACATCACTTGCTAATTTCCACATTTGAGTCCAATACCTAAAAGTCAGTCTGAAAACAGTTGCAAACACTAGATATCATCCTCCTCTGTATCATTCTTATTGGTATTATCTGTCAATTAAATGCAGTATTTTAAGGCATCAAATTTTCATCATAAAGACTTCCTATTCTGAGCAGTTCACTATACGTAACCAGAAATAGACATTTTTTTCTACAAATTTAGGCATATTCATAGAAACTATAGACAACCTGGGAAAAAAATCATGTCTCACAAGTGTCCAAAAATTAGTGAGGTTTTTTTAAAGAGGGTACCTCAGCTCAGGTATTATTCATGCATTTGGAAAGGCTTAACCTGATCTCCTTTCTTCATTATGTGGTTTTACTCAAAAAAAGCCAACTCCACTACAAACTGATGTGGAAATTAAAGGCCTCCCATAATACCTTTAAAAGAGCATCTAAGCTCTACTTTAAATACAGTGGCAAGCACGGCCAGGGATTAACATCACAGCCTCTATGAGAACCACTGGCACTGCTCCTTGTGTGAGAGCAGTGAACAGAGTACTTTGTCTTTTCTAGCAGTCTTGATGCACACAGGAAGGAATCTCCTTTCACCTTTGATTACCAGTAGACACATTCTCAGCTTAGTGTACAGTCTATGCTTAATCCCCTGTCTTTCCACTATAATAATTAATGCATACTCTACTATAACTGATTATGTAATCAGACGTGTGTTCAGATTATACAACAGTAATACAAACTGTTATAAGTAAGAAGTTTAAAAAATAATTGTGATGCAAACATGCAGAATTCCAAAATGTGCAATTCATCGCTGCATTTTTGCCTTCCACCTCCAGCAGGCCACCTCAGCTATCAACACTATCTTAAAACATTACCTTAAAACACAGGATGCAAAGATGACAAAATACAGTAACTTCACTTATAAGCAATCTTGGTTTGCTTCCTATTAGGGGCAAGAACACAAATAAAACTAATAGGCAGAAGGTGATGTTATAATTTTATGATTCTGTGATTATCATTATTCTAGATAGTAACATAGTAGCACTTCAAGGCTAAAATGCACCTGAGATTTTCCAACACAATAGTTTTTCATTAGAAATGCCAGTGCATTAAAGCCTAAGTGTTTTATAAGAAGTAATTGGTTTTGGCCAGTTTCCAGATAAGACAGGAGATTTCTTGCCAGGTTGCTGTCAGTTTACTTAACAGGCTCCACCAGAGTGTGCATTTGTATGGTCCACAGCCCTTAATACAGTTCCCCAGGCAAAATGTTTTGAACTTAGGAACAGACTTTCTCTATCCATTTGGTCCCAAACTGACAACACGGTTCTACCATGTCCAGCCTGAAGACAGGATCCTGAAAGAGTAGCACAAAACACCCAAAGCCATTTTCTCACAAGAATTATCTGTTCAAGCTCACAAGACAGAAAAAAATTCCAATTTTCTGCTTTCATTTGTCTCACAGGAAATTTCAGAATCCAATTTTTCTCCATTCGTACCAAAAATCTTTGGAAATCTTTTTCCTACATAATGGAGATTCTGCACTTCAGTCAGTTAACTGCAAATCAGTTTCACAACAACTCATTAATATGACACTTTCTACAAAAATGCTTGGCCAAAAACTGAAAACCTCATTAAGGTTTTATATCGAAAACTGACATTTGAGATGATCTATGCTCACACAAGTATTCCTGACAAATCTCATCCAATTTTCCCATTTTAAACAGGTTTGATGCTTCTGAGAAAAAACACAATACTACTTTTACCAGAAACAAGACAAGTATGAACCAGGTACTAAGACATCACATTCATGTAAAGTCTAACTTACCCTAAGCCCAGGTAAGGCTGTAAGTGGAAAGCCTTCAGGAAATGCCAATATATGGAAGCACCACCACCTCAATCTGAGTTGACAAGACCACACTTTAGGGAATATTACTACAAGGTACAGAGAATTTGTGTAGCAGAAAGAAAGGGCAGCTTGAGGGTCTTCCTTGAGGAAGAAATGTAAAAGAAGATTTTTAGAAAGAGATTGGAAATAACAGAAAGGAAAGGCAGATAATAATGTGCCATAGCAGAAGAAGAAACCAAAAATATCAACACAGAAATAGCAAAATCAAAAGACAAATATGTAGCAAAGTAAAACTAAGCATGATTTTTTTGTCAAGGAGCAAAAATTTAAAAATTATAGAAGAAAACACATTCTAGGAAATTTAAAAAAAAATTATGAAAGCCCTCAAACACTTTACATTACCTGAAAATCTGCTCCACCTTGCTTTATTTTGATAGCTTGCATAAATTGGAAGTGTATTTTCAATCTTCTGAAGTTCTGATATCACATACTGTCAACAGAGCTCTAGCATCAAGTTGCTCTCAGAGAGGCAGCCATTAGCCCCCTTAAAATCTGAAAGTAAATGTGTGTCTAAATATGGGGGAGAGAAGTATTTATTTTTATTACTTCCAATTGAGAGAAAGCAAGGCTTTCTTTTCTCCAGGAAGAAGTGTCCTTAGTTACCATGAGAGTAGCAGAAAGGAAACCTGAACGCAAAGACATGGTGAAGTAGGGAGACAGGTTGGCAGGTTCACAATGTTTCAGAGAGTAAGAAAAAATACAGCTTGTTCAGGTGATACTGGAATATTAAATGTTTAACAAATGGAGTGGGAATGTAAGAAGAGGCATTTCAAAGTAGAAATAGAGAAAAATATGCAGGAAAATAGTATCAGGAAAGGTGTAGACTAGAAAACACTGAGACAAAAAATTAGGAACCCTGCCAAGAGAGAAAGCTGTCAACTTAATTGATCCTGAACGTATTCCAAAGGGAGACAAGAATGGATGATGTAGGGCCATTACTGAGCAAGAAGAAAGAAGAGATATATGTTAATCTTTTACCCCTCCTCTTCCAAATTCCAGTAGTCTCCGAAGTATGCATGACTTTTTAAAACTCCAACACTTATCATAGTTCTTCCATTCCCATTCCACTCACAAGTAAATATTGAACAAAAAAAAAAATCCAAGAAAATGCAAAAAAATTGAAGTTATACACTTAACCACTGCTCCTCTGGTCAGCTCCTTTTTTCCTTGTTTTTTTTGTTTCTTTTTGTTTTTTTATACAGTGACTTTTTAAAAAACCAAAATATTAGTTCAGTATTACAGTACAATCCCAACAATATTTTGAGGGCATTATTACTGTATGTGCTGTTTTAATAAATGTTTTAAATAGATAGCAAGAAAGATAAAATCACTTACATAGAGCATCAAGGATGCCTTTGGTACCTTGCCTGCCTAAAGCTATCTGCATTTTCTTTACAATTCAGATTCCAAATCTTTAAAAGTGTATACCAAAGTAAGCTGAATATTAAGTTTTGACTGGCATTGTCAATATGTAGCTGCATCACAGAGAAGACAATGTCTGCCTTCCTTTTTTATCTCTTCTCACACATTCCTCAACTGTAGTCTGATTGCTATGGCACTCTCCTAGATTAAGAACAACCTGATTATTTAAATTTAGAAGACAATGTTGCATGAATCAGAATTTCCCAAATTGTAGGTTGCCTAAACTATAAAAGCATCTCCAGAATGCTTTTTTTGTTGAAAGACATATGAGTGAATTTTATCTTGTGGGTTCTCAGTCATACGCACCTTCTCTAAATGCGGTGCTACAATTATTTACTATGAGGTTGGCTTTTTTAAAGACAGAAATTGGAGTTTCAGAGGTCCAAGGTGTCTAAAATTGCAAATAGTAATTATCATGACCTGTGCCCTTGGTGTAAGTCAGTATGGACTGCAGTGAAAAGATCAGAGAAGGAGGAAAACAGCTATTTAATAAAAGCAGAAATATTTTGTTAGCCAAAGAATCTACCAGCCAAATCACAGCCTCAGTCTAGACCCACAGAAACTGAGTAACACAAAAAACACAGTTTAAAGAGAAAAAAAAAACCCTCAAAACAGTCAGACAGGGACTAGGACATTATAAATGCTAGAATTTCAGAGGCATTCACATTCATTATGTTTTCAGCCCCTTTCCAGTTCTCAGAGCAGACATTTGGATAATGGGCAAATTGAGCTGACTTACCCATTTCAAAGTAAGTGTGGTCTTCCCACAAACACTTTTGTCTCACTCAGCAGAAGTAAAATATTTATATTAATCTTCCAATCTGAATTGTATTTTTATTGACAAATGTCCTTTTTCAAATGAGAATTGTTCATGGTCTCAATGTTTGAAACCAGTGCCTTCTGTTTAAACTGCATACTATCACACTGTTCCACTGTAATTGTATACTTGAGAGGAAGAGGTCAAGGATCCTAACCTCATTTTAACTAAGAAATCAAAATAACAAGAGAATTGCAAGTGTGGCCTCAGTCAAGAGTTCTTAACAAGACAGAATTAGCAAATTAAGTTGAATGTACTTCGCATATTTAAACCTCCATACAAACAACAGTGCAACATCCTGTCAAACAGACCAACCACTGAAACACAACAGTGACCAAAGAGATGGATGAATCCTACACTTCATTGGAACAAGAAGTCACACATTAGAGATGACCCTTGCCTCATACAGATACAATCACTCAACTAAGGAAGTGAAAATTTAGTATTCTAGTTCAGTGTGGATAGAACCTTTTCTGTACAAAGAAGAAACAAAAAGCTTGAGGAGAAAACTTTATCTGGATGGATTCTGTGAGCTTTCAGTTTGAGTGGAAAACTGTAAATGAGAACACTTTCCACCCAAAAGGAATCCATACCACTTAAAACCTAATGACTGGCTTTGAGAAAAACTATGTAAGAAACTCTCTGTTTTTCAATAGAAGTTTTTAAGTATCCTTTAAAAAAAACACAAGAAAAGGCATAATATATGTATAAAAAGTGAAAACATGACTGCTACCTTATCAGAAAACCGCAATTTAAATGAAAGAGAGAATGGAGAGCAGGATGAGAAGAAATTTTCCTATGCAATCTTAAATCACTTAAATACAATTTACTAATTTCTTCAGTTAAAGTACTTTACAAACAGGTTGTAATTGTGTTATCCTCTTAGCACATCAGGTAGCTCAAAGAGTACTAAGTGGAGCAGGGAGAAATTGTTGACAGACTTTCGAAATAAGGAAAGGAAACTTCCCAGGAACTAGCAGTTGAACAACACTTGCCACAAATCAGCATGCCAGTTCATTGACTGAAAACAAGCCTGGAAGCAAGGAAACTCCTGCTTTTGAATTTCCTATATATTTAAGTATTTTATTACTATTTTAACATGATATGTTGCTTTGATGAAATACAGAAGTCTAATACCTGAAGGACTTCTTATGTTTCTGCAAATTTGACTCATGCTTAAGTCTGAAGTAGGTTAACTACTAGTAACTAGAGCAGGCTATTCTAATAGTCTGCTAACACAGACTATCATGACACTATCTACAGCATTGTCTAATGCACACTTTAAGACTGGAGAGCACATCTTTCAAAATACTACACTATATTACCTTGCATTTCTACTGCAGCAAGGAAAGAGTAGCTCCTGTTCAATACTGCACTACACCCATGTTATATAATGTGACAAATCTTCTAACCAGTTTTTATTTCTCAGGAATATTCTGGCAGCCAAAATTCTGACAGCCTAACAAAGTAATTACTGAGAATATGAATATTCCAGACATAACTGTATTGGGAGCAACTGGTAAGAAAACAGCACTGTGAATATCCACTAACTGATGGAGAAGCAACTATGAGGCGAATGAAGAAACTAATAGAGTGAACAAAACTTCCCAATGAAACATCCCATCATCCTATGAATAGAAAAATTTAGCCCATGAAACTGTTACCTATCAATGAAATAGCACTAGGCTGACAGATGTGGCACTCTCACATTTTATGTTGGAGAAGTTGTTGCATAGGTTTTCAGCTTCCTAATGTGCCTGGTCGAAAGTGTGAATGTGTACATTTTTTATTGATCTTTTTATCTTCACTTCAAAAATGGAAAAAATTACCACTGAATCAAGAAGGAAAAAATTATGAAACATCACACACCCATGAGACCTTTTTGATTAAGTTCCTCCCAGGGGGCTTCAACATACAATGCTTAATACAGTATGATTAAAATCTGATTTTCCAGATTATTTGAAGTAGAAGATGTACAAAGGAGAGTAGGAAATTATGCATTTGCCCCTTTCAGATTCTCAGCTGTCTGCATCTGCAACTTACATAATAAATTTAATATATATACTCAAACAGTTTTCTGGAGCAGCTACCTTTTACTGGAGTGTCAAGAGTAAGCATATCACATGAAATTGGATGCTTTAGCAAAATAGCATGAGTTCTCAAAACAATTAAAAACAATTAAAATAGACATGGGGAGAAGTAGAACATTTTTCTATTTTTTTCCAATTTATGATTTCAAATAAGACCTCTCCTCTTTTTGTGCAGTTACCAAAACAGTATCACCAAAACTCAAAGAAATAGTTTCAAGCATTTCTTATATAAATGTTTTACCACTTTTTCTTAGGGGATGAAACTGCTTATTTTCAAGCTCACAAGATAAGCATTCAGGAAAATACACAAAGTATTGACAATTAAAAAGTTGTATACTGTAAAACTTAATTGCTGAAGTCCTCCTGCTCCACAGAAGTTAGTTAACACAATAGCATCTTTCCATTTTGAGAAACAGGGTACTTGTCAAGATATTAAAACCATCTCAGAACTAATAGCACAGATTTAGTATTAAAAAGAAGATCTAAGTCTCAGGGTAAATCTTCCTTTGAAAGCATTTATTGATCTTTCCTTCACTGCACTGTTCACCATTTCTGTAAAGCAATACGTTTGAGAATGGTGATGTAAGCAATGAATAAGTCACAGTGACAAGTAAGTAATAAATAATGACTGACAGAGTTTCAGAGAACACAGGACTGGTCTCCAAAGGACAAGGATAATCCTGAAGGTGGCCAAAAGGGTTATTGTAGCACAAAACCACCAAAATTACTGGAAACCTGCAGCAGTCTAAAGAGGGTTAGGACAGGTGGAAGAAAAAAATAAAACTGGACAAACTGTAGCACAATGAAACATGACTACATGAACAAGAAAGTTTAATAAATTAATGGCAGTAATTATAAACCGACAGCATCTAGCTCTGTAAAATCACAAACATTAAAATTTAAACTCAAATTCTACAAAGTATTATATATCTATATAGATTAATTTGATACACTGGCCAGGGAAGTCAAAAGTAGAAAAAAGCCAAGACAACAAAGCCAGTTAGTTTAATGTACCTCGTGGATGACATACCCTATAATAAACTGTGCTTTCACAAAATACAATGGTATCACTGTTCTAGACACCAAAACTACACCACAAAGGAAAAAAAAGGGGGGGAGGGGGGTTTGTGGCAAACAAAGCAAAGCAAAATGCCTAAGGAATGCAGAACAAACAGGTTTGTAAGACAATATTTCAAAGGACAAGTGTTAATGTGTTTTCAGTCCCCAACTCCTCAATATCTACTGTCACTTCAATGTAATTTTATTTATATTTCTGGAGGATATTATCTATATTTCTTGTAGTTACAAAAACACACCATCAAGTGACCAAGTAAAGTCAAAATACTAATGTATTCCTTTAAAAAGATTATGTCATCAAAGATGCTCTCTCATGTGATCAAGTTCAAGAGAAGTAACGTCTTAAAAGTAAAATTTAAAAAAAAGTCTTTAAAAGAATACCCTAAAAAAAAGAGGAAGCCTTAAAAGTTAAATATAATCATAAAGGCATAATAATATGCCTTAGGGTCATAAAAAAAGTCTCATAAATATCTCCAGCAAGAAAAGTCATTATTTCTTTTGCTGTGTCGAATAATGTTCCAATTTAGATTGCAATATTTGTTTTTCCTCATGTAACTAGTGTTATTGTGTAGGCAACCATTAACCAACTAAACTGGAATAAGAATTTATTATTTCATGTATAAAATATATATACAACATTCAGTCTTCACATTTTTTATTTCAAAATTAAAGAAATACTAAAAATGAAAATTAAGACAATCATCAGAAATACCCTTAACTACTCTGCATCACCTTAAATTTTATGAAAGGATATTGAAATTTATTTAATGATCATAAGCTAGTTATTTGAGAACTACTTTCAACTACACATTTTCCTTAAACACATCCCCTATTAAACATTTCAGACAGATCACATAATCCAACTAAATGAAAAGAAGCACAGTACTTTAGGGAGAGGTAATGATTATAGAGTGGGGTAAAGTCATCAACATTTTAAATAAAAACATAAAAGTATGTGGACTAAACATGAAAATTCCTTTAAGCATCTGCACTAGCTGCTTTCTTTTCTTTGCCCAGTTTGGGTAAATTGTGTCAGCTCTCAGTAGACAGAAAAGAAGTAATGCATTGCCTCCAATATTGTAATGGATATATATCACTATTTTAATTATGCTGAATCTTAATTGGCAAGTTTCATTGCAACATAATACACCTTATTCATTTTTCCAAATAGACAACTCTTATCTATCTCAAAGGTTAGTTTAAAATTAAAACCTTCTATCACTGCTAACCAGATCACAGTTATAACATATCACCTGTATTTGTTTGCTTAAGTAAAATATTATTTTAATGAATTTATTTTCTGAATAAAATTCCCACTGATTTTTAAGATACATTTATTTTAAAAGAGTGAACTGTGATGAAGTTCCATTTAAAATATTAAAATAATCTCAAAGTACCCATTTAAAGTAGAAAGTTATATTGCCTTTTTTCCTAATACTCATTTCTACCCTTCCTTCATGAAATAAACTTCAAAATCACTTTAAAAAGTACAAACAAATCCTTTGTTTGACCATACTGTTTCAAAAAAACCCCACTTGAAGATCTCCACTCTGCCCCAATATTTAAGACTAACAATAATGATGTAATTAGTGCAAGAATTAGGCTTGATTCAAAGTTTCTGTTAAATTTAGTGTGAAAGAAAGTATTTTTAAGCAAATTATCTTTACTGTAGAGTTACTTGACCACATTACTTTTCTGCCAGTAGAACAATAGCTGCTTTACTCAAACAATATGGCTAACATTTCTACTTTCATTATAATTTCATTATATTACTAGATATAATATAGTATATGGGCTATTTTCTGGATGAGTCAGTGCACATTATGCCATAATAGTTGCTTCCTCCAGTAACATTTCAATATAAAAAAAAATCCTGTGGCAAATATATGACTAGAGGCTAGTGATTACCCACAAAATAGAATAAAAAATCAAAGCTTCTACATACTACACTTCTGAAGGATCTCACCTCCTAATTTAATATTAAATTAGTCCTCCTCACCATTTAATACCATATCTCAAATATTGCAAGTGGTCTGTGATGTATTATTTACTCAACCAAAATTCTTACCACTTGTTACACAGAAAAAAGGGTCTTCAAAGGTAGAAAGCTCATGCATTTATCCATCCACTGTTCCAAATGAACTAAGGCATGTGGTCAGTCATGTGCTTTACACAAATCATTAGAGATACAGGAATGTTTTGAATAGCCATCTATGGTTACATCATTAACTATAATTTACTGCAATGACTTATGAATTTCATTTCGTGGAAGTCCATTAAGAGTGTGTTCTACATGTACATTAACACTCCCCATCATAAAGTAAGCCATTTAACTTTTCAGAGAGTGACTTTTATGATGCTGTTACAGAAGCAACTAATTGGAGTTAAAGCATTTATTTTTTAAAAGGTCATTCTTTTTTATTGCAGTTGATAATATTTAAATGGCAGCTCATGGGTGTGAATGTACATGTATGCGAATGCAGGGAACATGTGTGTTCAATACTGAACCTGTCCAACAAGTTCTGTAGGAAACACAGACTAAAAAGTTATTTGCATATTAAGCTTCAATGATTTAAAAGAGAAATCTAAATTGTAAATGAGTTTTGGAGACAAATCAATGCTAATGAACAACAATTACTTCAGTCACTGTGTGAATTAAAACAACATCATTAATAAAGCTTAGGTGCTCTGCTGGCAAGCATGCCTTTACTCCCTGGTAGATCATGTAAGATCTAAATTAGGAGAAGTAGCAAGCACAAAGGAAGTACATGTAAAATTACTTTGTTTTGAAGCTCCACTTCAAACAAAAGCTTCAGGAAAACCTACAAAACTCAGAAAATCCCATCTAGGCATTTTGACTACCTGGAATGAATGACTGATAAAATTTCAGATTTGCACTAGACAATGACAGAAGATCTTGTAAACTTACAAGATGAGTCAGAATAGCCTCTTTTGTTCCCTTTCTTGCATATGAAAGAGTCAATGAAAAATCAGAATCTTTCCTTAAGAAAAAAGGTGCTGTTCATTGAGCTAAAAATAAGTCTAAACATCCTGTTCTTTACCTAAATGCTCAAAATCAGCTGCAGGTAGAAAGAAACTACAGAGGGCACTGTTGTATCAGTTTTTAAGAGTTACAATGGTGATAGGGCCCAAGTACAGAAGATTGTCAGGAAAATAAATAACTGACTAAAGAAAGAATCTGGAGTTAGGAGAGCATGCAAATGCACTAAACCTAAAACAATAATAAGGCAAAAACATTGAAGCTGTATTTCTGAAGGAAAATGGACTGAAAGAAAAGTTCATGTAACAGACTGTCAGGCTGATAGGAATACTGCAGTGCACACATTTGGCATTTTCCTTTGTAGTCCTTTCTATGGAAAAGGTAACTAATCATAGTACTGCCTTATCCTTTGCAAACAGCAACCTATTACTGGAATCCCACTTATAATCAATATGAAAATGAGTGATGAGTGTTATGCAATTCTTCCACAGGCAGAATTTATCAACAGAAAGAATATATTCACACTATACAGCCCTTTTATAGTGTAAAAGGCCAGTTCTGTTTTATTCCTTTTCATGACAATTACAAATTAATCATTTCTATTTTGAAAGCAGTAATATTGATGCAATATAAATGAAATTAAATCCCACCCTTTCCAGAAGAATTACCTCTAAATATACTGATCAAAACCAGCAAGTGTCCAGCTGAAAAATAATGTAACCCTGAAATTGCTGTATGTTTGAAATTCATATGAAAGGGGAAATTACGTTAAATAAATCAGCATAAATACCTTAATAAATTTATGCAAAATTATTTTTATACACCAAATGGGCTTCAGAGATACAAGTATTAATGAAAACAAAATTGATAAATGCTTTACAGTTAGTTTACATAAAAGTTTGCCTGTCTTTGATCTTATTTTATTAGAAATAACCCCAATTACATTTTTTAAGCACTAATAAATTTTGAAATGTATTTTAGCAATGCCTAATAAGCATTGCAAATAATACAGAATACAGAACAGTACAGAACAATTAATGTTTTTTGTATTTGTCATTTTTATATTTTAAAAGAATTATTAAGACATCAATTAAGAAACAGAAGCACTGAAATAAGATATGGATAGTATCAATCATTTAATGAAACTTCAGAGAAGAAAGATGTCACTTTTTTTCCACATTGCAGTGGCAAATCCCACAAGCAGCATGTTTTGCACTACTACAGCCAAAAAAACCACACAGGACTTTTATGAACACTGACTCAAACTTGCATTTAAAGAGTTTATGGAAGGTAATTTGAAATTAAGTTAGGCAATAATTTCATAACAAACCAAAGAAAAAATGTTAACAGAGAAGATGCTCAAGCAAATGAAACATACCAGAAAATTGTCTAAAGCTATGTGAATGAATGAACAAAACAAACAAAATCAAAACCACAGACGGTGCCTGTGGATACTCACTCACATCCACATCCATAAGAACTGTGATGGTAACTGTGAAAGAATTGTGTCTCTAAGCATGCAAAGACAGATGTACTACATGAAAGGAAACTGCCACAAAAAATGAAAACCTAATTTTTTTTAGAAATTGCAAAATCAGAAAACATAAATATATTGACTAAGCAAGACTCAGCTTCCTCACAGACACTGAGACCTAGAATTTCTAAGTGATTTAAGTAATTGATTCAAGCAGCTTATTAATAAAAGATAAATTAAAACAAAAACTAATGTTCATGTCAGAAATGGGTTTCATCTAGGTTTTGCCACTTCTGCATTCCAAATAGGCCCTGTATATGTAATGCTAAGTAGAAAGTTTGCTAAATTTCAAATTCATACATATTGTCTTTCGTCTAATTCTGTTCCTAAACCAGAATTATTTTTAAATTGATTAACAATCTACCAGTCTAGTAATCTCTCTTTTCATTAGTATTGTTTCTGGCAGTCTAGTTATGCTAAAAGAAAGTTTCCTCTTAACTTATTGTTTCTAGCTATTGATAAAAATGTCACTAGCATTACTTTTATACACCTTTTTTAAGTGTATGTGATTACAGGTAGACAGGCAGCTTGCATACATGTAGAAAAGCTAATAGTTTGTTAGATACACAGTACTGATAAAAAAAAATGCATAAATGTCTATTAACCTAGTATACATACTCTATGACACTAGGTGAAGTTCCCAAGGTATAAAACATCTTCCTTCTATGTAAAACTTAGCTGTATTTGAAGGCAGAAATTTGCAGTGCATTCCTAGAGACATGCAATTGGATACAAAAGGGGCTGCTTCAGACACTGTTGTATCTATGTACATCAGTTAAATACAATTCAAACGATGAAAAAAGTTTTGATAATGTTTACAAAATTGACTTAAACATCTTAATGCATTTTTCCATTTAACTACAATAATGAATGCCAAAATGTTACTAGATAACTCTCTAAATATTCAAGATATTTAACAAGATATTTAAAGTTCTTTTCTCCCTATGCAATAGAACACATTAAAACCAATTTTACTATCGTAATTTATTCAAAGCTTGATTATGAGCAATAGCTGCGAGAAGAAACACAGCATTGTTGATTCATATACAAGCATTTCACTTAACTGCATTGGATAATAGCTGTGCTCCTAAAGGAGTATAAAAGCAAAGTGATTAGAAGTCATTACTGTTAATTAGCATTCAATTTACATTTATAGGGATGAACCTTTTCTGTGTTGAACACATGGAAAGCTTTTATCTGAAAGTCTATCAAACCTGGTCAAGGTAGGCACTGAAATAAATGTCAGTGACCAGCAAGCTGAATTCAAAACAACAATAGCATAAAAAGCAAAACAAAATCCAAGGATGTATCATCATCCAATTAGTGAGATTCAGTTTTTAAACAGGAAAAGGTCTGAAGGGAATGAGTAAAACTGGAAACTCATACTTCACATTCTGCAATCTCACTGATAAAAGGAGGAAATGTGTGTTTATCAAACTTGCTGCGAGTGCACAGTTCATTTGGCGTCCTGTAAACAATGCCTGGCTGCCCATTCCCAAATGCATGTGAGAATCTTGCAACCCAGAACATCATATTCAGCAGGCAAGGTCACACTAGAGATGCCCTGGAAATGGGAAATTAGGAAAACCTGGCAATCAGAGGTTTCAAGCTGACCAGAACAAGCCCTCAGGGTTGCTTACCATCTTTCACCACCAGCCTGACTGTCTCTGCCTATCCAATATTAACAAAACAAGACAGGGAGTGAGTGGAAACAACTCCACACACCTAACAAGGAGAAATACAGTGACTTTTTTGTTTACATAAAGCTCAACATTTCTCACAGTAAGAAACTACCTCAAAGATACTGCCAAAGATCCTGACCCTGCCTAAATTGGTCAGATGAGACACACAGAATTCCAGGCATCCTGTTGATTAAAAAAATTTCCCTGTTTCCATCTCATTTTAAAATTTATAGAAAACCCCCCTAACAACTGTGTTTTGAATGAAACAAGATACATTATTATTTTTACACTGCTTAAATCATTCCCAACTATACAATTACTTCGTACCCTCTTTCCTTCATTCACACTTTTATTCACTGCTAATGACAACAGTCATTCCCAAGGTGGGAATCCAGAATTAAATTTAAAAAAAAAAAAAAAAAAAAGTTGATTAAAAATTGTAATAATTTAACACAATGAGGGCAAAGGAACAACCCAAATCCTTGTAGATAAAAATTTACTCATTATAAAAGGTTAAGGAACCAAGACTATAAAAAACACAGCAAATATTTTCTTGAAAAAAAAAAAAATCTTATTTTATCAAGAAGCACAGTTATTATCTCCTGTCAGTGCAGGCAACCACTTCACACAATTCCTAAAAATTCCCATTTAATTTGCATGTCTAAAAAGACTTTGCTAGAAGATGTGGGCCCCAAATGTTCATCAAATCTACATGACTACTTAAGGCCCCAGTCAGTGACTTCCATTGTTTTATCTATCATAGTTTCCCTCAACTGGGCATAGAAGATTTTTAACTTTTTTTTTTTCCAGTACTTATGGTATAAGTTCACTTGCCATACAAAAATTCTGTATTTGAATTAGATAGAAAGGTAATCTATCAATATATCAAGGGCATAGTGATTTGCAATAATCACAATGTAGGCAAAAAAAATATGTAGAAGTGATTATTTTGGAAATTCAGCATAAAGAAAAATACCTCTTCATAACATTTAATCTTTCTCCAACATGTTGAGAAACACAACTCTGTGGAATTAATCCATGTATCTACATATAATTCAAATCATAACAGGGAAAAGACCGGATTTTCTTCAATGAAAACATAGGAGATTACTAGAACAGAACTCTGCTGCATGCTTCTGAACTGAGTCCTGTAAGTGAGAAGGGAAAGCTACCTACTTGGTCAGAACTTAAACTACAGAATTATTTTGCTTCAGAACATGCTGAGGACTTCAGATTCTTCAAGTCAGTCAGGATTCTACAACTAATAATTATTTGGCCTCTTTAAGACTCCTAAGAAATTCTGCAAACCTTATTTGTGTGAGTCAAGAATACACTATTAGTCTTTATCATATACATACTACAACTGAAGCCATGTATACCAGATATCTAAAAACCAAGTGATTATTCCTATATACTTTAGAGTTTCTTTTATATGTGTCTTTTAACAGAAGATAAGGAAGCAATAGTATGACAGAATACTATGTTATGTATTTATTAATGTATTTTTCCTGGTAGGAGCACCTAAATCCTTGTCTGTACAAAAGTCACAGCAATCACACTGAAACTGAGAACTCTTTTCACCCACTGGCCCCAGCAGCTGAATTCTGGAGAAGGGTAAATGAAAGGGCATTCTCTTAGCATGGAAGACTATTAGCAATATCAAGGAACTGAAAGTTTTAGGTTCCATGAGGGAATTAATCCTTATCTGAAGGCCATAAAATGACCTTATATTTCATCCATTCATCTCAAACCCTGAAGAACTGTTTTCTGAAGAAATTTCAGGGAGTTTCACAGGATCTAAGTTACTTCTATTCCACCTGAGCGAACACAGATCAAATACTTTGTCTAAGATGAAATATCTTAAGTAACATTGCTATTGCAATTTTAACTCTCAGACAGGAATACTTTCTGTCTTCACTAAACATCAGACTGGGACCATTTAAAAAAATCCTGATCCTATTCTTAAAAAGTAATTATTAAATATGGAAGTCACACTGCATTATTAAGGTCTTTATTTCTGTAACTAAAAAATGTTACTTATTCTTAGTGACTGACAGTTGTAAGATCACTGTTCCAGAATACAATGATATTTTGGAAAATAAATATCCTTTCCTGCTGTTTCACATCACTGATAAAATGAAACAGTGCCACAACCAAAGGCTGTTATTACTCAAATGTTTCATACATCCTATTAATATTTATTTTTCAGCTGATGATCAATGGTTAATTAATATTTCTTCAGTCCTGAGAGCCAATATATAAATTTATTTCAAGTGAACTCCACATTTTTTGAAAGCTTGCCGGCTCTAAATCCACAAAGAGCACAACAAAAAGGACTCTGACAGAGATAACACGTTGAAACTGAAAGTACACTAAAAATCCATTTGCACATTTTATAATAAATGTGGAAATATAAAAAAATCTACACAAAGAATCAATTTTTAAAATACTAATTTTAAAAAAAAGTAACTAAGCATGTAATCAAAAATTTAAAAAAGAGCTAGAAGAAACGCATTATTACCCAGTTCAAGAATTCTACAAATCATTTCAGCAATGGAAGCTTACCAAACAAGGGCCAAGACTTATGGAGTAAATAAGGCAAAGAATTTGAAAGAGGACAGAATTGTCTACTAAAAATAAAGTATCTTGCATTGGTCTGTTTAGTGTGGAAGCTGCTACAACCATCACCCTAAAAAATAGTTTTTCCATAGTTCCATGCAATACAGACAACAACACAATATAGAACCCATCTAATACCACTTCTGTATGTGTTTGCATAAAACATTAATGTATTATTTGAACAAGATCATAATTACACTGAAAAGGGGACAAAACAGTTAAATATCACCTACAGTGAAAGGCTGCACAAGTTTCACAATAATACCTTCATGCTCCAGTCTTTCCTACCACTAGAAGAAACACAGTTTCTCATCACATTTCAAAGACCACACTGTTATAAACCCCCTAAAAGATAATTCAGGTAACTAAGAAACTCTAGTGCTTACAGGTTTGGCTGGGAAAATGTCCAATATGGACAATAACAAACATGGACAAACAAGGATATTGGTAACCCCTATTCAGTAACATTGAGAGGAGATTAAATTATTCTTTAGACATCAGAATTTACACATCTCACAAAGTAAACATTCTACTATCAGGTGAAGACTGCATAGTAATATACATTTAGACATGTACATACTCCGATATGTTTCACAATATATACCAGATTCAGAATCTAAAACATGGCATTAGGCAACTAAAAAATAGATATAAATTTCCTTTATACCTATCAATCACCTGGGTTTGTGACAATAAAATTAACAGGTTTACAGTCATTGACAGTCAGTATCACTCACTGAGTCACATGAACTAGAACAGGACTGTTGTCCTGGGTTTCGCAGAACTGTGAGGGAATATTTAATTCTTCAGAAATCTTATTCTCATAACACTGTTTTTTAAAAAAATGTATACATCTAAATTCATACAATTTTTTTCCTAAGTGTTTGGTTTAAATTTTTTACTAAATAAGTACTTGCAATAAAAGCATTCTTTGCCAAAGGAAAGTAAGGTACACTATGTGATTTTGATTTAGACACACCTTTCCTGCAGTCTTGGCCCCAAACCATTTGACTGAAAAAAAGAGCTATGTTATTTGACCAGTGTTTTAAAACTGCAATCACTCAAAGATGGTTTTGACAAGGCTTCCACAGAATTCATCCCCTCCCTTCAAGAGAATGCAAATTGACTTCTCTGTTTAAAACTATTAACATCTGGGGAAAAAAATCTCCTAAAGCAAAATCCTTAGCGACTAAGACTTAAACAGTAAAGCTACTAAACACAAGTTATTAAAAAATATGAAAAATAAAACCAGAAAGCTTTCAAAGTTATCGCTAAGACACAGACAAAAAAGTTAGTAGTCTTCTTAAAACTAAAACACTACAATTGCTGTAGTTTATTTCCCCTCATAATTTTGCAATTATTCATCACAATATGCAAGATATGTACTGAAACTTTTGTATCACAATTTCATAGTAAGGCTGGACTGCAAAGACATCGTTATACAAAGTCTAACATAAAGGCAGTATGTTGTTAATATTTATGACTTTAAGATATCATATAGTGGGCTTAAGATTTCTACACAGGAAAGAAATAGTTATGTAGTTCCAGACAACACGATAACATCTCTTTCAGCCGTAGTTATAATTATCATGTACAAACTTCCAAAGCAGAAGTTGTCAAGATTTAACACTAGCATTAATTTATGTCAGGGATCCATTCCTCTGAAGACAGCAAGAACCGTAGAGGAAGTATCATCTTAATTGCCACTAATTTGCCCATTTTTAATTAAATTGATCAGTAATTTATTACCTTACCCAGCAGCAGAAAGCTGTTAGCATGCAGCTTTGAGAAAGTAGATATCAATTCTTCTAATTTCCAATACTATTGTGGTTCAAAAAAAATTCAAAACTGCTGTATCATATTTCTTTTGATTCCTGTACTGCAGGATATGCACATTCCATTTAAAACCTCTGTGAAGCACTCCAGAGCATAATCACAGAATCATTTAGGTTGCATAAGGCCCTCGAAATCATTGAGTCCAACCATTAACCTAACACTGCAAAGTCTACCACTAAACCACGTCCCTAGGCACCCCATCTACACAACTTTTAAATGCCTCCAGAGACAGTGACTCAACCATTTCCCTGAGTAGCCTGTTCCAATGTTTGATACCCCTTACAGTCAAGAAATATTTCCTATCATCCAACCTAAATCTCCCCAGCACAACTCAAGGCTGTACCACCTACATGCACTGCTCTCCTGTTCTGCAGTCTCATACTCCAACACAGGCCTATGATCTTGATTTTACATTAGAAGAAGAGGATTTCCTTGCCAAAAATGTTAGAAGATGCAACATTTGACTCTAAGATGGGTCAGGAAGTACTCTGCATTCAAAACACATTTTTAGGTCTTATCTGCAATTTTTTTTTTTTTTTAACTGAATACAGAATAAAGCCTGAAGTATTTAGGTCAATTCTCATTTTAATGAAGGAAAGCAAGTTAGAAAATGTTCAATACCTGACATGAAGACTATGAACACCTTTATCTGAAGTTTCATTAAGCAGTCTATACCAGCTCGATCAATAAAATCACATATTTACTTTCTTTAAAATAGCAATTATGATCTTCTGAACACTGTATTGGTTTTAGTACTGCACACTGCAGTAATCAACACAGTTAGCTGGAACGGACATAGCATGTTCACTCAAACACTGTGGAAAACCTCTAGAGACAACAGGAGATTTTCTATTTTTTTTTTTCAATGAAATCTGATTTAATATTGGTAGAAATAAAGTACTATTTGAAAGATTTTGAAAAAGAACAGAGAATAAATTTTAAGTAGTTTAGAAAGTGGGCTCATCATCTCTCTTTAATTGATTTTATAGCTAAAAAGGACTGATATATGTTATTGCTAGTATGTCATATATTAGAACATAATCACAGGGTTACCAGAATCAAAACTATCATTGTAAAACATTCTGTAATACTTGGAGAATGATCTGTAACATACAAACAAACAACAGATTCTGGTTTACACATCATAAGTGTACTCAAATGGAAATGTCTAGACATTACTTTCCACACACTGATAAATGCACAAAATCCAAAAGATCTCCCATTACAATAATCAAGCGATACATTACTACAAGTGCAAAATAACCTAAATATTCTATTTATAGATGACTGTCACAATTAAGTTTTTTGTTGTATATGCCAAGCACCTGTTACAGGTGTTTTCATTAAATAGGAGAAAGGTTTTGGCTTGAAATGGGAACTAATAAGTGTGATTTACATTGGGGGAAAAGTAATATAGTTATGCTACATGTTTACAGTGCAAGGAAGAAGAAAGGAGTAGAAATAAAACCTGTAAAAGTGTTCCATATTTTTCTTAAAACTTTCCTTAAATACCTAACAGGATCATTTACTTAAATTCGTGAGTTAAGCAATATAATTACCCCCAACTATATAATTGTTTTCCATCAGCATACCTTAACAAGTTTCATGAGCTGGTAAAGGTCTTCAACCTCATCCTCCTGGCATGCAGTATACACTCTTCCAGTATTTACACTGGTACCTTTAATAAAACCACGATAGAGAGGCAAATCCAATGCATCAGCATATAGGTCAATGGCATGGTGTCCTACTGTCTGATACATATAGCTGTCCAATTCATCAGTCTGCCCTGCCACAATCAAGAAACAACCATATTAGGTAAATTGCAACAATTACAGATAATCACAATACTACAAAGCAGTGAGAAAATCTAAATGTTAATATTTTTCAGTTCACAAACAGATGTTTGGTGACAACACCACTATAAACATGGAAAGAAAAAAAATAGATTTCTCCACCCAACAGACGTATGGAGAGGATGACATCTGTCACAAACATGCTGCTTATTTGCAAATTGTGGTGTCTTTCCTTCTTCTCCTTCATCCAGAAAATCTCCTATCGGTCCAATTCTGCTTCTATTCACATGGTAATTTTAATAGGTACACAGGTCAGAGGAACAAACTCAGATGTATTTCAACATACTCAGACCAAGAATTTTGAAATGCACTGCAACACTGAGAAGCAATAGGTTGTCAAAATTTACAAAAACTTTACTGTTAAAATTGTTATCATGGTCATCACAAAAGGAGACTATCTCTGCTTAGGCAGAGTAAAAGTTGACCACTATAATGTTTTGACATTGTTTAATAAATAAAAAGCTATTTCCTTAACCATGGGAAAAAAATTAACCAAATTTCCTTACAAGTAGTTTGTAGCTAGCAGATAAGGAAAAAGCAGCTAAAAAGCAGCAGATATCACAAATCAGAATTATATCTCAAACTATACAATAAGCCATTTACATAAAATTTTTTCAGATAATATTTCAGACAGATTGATGAAGTAATAAATCATTATTGGTGAAATCTTCACTTTATTTCAAGCTAACAGTTTCACTACTTTAATGCTAATTGGTAACTTTGGTACTTTTCTGAATTTACATAGAGACGTCAAGCATTTCTGATATATACCTGTGTGTATACCTGTATAGTAGATCTTGCAAAGAAAAAGGTCTGACCAAGATAACTAATTTGTAACGTAAGAATTAGGTCACCTTTGATGCCACACAAGAGATACAGTTCTGCACAAAACAGGAAAACCCAAACTCCTAATCACAACTAACCAACCTAGACCAGAAGAGTAGATTTAAAGGAAAATTCAGTGATTTCAACATATATGAACATGACAAGGTCTTCAAATGATATTCTGCTTAGAATACACAGTTTCTTTATTAATTGAGACTCTCCAGGCAACAGTAGTACAAGATAAAATAAAAAGAATGGCATAGAATCCAGTATTGCCTGAAGCACCTCAATTAACTTTCTATAAAATTTCCAACACACTTAAAGAGAGCGTTTTATGATTTTAATGACAATATTCTACATTTCTGATGTGGATAAATTAGTTTGAAGACAACATATTTCAACAAGATCAGAGATTATTATATCCTAGCTACCCAGAAAATAAATTTTTCCTATACTCTCTGAGCATTTGCCCGTTCTGCCCGTGACTCATTTGTGATGGCAGCTCCCTTTTTGCTTCGCTTTCTGTGTACCCTCCTACTATACAGTTACCAAATACCATACTTAATTGCTTAATATATGTTGAACAGCAAACCTAGTTAACATACTTTTAGCATTCTCCCCTACCACCTAGAAACAACTCGCTTTTCCAGTCTCACTTCAATTTGTACTTTAGCCCAATATACAAATACTTGGCTCACCCTCTCACCTCACCACTGACTACCTGAGTTTCTCCCTTCCCTTTTCATAGAAATAAAGTGGAGCCTGTAAAGAATTAATCAAAATAACCATCCCAACCTAAAAGGAAGGAAAAAAAGCAGCAAAAATACGTGCATCGAAGTCAATTCCAACCCACATCAGTTCCTCAATGCAGTTCACAGATGCTGGGTTAAAATAATGGAAAAAGACACACAAAGAAATGTAAAGAAATGGATGAGCAGCAGCACAATGGCACATTTTTGGCAGCTGGAATGGTTTACAACATTTAGTTTAGCACCAGTTTAGAGCATTTCTAGAAGTACAGTGCTAGTTTTGGTTGACGACATCATTTATCACCTTTTAGCATTTGTGCTACTGAACTCACACAATCCCTTTTTTACCACAGTATATCAATACCCTCATTTTCAAATTGTGTAAGCCTTTTTTCAACTGATCTTCTCTTCTTGTGGGCTTTTTCTTTCCCTCTAAGTAAAAACACACTTAGTACATCTCCATAGCATTTTCTTTCTTCTACCTCTTCTAAGTTTCTGTATTGGCCTTCAATGTGCAAAACTAAATAAAAACACATAAAGGAATGCAATTCAGGCATGGTTGTAATTCTGTTGTTTCTAATATATTTTTTTAAAATTTCCTGTAAGAAATGTGGCTTTCATACCTGTATTTTCAGCAGGTCTTAAATTAGCTAGAGCAACAATCTGATGCCCAGCAGCAACACACTGCATCATATTATAGCAACTGTCCTTCCCACCACTGTAAGTAGAAAAAAATAGTGACAATTAAAAGTACAGATAAAAGTTTTAGCCCCTTATAACTTCTGACTAACTGTTCAAAAATAAGTATCATCAGAGATGTCTGTAAAGTTTTGAAATATGAAGAGTTGTAGAATACTAACAGTAGAAAAAGAATGACTTCACCATACATTTACTACGTATGTATAGTGCCTAAAAACAGTAACCATAAAGCACATAACCAGTTTTGGACCTTACTATTCATCTGAGAGATTACATGAAGAAGAGCCACTGACACTGGAATCTCTTCAACGACTTGTCTTTTACTCCAGAGACTAATTACTCTGTACTCATTACTAGTTAACTTGGATCAAAACCTCAAAATCTGTTCCAGTGGGTTGCCAGCATCGGTAATCCTCTTAAATTAGGTCTGTGAAATAGAGGTGATGCCTAGGGACACATTTTAGTGGTGGACTTGGTAGTGTTAGGTTAATGGCTGGACTCAATATCGTAGAGGTCTTCCCCAACCTCACTGAACTTAGTTAGGTAAAATTTCTCCTTCACGAGATTATGCTGCCTACATTTTGAACATACTTCCAATCAACATTTTGAACATACTTCACATTCTCAAAAACTTTAATTACTACATTCAGTAGTTTCAGTTGACACTGCATTGAATATATGATTTTTTTACTGCATTTAACTGCAAATAAAAGTGATTTAAAAATATAAAAGCAAACATAACCATATTCTTGTATGAGGCCAAGAGATGATACTCCATCACAGAGGATACAATCAATTTTGACATTCATTCAAGATCTACAGGAACCTTTTTCAGTATCAGTGAGGAAAGAATTCTGTTCTCTTTATGTAACTGAAAAAGTGTCTCTATGGATTTTAATCAGTATAAAAATAAATATTACAATCTACAATAAGAGTGCTCTAGAATACACTGCTTAAAACATCCGTGTTCAGACTCATGGCCTTCAAAGTACAGCTGCAGGTAGAGATTCTATGCAACTTCTTTAAAAGGCAAGGCACAAAAACCATAGCAGCAACTGCAACAGAGATCCATACAAGCTCTGCAAAACCGCATTCTGTTTTAGAACCACTGAGACATGGACAGAAGAACATATAATACAAGCAGGCCTTGCTACAAGACTGTTGTGTTTCTTGTGGTCATACTATTACTATTTCTACCTGAAAGGGAATTGGAGCAAGGTGGGGCTTGGCCTCTTTCCCCAGAAAACAAGTGAAGATCAAGAGGAAATGGCCTCAAGCCGCACCAGGGGAGGTTCAAGTAGGACGTCAGGGAGAATTTCTTCATGGGAAATGTTGTCAAGCATTTGAATGGGCTGCCCAGGGAGGTGGTGCAGTATCACCCCTGGAGATGTTCAAGAAATGACGGACATGGCACATGACTGGACTTGCTCTAATTGACAAGTGGTAATCAGTCAAATATTTGACTTGATAATCTTGGAGGTCTTCTCCAAACTAAATGATTCTGTGATTTTGAAACAAACTTCTTCAGAATTTCCAGCATTAAGCTCCCCCTTTTATCTAGCCCTTTACGCAAGAGCTTGAAAGTGCCCTACAGGAATGCAACCCTTTAGCTATTTCCTTCAATTTCTGCCTTTATCCATGCAAAAATTCTGTATGCTGCCTTTAATTTTCTGTGTAATTCAAACCTGAAGTAGGAATAGTGTAAAACATGGCATCTTTTTGTACTTAACAGATTTTCATAGAGCAGTTGCTTCTGTTTTGGTGCTAAAAAGTAAATATAAATATTATAGATTCCTACATTGAGGCTCCATCTCTATTTAACATTCTTCTAATGCATACTGGCAACCTTCTTCTAACCTACATACAGACACCAAAAAAATTCAAAAATCATACATTCATTAATTTTGGACACCATTCTTGATAGCCTGAAAATATAGATAGTATTTATTTCATAATTTGAACTCCCAGGCTTAACAGAGCCATGAGACAAAGACACTTTTCTTTCTGAATGACTTTATTCTAAGAAAGAAAAGTATGACACTAGTTCTGATTTCAGCTACAAACACTACTTCAGAAAAATAATTGTATGACAATAGATAATTGCCTATGCTATTTACAACATCTTAATATTTCAAAAAATTAAAATAAAAAATTAAAATGTCACTGGAATAAATCTATTCAACTTTTCAATTAATTTATGTGTGCGTGTAGATATATAGATATATATATATACACACACACATTTTAAGGCGCATATTGATATCCATAATGCTTACATTGGACCACCAATTAGAAGGTGGAAATTTGAATCACATGCTACTGTGCTATTATTTATTCTTTGCATTATTTACTATAGCCCTAAAAGCTTACAGCACCAAGAAACAAACGAAATGGTGCCCAACTTCAAGAATTTCCAAATTGAATATAAAACACAGTATGGTTAAGGCAAATGAAACCAGACAGCCCACGCTATGGGAGGAAGGTGGACTCGCCATAGTCCACAGAAGAGAGATGAAGGCAAGCACTGAGATAGCCTGGGGGGACCCCTCTCAATTCCCAGCATAGAAAAAAAATCACAAGGCCTTTTTGTAGAAAGCTCTGAACGGAAGCCAGTCAGGGTTCTGCAAGTATGTTAACAGGCAGGCTTATACCAGAAGAAGAAAACCTGGGTAACTGTGAAGATATGAACCCATAAAAGACTTCTGAGCAAAATTCCTTTCTGTAGACAAGTATAACCACTGACAGTTAAGAAAATTCTAAAATTTTAAAGAGTCGAAAAACATCATATTTCAGGTTGAAGAGTGGCTTTAAAATGTCTATGATTTAGCACAAAACAAAATGCAGGGTTTACCCCATAAATACCACCTTAAAACAAGACTATCAACTTTTAGTGTGGCCAACATTCTATAACCAGAAAAAAAAAAAAAACCCAGGTTAAAGTAGTTTCCTACATAATCCTGACCTTTGCAAAAGTAAGAAGCATTTTTCAAATACTTTTTCCCCCTCTGATCTTTGCCTAGCTCTGTTACAAAGACTTCAGACACTTTGATGTCTCTTTAAAACTCTTCTTAAAACTATTACTGAAACTAAATCCATCCTTGTAAAATAGGCCATTAAAATAGCAATTGTATTAGAAACCTGTTTATAGGACTTAAGTCCATCCTGCCTTTTAACACATTCCTCTGCTTAAAGAATAACAAAGTAAATAATCCTGAAAGATAAAGTCTTATCTACAAAATAAAATAAAAAATTGAAGCTGATTTTCCCTACACCATATTTGAGCAAATCTTGAAAAACAGACATTTCCTGTATTTTCTCCTCTGCATGATGTTTGGAATGATTTGCAATTGCTGTGGCCATACCCCAATTTCAACAAGGTTTGATATTAGACATTCCCTAAAAGAATTTAATACATTAAATGTTTAGGCTGAAGTAAATAGCTACTGCGTCTACAAATAAAAATACACAGCTCACATCTGCACAATTATTTTCCATTTAGAGGTCTCCTAGCTTGTTCTCTTTTAATTAACTATTGTTTCTTCGGGACAAACACATACATGTCCTTATTAGAAAATGTCAATTTCTAAAAATAAATAAATAAATAAATACAAGAACTGCAGAAACTAACAAAGAAACTTACAAAAAACAAAAGGGACGGGGTGGGAGGGGAGTGCAAACACAGCAACCCCTGACACGGCTGTGTCCAACTGTAACGATTTACACGAGCTAGCTTCATCATTTTAAAACTGGCAAAATTTAGTCTCTCGCAAAAAAAAATAATATAAAAAAAAATCTGTCGTTAAGAGTAGAGGAAATCTACTGAAATCCTGACAAAGCTGAAGATATCTGGAAAGTAAAAGCACCTGGATATTCAAGTGCGAATGAGCAGAGCCCCCATTCTGGAGCAGGACATGCGGCCCACGCTCCGCGCCCCCGGGAAGGCGCGGCCCGGGCGGCTCCGGCTCTCGGCGCGCTGCCGACGGAGAACCCGGGAAGCCGGGATACCGGAGAGTAAGCGACCGGGAGAAATAACTGTCGCTGTTAAGGTTTTGGCTTGTTTTTTTCGGGAGTGGTTGTTTCTGGGGGTGGTATTTTTGTTTTTGTTTCTTGTCTAATTTCTTAAAAACCCCGGTTATTCTTGAACTCTTCATTAACACGGGAAGGAGCAGAGACTGTCCCAGTCTCCCCCTGTGCAGGCAGGGACCGGCCCGCCGCAGCACTCGGAGCCGGGCGGCCCACGGGTCACGCACAGGCGGAGCCGGCGGGGAGCGAGCCGCAGCAGAGGGAAGGGGGGCAGCAGGAAGCGCATGGGCGGGCAGGGGGGCGGAAAGGGCCGGGCGGGTCCCCGCGTGGCGCGGGGTGGAGCGCGACCCCCGGGCGGGCAGGGCTTCTCCGCGCGCGCTCCCCGCCTGCGAGCCGCCCCTCGCTCGCTCACACAGGCGCTCCGCCGCCGCGTTACCTGATCAAAGCCACTACTCTCATGTTGCTCGCAGGCCGGGGGCGGTAACACCGGCAGGGAGGTGGGCGACAGCCGGCAAGCGCGGCGGGGAAGGCGCCCGGTCTCACGGCCACGCTGGGCTGCGCACGCCGCCGGCTCCTCCGTTGCTACCGCTACCGCTTGGCCGCCTCCCCTCGGCGGGCCCTCCTCCCGGGGCAGGCCGGCAGACTGCCTGCGCGGACCGGGGCTCGGCGAGCCGCCGGCCCCGCGCCCGGAGAGGGTGCGCTGCCTCCGCCGCGGTTTGGCGAGCCGGCCGGGGCGGCGGGGCCCAGGCGCGGCCCGGGGCGGGCGGGAGGAGGCCGCGGCCGCGGAGGCAGAGCGTCGGGCGCCTATGGAGGGCAGGGCGGCCGCGCTGGCAGGCCCGGGCCGGCATCGGCCTCCTGCCGCTTCCCGAGCCTGCCTGCTGCTTTCTGCCCTTCGGCGAAGAGCCACGGACCTGCTCCAAGCGACTGCTGCCTAGGGAACAGGGCTGACCGAGGGAGGCCGCCCCCTCCCCATGGGGTGCCATGGGGGCACTGGGGGCACTGAGGCCATAGGCGCACCGCGGTCCGGGGCAGGAGTGTCTGCGGGAGACCAGTGATTGCGGCAGCGAGGAGGAGGAACAGCAGAGCTGACCTGGCTGCCTCGCTGCTCTTTGCTCGCAAGCGAGCGCAAAATGTCCAGCTGCATCCTCGGGTTCAGCTGCTGCAGACCAAAAATCTGATGTCATCTGATCTCTGTTTTGGGCCAATTCTCTGAGCAATCCTGCCGTGAGGCATGACATGACAAACACCCCTGTAGGTTTTTTGGCTAAGTCAAAAGCTTACCCAGCTGCCTAGGCTTTTGACACTTGACACACAAGTTTATTTCTCCCATGTCACAGAAGAAATATGTGAGTTAGTTCTCTCGGAGGAACTTTATTGCTAGGCTAACTAGGAGTCCTATACCAGCAGATAAAGCCATTGCTGGTGGTATTGTGGCACGGTTTCAAGCAGCAGTCTAAGAGCCGGCCACTCAGCAGGCTTTGGTTCCTAAAATGGGACAAGAAGCCACTGGAGCGCGGTTGGTTGCCCACCCTGGCTGGAGCCCGGGACCAGCACAGTGCCTCGGGGCGAGCCTTGGGGCTGCCCGCTCCCTAAGGTGCCAGCCTGCAGTGACCAGGAAGGCCCGTTCATGTTCCTGCTGCATTTAGTTGCAGCAAATGGGGCAGATAGGACACAGAAGGCTTTGTCCCTTCAGGCTGGGATAAATGCTTTATGCACTGTGAGTGCTAAATTACCAGTCCTCTGTAACATATTATACAGTGCTATATAACAATCTATACCACTCAGGCTTTACATTAGTTCTTTGCACATAGGCCGCTGAGTATGAAGAGATAAGATGGCAAAAATTATTCTAAAAAAACCATTTTGTTATAGTGATAAATGTACCAAAATAAATGTGTAGCAAGACAAATATATACTTTTTTTTTTTTTTTTTTTTTTTTTTTTTTTTTTTTGCGTATAGCTCATGAAACAGCTTGAAAAAACACTTTTTTTTTTTTTTAAAGATTATTTTAGTCAGCACATGATTTATACAGTAAAATAGGAGTGAATTATTATGGGCAGATATGAAGGTGATGATGCCATCCTAAATACACTTTTGGAAAGTTAAAAAATGACAATAGGTGTAAAACTTATTTGCTAAGTAGTTGTGAAGAGGTAGTAAACACAACATCAATTTTTCTGCATTGGAATAATTGCAAAAACATGCACTGTAAAAAAATCTTTGGTTCATGCTCTGACCATCACAGGCCAGCATTGTAAGACAGAATATTTGATTTGCCTTGGAATTGCTTACAGGGCACTTGAGTTTCCTACTGCTTATTGCTGATGACATAATGTGTAAATCTTTGAAAGCTTTTTCTGCTTTCAAAACATCCTAGGTGATCTAAAAGAGGGTGTCTTAGATGTGAAATTCTGATGAAACCCCAGGAATTTTTTTAGGAGTAGGAATTTTTTTAGCTCATAATGGTAACGGAGATGTGTTCTGAACTAGAGGAGAGATTTTAGCAGAGATTACTAAAATGAATGAAGCAGTACTACATAGTACATGAACTAGTAGAAAATAATCAGACTTCGGAGGAGCTGTAAAAAAAGGCAGAATGAAGTTACTTGATTAATTGCCCAGATAATAAAAAAAGAGGAAGGTAGTTTTGTGATACATCACCTCTATATTTTTTGGGTTTGAATGATATATTTTATCACAGAAAAAAAAATCAACTAGTATTTGTGTGCACTTAGAAGATGCTTATTTCCAATACTTAGCAATGATAGAAAGAAACTAAAAATCATGTACATAAATTATTCTGCTTTGTAAAATGGAGAGGCCATATAATCTATAGCTGTAACCAGACAGCTTTAGAACAAATATTCAAAGACTTGTAAAGATATTTTCTAAGCATTATTAGAAGATCTGCAGAGAGAGTCATTCTGAAGTCCTTCATTTTCAGAAAGGTCTGTTATTATTAATCTGTTATTGAATACAATGTAACTGAGCTTCTGGCAGACTGTTCTATTGCATTCAGTTTTACAGCTTTCAAAAAAAACCAAATTTCCACTTACAAGTCAGACTTGTTTGAAGTAGAAATTAAATACAATACTGTTAGGGCCAAAGTCTGCTTCATTTACTATAGTGCAACTGGAATTTTTTGCTTCTACTTGATGAAGACATCAGTAGTTACTTGCACAAATAAAAAAGTGCCATTTGGGTGCCAGCATTTGTGAAATATATCAAAATTGAATTAACAAAGTGGGATTTCAAGACAAATTTGCATTTTACCCAAAAGGATGCTGTTTTCAAATTATGTGGAATAAATTACATGAGAAAATCTGTTGGCTTTCATTCACCTAATGGAATAGCTCTAGTGTAGTGTCACTGCTCTTAAAAAGTTCTGCCATATGACAGCGGACAAAAGATAGTGCACCATCTCTCAAACTGCTTGCCTCAAGACATTCTGCTGTACTGCCACAGCAGCTCAAACAATAAAATCCACCAAAGCTGCCTTTCATCTTGGGAGAGTACTGGCTAGTTTGTACAGAAGGCCTGCAATGGCTCAGTGTTTCTTTTTCACCCTTTTCTGCCTAGAAAGTTGAAAATAATGATAATGAATTAGTATAACTGGAGGAACCTGTCAGAGAATTGAAAAAAGCAATGCAGTATCCCTAATGATCTGGAATAGTTAATTAAGTTCTCTTATAAATGAGTTCCAAAAATAACTTACTTTCAGTAAGTTATTCTGAGAAACAGTCATTTTAGCATACCTGAGCTGCAGTGCCTCTTAGCAAAGGGCCAATTATCTGGTGATTGGCAGTTAAAGGTGAACTAATGAAGTTCTTAATTAAAAGATTTCCTATTATAATCACCAGTAAGTAATAGAATACTGCATATATAAAGCAGATATAACGTTAGAAGAATATTTCCATTTTGAAACAAAGATTTTGAAAATTGTCTCCACCTTTGCTTACCAGATCCAAAATGGGAATGTTAGAGTTTTCACGGGTCCAGTTGGCAGTATGCCACTATTGGCCTTTATTAGGGTATCCTGCTCTGACTCTCCTACAATCAGAGGTGTTTTCCTCATTTAACAGGTGGCCAAATTTTTTGCTGCTCTTAATATCCAAAGCTCTTAATGTAATACAGAAAAATGGTTTGAGATTTTATACGAGAATATGTTGGAGTTTTAACTAAAAAATTGGCTGCAGGGTTTCTTTAGCTGCCTGTCATTGACAGCTTCCCTGAATTTTCACTTATTTCACAGTAAACAGGATATTTTCAATTTCTCTGTTAGATAAACTAGAATTATATTTTGAGAAAAAAATCTGGTTTGTCAGCATGAGATGCATTGACATACTACTAAAATCTGAATAAAAGATATTTCTCAGGTGGCATCTCTCCCCATACAGATGTACAAGGACTTCAGGTCCTACTGTCTACATTTCTACAGCTCGACAGCTGTAAAGAGTATTGCTCTGAATGCCACATAACCATGCTAACAGTTCATTATGCCCTAGATAAAACAACTTGTTAAGATTAGCTCGAGCACCTTGTCCCACAGATAATCTCTTTTTAGACCAAAATAGGCGTACATTCACTTAAAGTTGATCTCCAGCCATTCACACAGACAGGGCCCTGGTGATCAGCGCTGTATGTGAAGAATAACTTATTTGGCCTATGGTCTTCTTGTTCTTAAGTGCTCCAAATAAACACTACTAAATGTATATACAGCTAATCCTATCGTTCTTAGTTCTGGTCAGACAGGACTTGTCATTTTCATGGGTAATTTGAATTCTTTCTGCAAAACTATGAAATTCAGCGACTTCATTTTTTCCTTTGTATAGAACTTTTTAGGACTCTCAGACAAATATTCATTCACCACTATGACAGAAACAGAATTTAGCTTAAGGTAGCATTATATAGGTTCTTGACTAATAAGTAATTTTCACTATATGATATCATATCGACCAATCTACCAATCTTCAGAGAGTCAAAAGTATAACATTAATCTTATAAGGTCATGCCTCTGTCAAAATGACCGGTGTTTCCATCAGGCACTAGTGCAAGTGCCTAAATTGATATTCACTGACAGATGACAGTTTTTTCACTTGACTAGATGAGTTTTCAGTGTTCGAAATTTTTACTCTATTAGTAAAAGCACTAACATTAATTACCACCAAGAGAAACTGTTGAGTGTGACTGGCAAAATCATCAATTTACCTTTTTTCTGTTCAACAGATTATGGGCTTTAAATGTATTTTTTCTCCATGTGAAGTCTTTAAGTACTTTCAATACAAAAAAAAAAAAAAAAAAAAAAAAAAAAAAAAATGTCTGACCTGCTCCAGGTCACTGGAAAGCCTGTAATAATAAAGGGGTTTCTGTTCTACATGTCTATCTTGATTGCAATTGAAAATTTAAGTGAGGGTGTTATATTTACAGGTTTAAGGCACTTTTATATTCTCCTCATTTTATCTCCCTTATTAAAATAATGGGGTTTTTGGAAATAAAGATTTCAATTTTTTGTGGAAATATTAAATACAAAACAAATTTGTGAGCTAATCTAATGATACATTGGAAAAAATGTAAATCAGAGATGAGTTTATTGTGAAGAAGTACACACACAAGATTCAAAACCAAGTCCCTGTTATATACCATGAGATGTTTCCCGTGAAGCTGTATTAACAGCTTCAATGAAGAAGCTGTTAACAGCCAATGAAGACTGAAGATAGAAATTGTAGAGTGTTTCTGCATGTTTCTGCATTCTAGAGAGGAAGAAAGAGACTAGGCTCAATAATCCTTAAAATGTGTTCATCATCCAACAAATTTGAATTTAAAACTATAGGCTTTAATTTGTTGGGAGTTAGCCATCTATTGGCTGCTAAACACCCAGGAAAAAAATAGTCCTGGATAATAATCCATGAGAACAGAGAGAAATTAGCTATCTAGTTAATGAGGTAAAGCTACAGTATCATCTTCATCATCATGAGCTAAACCACTGAGATCTTGTAGGCAGAAATGGTGGGATATTTTCACAGAGACACAGAAATTTAGAGAAACAGATTGAAAAGATTCAGAAAATGGAACTATTGCAATGAAAATCTAGAAGGAACTGTTGTCTCTTATTGTAGTGATATATAATTTGAGATCATTCCTCACTTACTAAGTGGTTCTACAGTTCATCATTGATTAAAACATTTGAGTAAGTTAAAGCTGGTGAAGTTTCAGGGGAATAAGCAAACAGCAAGTTTAGCAAACAGCAAGTTTTTTGGCCCATTTGTTTCATTGCAAAAATCCTCCTCTACCATAAAATATTTATAACAGAGCTGTAAGTAATAAAAAGAACAATTTTCATTTCACTGTTCCTATTTATTCAATTTTGTCAGTAAAAATAACATGATTAACAATCAAATCAGATTTTAATGTGTCACATTTAGTACTCTTCATCTCGCAGTTATATTTTTCAAGAGAGAATTAATCTAGTAACTAAGGAGCTGTTTTGACCTAATTAGCAAAGTAGTGAGCTTAATTTTGAATGATACAGAGAAAGCATTTCATAGCTGAAAAGAAGCAGCAAATCAGTTTTACTTTCCAATATCCCATTGAACTGTATGACATCATGTGTAGTACAAACCACTTGACATAATCTGCCACTGATTTTGAGTCCTGAAGGAAGGGTGGCTCTGACAGTGCCCTTTGAAATAACATTGAAGCTTCAGCTCCCATGTCAACATAATGCTCTAATCAGTGCAGTCTTTTTTGTCACAGGGTCTTCCACCTTATAATTGACCCTGACATATGCTATTCACTCTACCCTTTGGCTTCGGACATATAAGTCCTGTCATGGTCAATTATTAGGTGATAGGGCCTGCAACCACAGGGACCATTGCTTAAAATCATCCTGCACAGTAAGCCCTGAAGTGAGCAAATTCCCATCTAACTGGAGGGAAAGAGGGGATCTGGTCTTTGATAAAACTAATATTCTTTTCACTTCTGTATAGAAAAGTGTCAATTTTCATCATCCTATAAGTTACAGAGACAAATGGTGACAGTGCTATTTCTGAAACAGGTTAAGGGAAAGTACAAAAGCCTTTACCAAACTCAACACACTCTGAAACGAGGAAATTGTCTGTATGAGCATACAGTATGCATAAAAATTAGATTACACTACATTTGAAAGGCAGATGAGAGTTTAAGAGTGACAAGTGGGCAAGTGCTAAAAATAAGGGCATGTTACTTCCTTTCCAACACTGCTTTGTCTGTATGCTTTCTTTGATGTTGTTTAAGCTTTGAAGTAAAGAAATACTTTTCAAGAGTCTGAAAGGTACTTCTGGTTGCTATATTGAAAAGAACTAGTTTTGAACAAAAAGATCACTTCTGGTTTTCCCACTGGTTCTGTAATGCCTGAGAAATTGCACAATGACAAAACCAGGATACCTGCTCTCTGGTCTTCATATAAGAATTATGGTTTTCAAAACCAAACAGTTTAGAAGCCATTGTATTTCTGCAATAATGTTAAAAAAATCATTACAACTTCAGGAATATGAGCTGAGATGAGCAAAAGTTTACTATCCATCTGCAAAGATTGAAAGGCAATTTTGTGAACTGCAGGTTCACTTCACAGATACTCTGTCCATAGTCAACTATGCCACTAACCCAGAGGACTCTCCTGTTTATTTGGGTTTGGGTTTTTTGGTTGGTGGGCTTGTGGTTTTTGGTTTTTGGTTTTGTTTTTTTTTTTTTAATTTGAAGGAAATTTTAATAATGTATAGTCTTCAAGTCACAAGTTTGTGCCTACAGGAATCTTCCACTGGTTTGTTTCACTGCTGACAATTTACTTAATTCTCTTGTATGTAAGAACACAGCTCAGAAATAATCCATAAAAGACCTTTGCATATCTGCTGTGTTTTACAGGTAGTGTGAGATAAAATATTCTGAAAGATGTGATTTGGTGATATCTTTATTGTGTCTCTTAGTGTGAATAGACAAAGCTCTAATTAACATTCATACAATTATCTAAGTCTTCAAAATCCCATCTGTCTTAATGATGTATACATAGCATAGTAAGCCCAATAAATACCAAGCACATACAATGCAAATGCTTTTAATTTAAACTGTAACACTGCTTATGGAAGCTTTTGTACATATTCTGTGGTTCAATTGTATAATGGTTGTCATAAAACTTGAAAACCTTCCTCCTGAAGTACACAGTCCTGTGTATATCTGAGAGCTGTTAGTTCAGCAACTGCTCTTACTGTGTGCAGTATCCAAACAAGTAAACTTTGGAATGATTTGATTTATCTACATATGAGTTACCTGGTGTGTAACCCAGCTCAGGTGTTTGCAAGACAAAAACTAACCTTGACTCAACATAAGAATAGATGCCAATACTAAATTTCCACACCTTCAGAATTAAAAAAAAAAAAAAAAATTGCTGCTCCTAACATGCATTATTTTATCTACGCTGCACATATCATGTGACATTCTAAGTGTTATATCATAGAAGAGTTAATTCAGCTTTCAGCAGTGTGCAGTCTGTGAAGCAAGGAGAATAACTCCTGGTTGCTTTATGGTTTAAAGCATGATTGAATATACTAACAGGGCTCCATGAAGTACTCATTTCAATATATATAATGTATTTTTAAAATATTTCATCTCTGTACAGGTCTGATCCTCTCAAGAAGTGGAGCATCTCTATTGCACTTGAGAAGATGAGGCAATAGAGCCCAAAAATACTGAGACAGCACCAGTGATCTGAATCTCAAAATTTTATTCTCTGGTCAATAACTTGTTGATCATTGCTCAATCAGTCCTGCTACTTCAGGTGCTCTTTGTTTCAGTTTCTCTATATGTAAAGTGACTTAGCTATACCTTGCAGAGTATCATGAGAATTATGGGAGTTGTATTATTTACAATTGAGTAAGTTACAAAATGTCATTGTAGTAAGTATTTTAAGAAGAGTCTTTCCATAAGCCTTTTAACTCAGTTGCTCTAAAAATCATTCTTATCATTTAGATTATGGCAATTAAGGAAAGTACTTTTTGTGTAATGAATGAGATAATTTATAGTTATATAAATTTATAAGATTAGCTTATTTTCAATGTTTATAAGAAGGTTCTTCTGGGAAAGTATTCAGGGACATCACAAGCAGTATTTAAATCTCACCACGGCAACTGATTTTTCTATGCTCTATCAAATAACATATTTGCAAAACTGCCAGATGGGGAGAGAAACTGCAGTGAGAAAATAATGGTGAGGTTTGTAGTACCGGAGAAAAGAATCAGACATTAGGATACATGATTTTAACAGCATGAGGAACTTTAAACATTTAACAAACTTCCTAAATAGAAGCTTTTCATTGATCTCTTCTGCAAGGATAGCAAAAGGAAAAGGTGAAAGAAAATCATACAGCTAAAGCTGACAGAAATCCTAACCAAACACAATTAATAAGGAGTATAAAAATGGTAAATATTTGAATGATAAATCTTGTGGCAGTATGGGAGGCAGAAGGTTGCTATTAGCTTTGCATTAAAGATTTCTAATAGGGTATATCCAGTCTTTTCTCCTTCCATTATGGATACAGTTGGTAAAAAACAGCTTTGAAAAATTTAATTCTTCTAGGCTCTTATGTCTACTACAGCATTAAAAGCGAACATTTAAAGATAAAAAACTTGTGAAACCTCAGTGCATTTTTTAACCCATTTCCAGGCAGCATTAGATCAACAGCAAAAATAATTGCTGTCAGTTTGTACTTTTTGACCAATAATTCTCTGTATTTTCTGCAAGAAACTTGAGTGATGCAAATGACCTTATTTTTACAGCATGCTTTTATTAAATAGTTTATTATTTTGGCAGACTAATAAAGATTTTGGTATTTGCTTTTATTTGCAATAATATTACCATGACATAAAAAAGGATTTTATGTTCTTTTTGAGGAACAAGGAGGATAAAAGTGTTGATGGATAGTGCAACTAAGGCATCAGCAATGAGCTGGAAATGAGACACATAAATATGAAAGCAGAGCTAAGAAAATAGAACTGCACCCTTGGCCTTTCTTAAAAGAACATGCACATGCCATGGTTCATTCATACAGTTACAGAAACTCCTTTTGTTTTCAGTGAGTCAGTGAAAATATGCAAAGACTAAAATATTACCAAGATTCTCAGTTGTTTGGCATATTTCTGTAGTTAATGTAATTGTGAAATGTTTTTAAACATTTAGAGAAATGACTGCTGCTGATGATTTTTAGAAGACATATATTTTATTTGAAGTATAAATTTGTCCTTTTTTATTGCCACATCTTAGACAAAGGTGGTGAAGCAATATCGGTGTTCAGTTTTCCATTTTTTGCACTTCCAACAGACCTAATTCTTTAAAGATCAAAGAGCTGAGACCTCATAGCCAGATTAGACAATCACACCAAGGTTTTAAAAACAAAATTATCAGACCAGTAAAAGAAAAAGATAAAGAAGCTTAGATAGCATGTAATAGAATTATTCTTATTTTGTATTGGGTGGGGAGTTTGATTTCAGATTTAAAAACTCTGACTATAGTATTAATTCTGCAATAATCTGAGCTCCTTGACAATGAGTGGTGTTAGATGCAATGGGTTTTCAGCAGTAAGAAATGCATTGATTCAAACAAATAATTGGATATGCCTTAGAAACAATGATACTTCCTTGACTGAGGGTACTTAAGATTTGAATTTTGCTTATAGCCACCCCTCAAAAAGACAGTCAAAGCAGAAAAATATGAACAGAGCAAATACCACATGAAAAAAAGCTAAACAGGCAAACAAAACTTTCTCTCACTGGAAATTTGTTTGTTCCATTTGCCTTTTCTAAAAGACAGCCAGTAAACAGGAATCATGAAGTATGAGTTTCTTAGAAGAATAAATCTAGCAATTAATTATATGTCAAGGCTTAAGAATCAAAAAACTGCTTATGCCCATTGCCAGTCATTCACTCCCTGTCAGTAGTAGTTCACATCTTTCCTGGGATGGCATCCAACCACAGTGGCATCTAAAATATAGCAGGCTATATTGTTACAGTTGGAGGTGAAATTGAAAGTTGCACCAAACAGAAGTGACAAATTCACATTGCTCAGTGTTGCCTAGCAATAAGAGATGAGTTTATTATGAACATTTGACTCTATATCCATCGCAAGGAGGCTTTGTATTCACACCAAAATGCCACTAGTCTTACAGGCAAAAGGGGCAAAAATAGGGTGGGCAGAAGGAGGGAACAGTCACAGTAGTTGTAAGTATGTTCTGTATTTCAAAATTTCTCTATTTCTCAGGGGAATGGCTCAGGAAGGAAAAGGCAGAGCCTGCCTCCAGCTGAACCCTTTGAGATTGGCCAGGTAGCTTGTTACAGCCCTTAATCGTCCTTTTGAATGCCCTTAGTAGTGCTGTTTCATTAGTAATGACTTGTAGTTCAGACACTGAAAATCAAATCTTTACTGAACATTCCCAAGAACTGCTCAGTAGTTGTTTTCATTGTGCAAACCTTTCCATTTGCTTCTGCTCTATTTTCTTTTCTTTTTCTTTTTTTCTTTCCCTTTTTTTTTTAAGGGAAAAGAACAAGTCATCAGGGAGTTTTCTGTCTTCAGACATCTCACTGTTTTCTTTTTTGACCACTGTTTATATGGGGGAACATTTATTTCTATCTTGGACATTGAACCTTCTCTCTGAAGGTATTAATTACCTAACTATTCACATAAATGCGATTTTTTAAAAAAAGCATTTAGGTATCCTTCAAGACCTTACTGGATACCCACCCACATATTTAGGCACATAATCAATTTTAAAAATCAACTCAATCGTTTCTATTAAACTCCCCCCCCTCCAATAACTGATCTGTTTCTGTGTTTTTATGCCATCTGCATTTTTGACAACTGAATATTTTTGACAGCATGGTCCATTGTGCCCAAGTTCACATCATTTTTTTTCTCTCTTTTTTAAAAAACATCGTATGACTACATATGTAATAAGAAAATGGGTTATATCACACATTTTGCTTTACAGATTTGGGTTCACAGTGGATTTTTTGAACTGACAAAAATCGTACAAGAAGGATGTCTATTATAAGAGTGCATTTATTTTATAAATATGATAGATTCATGAAATGCTATGTAAATACATTGAAATTACAAAACAATTGTGATTTATGAAGCTTTAGAAACAAAAAGGTATGAAGTTTAGAGATTATATTGTTTAGGTGACATAGGATAAAATATAGATTAAAAATGCTCGCTCTTGTGAAATGTTTAATTAAAAATGCTAATGCAGAATTATCTCCTTAGCTTATATGTTCATATAGCCAAATTAGCTGAATCTGTGAAAATTTGAGAGTATATTTTTTCTATTTTGTGTGCAAAATGCAGCTATTGTCTCAAATTGTGACTTAGGTAGTAAGCTTTGAAGGTACAAAGCTGAGGTACTTACATTTTGTAAATGTTTTTGTAAAAACCTTTAGTAACTTTAGTCCTTTCTTTATTTCAGATTCAACGTGTTACAAACAAACATATTCCACCTGTTACAACAATCTGGCATATTACTTCCTTGATACGTGATGATACAATACCTCTCAGGTTTGCTGAGTAGCAAAGAGAAATGTAAGCAAATGAAAAGGTTTTCCACTTTCACAGTTTTTTTCTGCTTGGGGTTCTGTTTGTCTGAGAACCGTATGAATAGAAGCCATATTTTATAGTATTTCTTTAACCTCTGCCATCTGGTGTAGGTTAGTTTTTCCACTGCCAACATATCCTAGAGGCCCCAGTACCAAAATGTTTAATTTCTAAGTAAACATTTGGACTTTATAAATCCAGTTTAAAAAAATAGAGCATTATTTTTTTAAACTTTATACTACATTTGCCCCTACTGGTGACATTAATAAGCACACAGACAAGTATGTGGGTTTAAAGGCTTCTGGCCCTGACTTTTCCATAGCCAACCTCCAGAGGTGTCAGGTTGCCTGACATCTTTAATCACCGAGTCATACTTAGTTATCAGGAAAAAACTATTGAATATTCCCTTCTGACCTAAAACCTGAAGTTATCTCAAGGGATTTGCACCACCATAGCCAAAACTTTCCAAATCAAGTATGGTTTCAGGAAAATAATACTCACCCATGCCAAACTTATTTAATTTTTTTTAAATTTAAACCGAAGTTATTTCACTTCAACGAGAGAGGATTATTGCTACGAAAGAATTTAGGCAAGTAACTAACCACTTAAGAAAACCAAAGAATGTAATAATCATATGTCTAGCAACTTCCTTATGTCTGAGGAAGAAAAAAAATCACAAAAATTGTGTGCCAGAATTTTATAACCAAGAGGATAAAGTCCTTTTTAAACTTACAAAAATGTTTGCTTTGTAAGAGGTAGCAAATGATCAGATTTCAGTTTGAAAAAATACAGTGCTGTTGATTATCCCAAACTAGTCTGCCAAATTCACCTTAATCAGTATTCTTCAGAGGCAGACAGTCACCAGGTAAAAGACACCTGGATGATACGGGTGCACAGATTATAGAGGAGAATATTTAAAGCTGTGTTTTGGCAAGTTCTGAAGGGTTAAGAAAACATAGATAACTACTATCTTGTTATTTAATATTGATTTAGGGAAAATTCTGTAAAAAACCTTAGGAATTTCCACTTTTTTACATGCACCACCTGATTAAACTTTTTGTGTGTGTGTTTTTCCCTAAATTCTAAAATATCAAGAATAGCTTGGTTTGCCGCCTTCTCCTGATGCACTTCCTAATCCTAAACATGTTTTTGGCATGAAATGCATTTCTAATGAAAAATCAGGAAAGGTCTTTACTTAGTGTTTATTGAGTTTCAAATGAAGCAAGTCTCAAAAATAAAGAAAAGTACATTAATTAACAAGTGGCTCTTTTTTGAACACTGAGCTGTTGGGCGAAAGTTATGCTCATTTAAATGAATTAATTTAGAATTTGATTTGTTTAATCAGTGCAATTTGGAAATGAAAATTCGTGGTATTTGTTGAATTTAAATGATAATTATCCTGAGGATAATTCTTCTTGCTGGACAGTATGGATGAAGAGATGAGGTATCACCTTTCAGCCAATCTGGGATATGAAATTCTGTGTTACTTTGCCAGACCACTAATTGCATTTATTTTATTATGCTGAGTTACAAACAGCAGCATCTGGGGAGTGAACATCCTCTCTCTGCCACAGGGATAGTGACTTCTTCTGCCTTGATGGATAACTGCCTAAATTGCCTCAGTATGAATCATCAGAACAGATAAATCAGTGCCCACACTGTGATCTGTTTAGTCATCAGCAAAACTTGTTTGGTTTAATTTAGTAATTTTCTAATTCCAGCTTGCTTTGAGACCATTTACATTTTTTCATTGTCCTTCTTAAACCTTCTTGCATTGGAGTGGCAGCTTAGACATGCCCTGAAAGATTTACCTCAGTATTTCTTTGTAGCCATTGATTAGCCTGTGAACCAGTGGTCACATTTGTCTTGTGCCTGGATTTACTTTGTCCCTTCAGCACCTCTTACCAATACTGATCAGCTCACTCTTCACTTTTGGTTCTCAGTGAACTCTACCCTGATTGTTCTGTGCTTGGCTAGGCATTTTAAGAGTGGATGGATTTTGTCTTATGAAACCAAACCATCTTTTTATCTTCCCTCTTCTACTACAGTCTTCCCTGTAAATCTTTGGTCAATATAAGCGAATTTTTCAAAGGACTGGAGATCACAGTGTTCATGCAGGTTTTGTCAACATAAACGCCTGTGTGAGAAGGAAAAAAATCAAAGTCAGAGCTCCAGCAAGGAAAAGACTAGGGTTGGTAGTTACATGGTAGTTTGGCCTTTCAGTAAACATGCAGCACAGCCTGCCACAACACTGTTGCGTTTTTTCATATCAGTAGTAAGAATATGTAGGAAGAATCTGAGAGTAATTTTCATTAAATTTTATCTTTTGTCACCTTTATCTTAAACTGGGTGTAAAATTGGTCCTAACTCATAATCTCCCCCAGAATAGATGGGAGGGGAGGAGCCTCAGACTAAATTCCAGCACACAGATTGAACTGATACCCAATTCCTAAGGGATGAGTTCTGGGCTCTGACTTTTTCATCTGTATTTCCTACTTAATAGCAACCCTCTTTTTTTTTTTTTTTTCACTAACATAAGTCCAATTCAGATTTGTCTGCAGCTGATCTGCCTGCCAAATGTGGGCTTAGGGTTTCACGTGGCAGCCCCTTGCCATGTTGGGTATTTTGTGATGCCATTGTGATTCTTTAGATGTTTTGACATGGTTGCATTGTAATCAGTCCAATGAGGAAGAAACCCATATTTAAATTCTCTATAGAAGTGAATGTACCTACTGATTCAAAGTGGTGGTGAAATATGTGGATTTTTATCAGGTGTAAATTAGTTTTGTGATTTAGATTATGTTTGCTGAGAATTTGCCCAAATTCTGCCCCAATAATTACTGGGTTTTTTAAATATGATATGCATATAGGGTGTACAGATTGCCTATTTTTATTAAGTAATATGCATGAGAAAAAGAAGAAGTACTGTTAATATTATACAGAACGTATATCCATCCAGGAACAATGAATAACAAACAGTCTTTGGAATTTGGCAGAAGTTTAATTCAAGGGCCATCATGGCCATCAGTTTTGTTTATCGTGTAATAAGTAGTCAAATAACATTCAAAAGTGTATTTTTCTATAATACACATATTCAAGCAGGTTTCTTGGCATGCGTTTTGTTTGTACTGTGCTTGAAGTTGTTTATGGCATTAGTGGTTAGTGTGTTTGTGCATGTTTGCATTCTGTCTGTTTATGAAGTATTTCACTGGTACCCTTGCACAGCATGTGGTCGGTTGAAGATTATTTTTGATAGTGTGTGTAGTCATGCATCTTGGTGAAAGAATTTAAAGTAAGGTGGGTTAAAACCTGGTTATCTACAGTTATAGAAAGACAGAATTATAGATTGGACATCTTCACAGATCTTAGATACAAATATACTGCATCATTTCAAAGATGAAAGAGTGAGTGCCAATTTGTCCAAGAATCATGACAATTTGAATTCCATAAAGATAGGCCAATTCTATTAATAACTGGAACATTTGTATATTTTTATTATCATAGATGTCAAAAATAATTAACAGATGACTCATTATATTATAATAATAACATGTGTGTAACTAATTTTTGAAATAAACTACGGAAGTAAAAACAAACCTCTAACAGGCATAATTTAAATCAATTCAGTCTCTAATTGACAGCTAAGTATAGGCAATACTTTCAGGACCCAGTCACAGAGCTGTGAAATTAATCTGAATTATACTGGGCTTAAAATGTTAGTTGATACTTTTCATGGTGTTTTGAAAGTATGGGTTGTCCAGCAAGTATTTAATGACATTACAGGAATATTCCTTGCAGAAAATGCAGATGCTGAGCAGCTCTAGACACTTACAGACATCAGTTCTTTAAGGAATTTGTGAACGTTATGGAATAAAATGTTATTGCTTTGTTTAGATGCCTAACTGCAATTTTAAAGCATTATTCTTTCATGAACCTTGAAACTTAGGAAACAGAGCTGACTAATAATTAATTCTTATGAAAAATCCATTTGTAAGTACTATTTATTACTATTGTTTATAAAGTTCTTCATGGTAGGAAACTCCATCATATCAGCTCTGATTTTATTTCTTTTGGCACAATTTACATTTTTTCACTGTACTTCTTAAACCTTCTTCTATTGGAGTGTAGAATTTTTTCATGCAGATATCTTTTTTCTTCCCACTAGAGTAATATTAGACAATTTTCTAACAATTATTTTACATTTCTCAAATGCTCATTTATGAGAACATAAAAAACATTAAGTTTGTCTGTCTTTGAATGAGAGAATAAAATTAATGTATGTCACTGAATATCATTTATGTTGTGTACAGTTTTTTTCTACTTTCTGTACATAAAATGTTATACAGCTGTATCATTTATAACACCATGCTGTGTTGCACAACTCTAGTTACTTTTTATGTATAGTGCTGTAACATACAGTGAGACCTTTGTTTAAAAATAATTGTTTGCAGGGTTGTAAGTGAATTAAAAATGATAAGTACAGGTGGAATTCAGACCCTCTTGGTACTCTTCATCCTTGTAACCTGCCATACCTGTGTTTTTCATGAGAAGTCTAAATTCGAGCCACAGAAAATAACATTTCTATTCCTTAAGACATAGAAGCCATTCATACAAAATGAGAAGCAAAATGTGTACAGAAATAAACTTTAAATCTTATGAAAGTAGCAGCAGGTTCATAGTGTCAGGAAGGAAAAAAGATGAAAGGAAGCCAAGCCTGACAAACTGAATTGTGGCTCATCTGAATGTTGTTTAACTTCATTTCACTAACAAAGCAGAGGGTTAAAAAGGGGGAAATAAGAAAAAATCTTTCTTATCGCTATAATATACTAATTTTAAAAGAAATGTGTATGTACTACATAAATTCATAGACCTTGGCAACTGTATAGGTATTTTCAATATTTTAAATTGGGACAGAGATGATTTTACTAAAAGCTGTATGATCATGCAAAGGATAGAATTTGGTGATAACTTGTCTGGAACTGTGTACAAATGCATACAGAACCAGTGTAAAAAGCCAAATAATTTTTCATGTAAGAAATGTCATATTTCTGTGTATTAATGTGCGATAATTTATGACATGTAGAATATGTATTCTATATCATTATATAAGCAATTATACAAAGCATACATAGCATATGGAAGAATGCACAATATATACATATACATATACATATACATATACATATACATATACATATACATATACATATACACGTGTGTGTGTGTCTGTTTCCATATCCTATCTCTACATAGATTCCATCTTCTAGTTTATGTTTTTGTGTAAGTCAGGAGTGATTTTTATAAAACCAATGTTTAAAATGTTATAAGAGGTTATTGTCAAGTCCATTATATATAGTAAACATATATTAACATTTAAGAGATGAGCCAAGACAATACTCAAGTATTCATTTTGGGCTGAGTCCAAATACAAGCTTGTATGCCAACTACTTACTAGTATAATATTTAGATAGTATTCTTCATCAGATATGTTTTTGTGTTGGAGAGATCCATGTAACCTGGGTGTTCTTGAAAATAGAACTTAGCTTTTATGTTATTTAAGTGTTTTAAGCATGTTAGTGTTTATATTTTCCAATTTGTGCTTTTGTTTCAGTGAGAATACTGCTGGATCAGCAATTTTTCTTACAGGAAAATTCAGCAGATCTTTTAAGATTTAAAACATGTTAGAAGTCCAAGTGAGTACAATATTCTCAACCTCCTGGAAAGCATATTTAAACCTTGAGATAGAATTTTTGGTTTGAAGACAATAATAGAATTATTGTCTAAAATTTTGCTCTTAATATATGAAAGCATCCTAAGGGATTAAAAATGTGTTCCGCTTCATTATATGTTTTTGCTTCAGACATCATTACCCTGTAAAAGTCACTTCAGTTCCAGGTGTGACTATTTGCTATTTAAGAAGACAAGCAGCTAGTTAATTATCCACTTAAAAATAAAATTCTGTCCTTAAGACAAAAGGAGAAGGACACCTTTCATGACATTTTCAATGAACTGGAACTTCTTGCTTCAAATGATATTCCAAAAACTTGCTTTTTCTCTTGGAACTGGGTCAGAGTTTTTCTAGCCTTGATAGAATTGGCATCCTTTCTCGAAATCGAAATATGCCAGCCGTAGTACTTTTTCAGTAATACAGTTATCCTGCAGAAAATCTTTGATAAGGCCACATATGCACCATTTGTGCTATAGAGATCCATGAACCTGCAAGGTTATGTGACTGTGAGTAACCCCTGCTGCCATTTGATGTTACTAAGTCTTCGAAAAGCTTGACCGTGAGACAGACTTCTTTTTCCCCCAAAGGCTCAACATTCTTTTTTGTGCTACATTTTTCAGAAGAACTCTTTGTTTGAAGAAGCTGGGCAGGGTAAAGCTGGCAGACTGGAACACTGCCCTGATGTGTTGTGACAGACATGTAATCTGCCATTTGACCACTGGTTCACACATCAGTGTTAATGTGAATGTGACACCTCTCAGCATACTGTTAATCATGCATTACTCTTCTGTCTAAAATGTGGAGATGTGGAGTAGACTTTTATTCTTTTCAGAAGACTACACAAAAAAACCTAGTGAAATGAAATTTTACAGCCATAAAAAGCAAACTGATTGACAGCTGCAAATCATAGTCACAGCAACATTGATATATACATATTTATAGATCCCTAGATTTCAAAACTAAAAAGGATCATTAGAACAGTCTGCTTAATCTAACGCACTCCCACTCCAAACATGCAAGGAGTCAAACATGTAGTCCCATGTCAAGTGTGAGGAAACCTAGGAGATGACCTTCTGTAGTCCAGAAATGAGATCAATTCAGCTTCTTTTCCTCACTAACACTTTTGTATCTCTTGGGTTTTGTTTCTTTTTCTCCTGGTGTTTCATCACCAAAGTGCCCAGGAGTTCATCTGCTTTCATTCAACTGAAATGCATGTACCAGATGGTGCAAATAGCCCAGTATATTTCAATCCTGATCCATGTCAAAAAGCAGGCAGACTGCTGCAGTTCTTGGTTGCTGCACCTCATGGTATCAAAGGCTGGCTAAGAAGAGTGACACTGCTTGACAATGAATAAGATTTTTCAGGTCTGGCAGGGAAGTTGCTTTGGAAGCTAAAATCCTACTTCTACTCTGTAGGAGTTGCTTTTCATGATTAATTAATTGTGTTTACACTAATCTACAAAGGATGTAAAGAAATATAAAAACAGTTACAGAAATGTGTCTAGTTAGGATACTTTGTAGCAACTTTATAGTAACCATTTCATCACCTGCATTTTAAGTATATTATCTACTTGCTTGTTAGAATTGTAATAGAAATTGACCTAAACCAGAAAGTTCTATATTGTACTTTACAACATTCTTTTACAGGAGGACCACTGAGATCTGTGTTTGCTATGTGAACAGCCTAGATCTCTGATATCCTTAGGTCAATGAAGTTTGAAAGTATCTTGAGGGCTAGGCAGTGCAGCAGAGGTCACTAGCCACTTTCATCTGATAGCACCTGCTTAGAGTTTGGCCTCAAGACTTTCAAAATATCTCCATAGTAAAGTCTTAGATATGCAAAAGCCATAGCTCTAGAAAAATGATGATATGAGGTTTCAGAGTGGACAGTTGTTTGTCTTGGAGAACAGAAACTGGAGATAGTAGTTGAAAGCTGTTTGTGGCAAAAGTGGACATTCTCTCTGTTGGTTTTCTGACTCCTAAATGCTGTAACAGTTCTGAGTACAAGAAGACTTCTGCCTTCCTATTCAGTCTTCTGGCTTGTTACTAATCCCACAACAGAAAATTCACATGGTACATTTGAGCAGTAATGTGGGGCTTTCTCACACTGTCCTCTGTCACATCTGCAAGACTATGTATTAAGACCAAGGAAAAGTATTCCTCTGACTGTTTGGGTTACCAGTGAATTTTCTTCTTACTGATGTTTATAGGCTAGGATATGAGGATTTTAAAACATGGTGGAGAATTCTGGTTTGACTGATTTTGACTGAATCATCTGTGGGATGATTTATAAGTGGCTCGGGAAGGGATAGCACTCTTTAACGTTTAACCTGTGCAGCTCTAAAGCTTTTCTCAGTATTTTTTATTTAATTGACAATTCTTCATTATTTCTGAATTCCCCAAACATATGTTTTTCTAACCACTGAAGAGACAGATACCTTACTTTGAAAACTATCTTCCTTCCTGAAAAAAGAATTCCAGGACAGAAAAGAGTACCACAGAATAGTTCATGCAGCTGAAAGAGCTTTCTTACAAGAAATTGTGGTTAGTTGCATGTTCATTTTGCATTACCACATATAGTGTTGGTATACTTGTTGACAAATCTATCTATGTGTGTTTGTTTATCTATTCAGAAGCTCTAGTTTGCCTACAATCATTGTGTAGGTGGTTCTTCTCATGTGTATTGTAGTTACGTAATATAATTTTCAGCAGAAGTTATACTGAAAAAAATTGTTTATTTAGCTAAAGGCATTCCATACATTAGGTAGGAACCATCAAACAGACCATGGCACCAACATATATATAATGGAAAAGTGTAAAAAAAAAAAGGTCAGGAGAGAAAGGTTATTTAATATGATAGATGAAAGTGCCATGAAGACTAGTGGGATGAAGGCAGTAAGAGAAAGTTTAGACTGTCTGCCTGAAAAATTCTGGACAGCAAACTAGTTGCACTAAACAACTGTATACTCTCTACAGGGAAACATTAACAGTCCAATTGCTTGAGATTTTTGAGAGGCCAAAGGAGCAGCAAAATACATGTTGGGGGAAAAGCTTGAATTGGCAGGTAGGTAGATTAGTTGACCTATTAGTTCTTTTCTATTGCAAACTTCTATGATTTTATGTGGGGAAAATTCCTTTTCAACCCACGCTGGCAATCTGTTTATGTTCTGAAGTATGATGATTGACATCCCTTTTAACTTTTAACCTAGAGAATGTCTCTGCAAGTGTTATTTCTACATATAAATGTCTAATGCTTTTAATAAAAAAAAAAAAAAGTCTCTCAATTAGGGGACTGTATCCATGTGCAAATGCAGAATGGAGATCACAACAGAGTCTGAGGTGTTATCGCGGCATGGGCAGCACTCCCACTCAGGAAGGATGGGGCGTTGAGAAGGAAAAGGGAGCATTTGGGGCTTTACAGACTAGAGAGTGAAGGCAAGCAAGAGAAAAGTGGATAAAAACAGGCAGAAAGAAGGGGGTAATTTTTGTTAAAAGGGGGAAATAGGAAGGAAAGAATGGAGAAAAATGGGAAGGTTGCAAGGTATGAGAAGCAAGGTTGGCAATGAAAGCTAATTTATGGAGTAGAACAAGAACAAGTAAGGATGTTCTGCTGTTATTATGGTGCCAGGGTAGCTTGCTACTTGTAAGCATTTACCTATGGTTCATCTACATGCTGCCTTAGTTTTTTTTTTTCATTTCAAACAGTGTAATATTTAGTAAATGTCACTGAAGCAGACTGCATGGATTTTTCTCAAAAATAGTGTGTATTACAATTAAAATTCAGCTTATCCATCTTTTCCATGAAAGTAAAGCTTACAAAAATATAGAACATTTAGAAAATTATAGCATCCTAGAAGAAAGATGTTCCATGTTCTGCCAGCCTTTTCTTGCATTTTACCCCTAACTGAGATGGATTTATGAAAGGGAAAACATTAAAAAGAAAATTTTAAGAAATTATAAACTAGCAAAACTTCATGTATTTAAAAATTACAGAAATATTCTTCACATGTTATGGTATTAAACTAGAGCTCATTGTATAAAAAAGAAATAAAAATTGCAGAGAATTCCAGTTAATCAAAAATATCTTTGCAACATTACTTGTTCTGACTTAAAGAAGTTTGCTGAAGCATCAACTTCATTTCTGTCGAAGACTGTAAAAAAGATTGAAGCTGGGGCCTGGAATATGAACAAACAATGCATCTAAGTTAGTGCCCCACAGAATATTTTAAAATTATTTAACACAAATCATCTCAGTGTCAACAACTCATCACAGATAAACTATCTAATTAACAGAAGCCATCATAGTATTTGAGAACTCAGTCTTGGCTCAGTTGATATACCAGAAGGGCACTCCTTGATAAGCAAAATTTATAAAGGAAGGTTTAAAAAACATTACTGCCTGAAGTAGATTCTTCTTAGTTTTAAATTAACCCTCTGCTAGGTTGGGGTTTTTAGTTGTTTGGATTTTTTTAATCTTAATGAGATAACAATCACAGACTGACCTCATGTTCTCAGGTATATTCCAAGCTAAGACTCTGTTACACAGTCTATTTTATGATGCAATATTTTTTCAGTGAGTCTGCCGTGCACTTGGATCAAAGCCAAAATGCAGCTCAGTTAAAAAATGTGTCCCCAGCATTTCTAAGCACTTCTGAGATAGTTTTATCCCACTTCTTGAAAATTGCAAAGGTTGTCAAAATCCTGAGGATATAAAACTTTACTACAAAACACTTCTGGGCATCAAAGCATTGGCTGGTTGTTGCAACACCAAACCAGCCACTTATTGGAATTGCACTTATTGCAGGTGATTCACTTCCCCGCAGGAAGTCTGTGGGGAGAGAAGGATGATAATGGTATCTATGAAAATATAACATAGACCAAAAGTCACTGAAAATAGCTTGTGAGAAATACTGAAAAGAGGTATCTCTCCCAAGTCTCTGGAGGGTGATGTTTATATGCTGCAAGGAGATGATATAGGACAATAATATTCATTATCCTAAAACTGCTCCTGAAAGTAGTCTTTTTCACAGAGGAAATGTGAAATAACACTTAGGTAGGAGTGAAGTACTGTCTTTTTTTCCATCCCATCCAGGTAGATTATTTGCTACAACATTCACCAAGTGTATGGCAGAAATGGGTAGAATTGATATTTTTTTCTGAGCTGAAGGAGATCACACTGCTGACATCAAGTCCTGGAACAGAACAGTTTATCCTTAGCCATTATTTGATTCCTAGAGCATTCCTAGGTTTGAAAATCAAACTCTCCACCATCTTAGCAAATAACAATACTGAGCTTTCAAAAGTATTTTTAAAAATAATTTTAAAATGACTGATGAAAACAGAGTCATCTACAGATGTTTTTCACAAAATATTATTCTGCAGCAGAAAACAGATTTTAAACCTTGATTTGACTGAGATGTATTGTTATATCTCTGGAGGTAGTTTGGCAACTCAGCTACTCACCTTTGCAAATTAGAGCTCTAGTTTTAAAATAAATTAACTGGAAAGTAAGCAGAAATGTGCATAATAATAATAACAACAATAATAGCAATAATAATAAGCATATCTACATATTTTCATAAAAACACTCAAAATTTTCAGTGGACTAATTGGAAAATGGGTTATTTTCAGCAGAAAATTCTTGAAAATAAATATACCTTCTATCTTTGAAAAATTTGAATGCTATGAATTTTGAAAAGATTTCTTATGGTGAATTCATTAAAAATTATTACCCAGTTTCAGTTCTGTATAGATTACCAGAGCTATTGAAGGAGACACTAATAAGGAAAACAATAAGTCATAATGATCAATATAATGGTGTCAACATGTCATACAATGAATCAAATATACAAAAATTAATTTATTTATCTTGTCTTTCACTTGGCACCTCAGAGGAGGTAATGTTATTCTAGGAACACTCTGATAAGGAGCTCTGATAGGAGTAATGACTCTTAGGAATCTGCAGGGGTCATTGAACTTTAAGGGCAGGAAGCCACCTCATAGATACACAGTACATGCCAGTATAATTCTATTGCCTGTAGTAAAATAGACTGAGTAAAAGTCACAAAAGCTGTCAGCTGCTGAAGGAACAAAGTTGGCAAGACCAAGACGATTGACAATGTGTTTGGTCTGCACCCTTTCTGGTATTTTTTAGATATTTCTTATTATATGGGTTTACACAACTTGAGGTAAGTTTATTTAAAGTTCTTTGGAAATTTTTCCACTGAATAACACTCCAGAGGGACTTCATGTGTTGTTTATCACATGAACACAAGCATTAGGGAGCATAGCTGGATATGGGTATATTACCAAAGTAATTTCTGAGTTATTTCTTTCATATTTAATGGATTAATGTACCATTGAAGTTAGCAGCAGTGATGACAATGACATTCTTGTACATTCCTCAAAAGATATGGAGTATCTCAGACAAGTGTTGCAGAAATAACTCATTTTTCAGCTCCCTGGCAGTTCCAGATAATGATTTCAGATCAATTCAAATTAATGGCAGCTCTTGGACTATTTTCAATGTTTAACATGCACACATATTGTTTTACCAGACAGAGATATGCACAAACTTGATGTTTTCAGATGTCTTCTCCAAGTCTAGGAAGCTACTACATATATGTCCTGCTGTCTATAACAGTTCAAGGAAGTGATGATCCTCATCACTCCACAAAAATAAAGTTATTGGTAATAAAGCCTAGCTGACCTAAGTTAATTTGTTTCTATAAAAATAATAGCAAAAACCTTAAAAAAGCACTAATAATTTCCCCAACCCCCAAGTCCCCAAAGTATCAGGCTCTACCCCTAATAACCCTTTGCAAGAAAATGTGACAAGCTAGCATACCCAAAAGTTTACGTGAAAAGACTAATTGCAGAGAAAGATATTTCAATAAAAAATGGAAATTACATTATTTCTCAAGTGATCAGTTGGATTTACACATACTTTGCATCTATAATGAATATACACACAACAGAATGACTGGAGTCCAAAAATGTCTCTACACCATCACTGTATTTTCCTGAATCTGATACTGGCAGCATGCTGAAGCACTCTCTCATAAATGTTAAAAAATGAGATGGTTTGCATCTGATAAGTGTTAGGAAAAGGATTAGCTTTCTTTGGGTGGCTATATCAAATTGGGATTAACATTTTCTCCTTAGCCCCTTCTGCTGGAGAGGCTGACATGATTTAGTGACTTTGAAAGTAACACCTTTGTCATTTTCATTGTACTTCATTTCGCCTTCTCATTTGTGTCTTTTTTAAATAAGATATCTAACTGAATACAGTAATCAATGTGCCATCGATTTATATAATGCAATTGTAATCGTCTCTTTTCTATTCTCTATTCCCTTCTTAACACAATTTTACATCTTATTTGCTTTTTTAATCACCACTGAACAAGTCTCTTCATTGAGCTGTCTACAGTAATGCCTGGGACCCTTTTTTCCTGAGAGGTTGCAACTGATTCAGAAGACATCATAATATATAAATACTTTAGACCATTTCCACTAATGTGTTTTTAAGGGGGGTCTTATCTCTGTAGAGGCTTAACTGCTGATCAGTTGTTCAACCACAATTTTTTGCAGAATTCACCTAAAGCTCTTCATAGTTCCTTAATTTAAATGATGCAAATGAATTTACAATTTCAGCTGCTTTATCACATTTAGTCTTTATCCTCTTTTCAAATTCAACATACAGAGTGAGCAATACTTTTGCCAAAACTGCTTTATGTAGTTAACTCTGTATTCATCATGCTGAAAACAAGAATTCTGTTGCTGCTCTTGTTAGTCTATGATTATATAGCTGCAATGTCAACAGCCACTAAATAGGATAAACACCCAAGAAACACCTGAAAAACATCTACTATAAAACTGTAAACCCGAGGTGCGTAACAGTCTAGCCATAGTTACATGTCACAGCATTGATTTGTCCTCCTAAACCAATCGTAGGACACTTGCCTCCTGTATTATTCTCGTATTTCTCTATTATCAAATTTTAAATAGTTAAGACTTCAGTAATTTACTGACTTCTGCTTTACTGTAGAGATTTTTGCTGATTTCCATGTGGATTAGTTTACAATTAGGTCAAGCATGTCAAAACTACAATGTAGTCACTAAAATTGTAGTGTCAGTACAGAATATATTGAAAGTAGTTTTTGTATTTCTGGCAAGCAGTGTTTTGCCTTATTGTTTTCTTGCAAAAAACTGTTTTAGCATCACTGGAAAATTTAAAATACTTGTGAAATTTAGAAAATTATGTTCCATGGTACCTCTTCTTAAAACAAAACAAAAAAATTAAAATAATACTGCAGGAGAGGGCTCTTATATATGCCATTTTTCTGTATTTGTCTAGAGCATATAGAGATAAGAGTCTTATGCCTCTTTGGTGCAATCACAATTAGTCGACAATAAACACAGGAAATATATCTCCTATTACACCACTTTTAGGTTGCATTATATTTCTCTGTTAAATTGTGTTAACTGTTACTGCAAGACAGCTCACTGTTAAGTGATTTCCAGGAAAACATAACTACCTGCTAATATGTGTAGCAATAATTTAAATTGTTTTTATTTTCCATTTCTTCATAATTTAGAGACTGATGTAGTTACATCTAGCTGCATTACGTTGCTGGATTTCCTAGAATTTCCCTCATTAAGTATTATTTTTTTTAATTGAATCTCTCCATTCAACCTTTTTATAGCAGCTAAGTGTAAAGAATCTTCAGTCTTCTTAAAAGACGAATTTTCTGCTATAAACAGCATGTCGTTACAACTCAACTGATTGCAAAGAATTTGGATTGCAGTGTGACTTAAGTCTTTCATTGAACTGATATTATCCACTCAACCTCAGCAATACCTTAGAGAAATACAAAGCAGAGTAACTGTCTTTTATATTGTACTCTCTCAGTGCAAGAATAATAGAGATGCCATGAACATTGCAGAGGTGTCACATTAGCTGCTGAACTAAATAGTGTGAAGGAAAGGGAACTCATTGTTAATTTTCTTACAAGGAGGGAATAGATGAACATTGCTTACAAATGAGCTTTATTTAGTTTTAAACACATTTCATGAAGTAAATACTATATTTCCCTAATTTTCATGTCTTTTGGTATGCTTCCAAAAACTTGGAAGTGAATTAGTGTGCAATTTGCATCCAAATCTCAGCCAAGGGGATGTGGTTTATTATAATACATGGCCCTCCTAATTATTGAACAGCCCGAGAAAACTAGGCACAGTGTGCATCTGTTATTGCTTGACCACACTGCCAAACATAATTTGGCAAGCACAGAAATGTACATTGAGCAGACCTACAGTCTAATTTGCATTAGTTTGTAGTAATTATATGAAAGCTATAACTGAACCAAGCTTGTCCTCTTTTTAGAGCACATCATTCTTTTTGAAAAGAAATCTCAACCAAAAATCCAAAACAATTAAATAGTACACACATACACAACCCTGAGAAACTCCTTGTTTGCACAGTAGACTTTCACAGTATTATTTAATGATTATCCAAATGTTATTTCTGTGTATTCTGTAAAATATCAAACAAGGATTTTTTTTTCCTGCAGTGTATGTAGGCTTTTCTGTGTTTTCTTTCATTCCCATTCAGAAATTTTTTATATCTTCTGCCAAATTCTAAAACCCTATATAATTTAATACCTTGTAACTGATGATTAAAGTTACTGATATTTTAAAATTCAGTTGCTAAGGAGAAACAGGAGGAAAGTCCTGCCTCTCATAATTTGCCTTTGACCCTTTCCATAGTAATTTAATTTAAACTCTATTCTGATTGAAAGAAGAAGTCTTAGTATAAGCCAATTCATGCCACAACAATGCTGTAAAGTAGTCACCTAAGCTCAGGTAAGCTGGGATGGTGTGGTAAAAAAAAAACCTGCAGGTTTTGGCCTACAGAACTTCCAATGGAAAATTCTTGTTTCCTCTCTTATTTTTCTAGTTAAATTATATGTTCAGATACACAGACATCATGGCTCTGTATAAAAGACTATGAGAAACCTAAACTAAATCAGTAGATGGGGAAAAAGCAGAATCTCATCTACAAAAAGTATTATTGTGTAATATTTTCCAGAAATGGAGAGGCATAAAAAAGATGAAAGTCAAATTCAATCCCCACTGAAGTCAATGACAAAAGGTAATATTCCCTCCAACAGCCACAGGATCAAGCATAGATGAAGGGGAGTTATTTTTCTCCCCTTCTTTATGTAAACACTGGCATTTTCAACTTCACTGCAGGGGCTGAGAAGCAGAGGTACAGTCTTTGTTTTTGGTAAACAGCTTGACATTTTGTAGTATTGGACTGGTCAAAGGGCTTTCAATCTGGCATTGGAGTATTAAGAAATAACTGTATATTGACTATGTACTTGGGTATTCTCAGATAGCTTAGGGTAATTATTAGCCAGCACACCCAGAGTCAGAAACAGTTACTGTGAAATGACCATACGGAGACTATGTAAATGAGTTTCCAAGAGTGAAAATGCAATGAAGTATAAAAGTGAATTAAAGCTGATGAATATTGCTGAATAACCACTACCTCTACACTCTGATTACCTGATCAAATCTATTTTCATAAACAAAACCAAACTTGGAATAAGTTAGTGGGGAAAGAAATCCCAATGAACCATTTACAAATGGTATTTCACAGTTGACCAAAAACCACTCAATTTCCTTTTGCATAGTACGTGAAAAATAAAGATATGCTTGCTTATACAATACCCCCTGCAAAATCACTTTATTTTCTATTTTAGTTGTTTAGTGTATTTCTATAATAAAATAAGAATTGCATAAGAAAACAGTTTTTTACTGAACCAGTCTCTTGCCACATATATATCCTCTCACTTCAGGGGCTGGAATAAAGCAATGGAGCAAAGAAGCTAGGGAAGAGTGTTGTCAAGTAAAATCACACTGGTCTAATTTTTTAGCACCAAAATGTGCTTAATTTAGTTTTTGGGGTTTGTTTGTTTGGGGTTTTTGTTTGTTTGGGGTTTTTTGTTGTTGTTGTTTTGTTTTTTTTTTTAATTTATTTGTTTTGTTTTTTCTTTTTTTTTTGTTTTCTTTTGTTTAGCAATGAGATAACTTACTAAAACCCAATTGCTGAATAGTAACTGCTGCTGATGAAATACAAGAAGTAGATTTGGGTAACAGTGCAGGGTTGTTTTCTCTTTGTTTTATGTTTTGGAGTTTCATAGATATGAGAATACTACTTATCTTTGCACAGGCAGGCCCAGGAATAAAATATCTATTCTCAGTGATCCTTACTGTTAGAGGAATATGAATATTTTCATGTAGATATTAGTTTTATTATATTTGGGCATCTCACCAGAAGGCATTTTAACAATTTGCATAGTCATTCCTTAATACACATAATGCAAAATTTTCCATGCTGCGGGTTCCCTACGAAAAGGGATTGCACATGTCTGGTTTTAAGATTTAATTTTTTTGTCTAAAAGTCATGCTCATGATGATGACCAAATAAAAAATCATTTTGCTTTCAGAGCAAGAAAAATTCTGCAATCCTCAAAGGATGGTATGAAATTAATGATTTTTGAAATGAAATTATTTTTCTCCCATTGTCTTAATTGATTTTCCCTTTTTTTTTTTTACTCAGCTACATTCATCCAACTTCCTATATGTCTATAAATATAAAATCTTTCAAAGCATATAGGTCTGAACTACATATATAGCATATAGTCTGAACTACAAGAATAGCTGCTGAACTGCCTTCAACTCTTACATTGTAGTTAAACACCCTAAGGTATCATGTTAAAACCATAGTTTTGGAGATACTTACACAAACCACTTTCTGTTAGTGAAAGTCTGCACATAAGATCTATGTGCTACAGTATAGGTACATGCATTTCCATTGAAGAAACTGATGGGCTTGTAATGATGCATGAATTGTGTCTTGGATCTCTTGGAAACAGATGTCATGTGAACTTTGTGCAAAGTGACTTCCCAGGAAGTCATTTTCAACTCGTTTGCAACTTTTGCAATTTGCTGCAGCCCAGTTTTATCTCCAGGCATTTCCAGCTGCACAATTATAACTGGTTTCACTGCTTAGAGCCTTTTGAGTGAGCTGGTGGGCTTAAAGACATATAGAAGACTGCTTGAAGCCTCCCATGGTTTTGCTCAAGGAGTTAAGTTAGTTAAGGAACTCAGCTTTAAAATGAAGGGCTTGGCATGAGTGAAGTTTTTCTGTCTGTGGAGCTATTTAAGCCCCCAAACAGCTCACTTCAACAAGAGAGTGGCATACAGAGTGCTATGAAAAACAAGGAAGAGAGACTTGCATTTTGGTTTTTGTTTTTTTTTTTCCAGGACAACTCCTCTTGTCTGTCTTTTCTTCCTCTTCAAATAATTTCTTACTGGATTCCCAAGCAAAAGAAAATTTTCTCCTAAAAAAAAGCCAGTCCCTAAGGAATAGAGCTTGTAGTGAGTAGTCACTCTTGCTTTAATGCTTTTTTTTTCACTGAAGGTTTCTGCTGAAAATATAACTGCTTGTTCTTATCTTAGTGTCTGTATTTAACTTGCCTTATTTATAGGCTCAGCTTCAATTCTCTTAGTTACCTAAGAATAAATCTTGCCTTGATTTTTTAATGCCATCTTTTTTTTCCATCCATGCCACATACAGTCTTTTTTTCCTATCAGCCATGAAGATTACCTGCATCAGTGAGGCTTTCAGTACACCTGCTTATCCCAGTCTTCTTCAGAATGTGTTTAGCAGTGCCAGAGCACACTCAGAGACTCTACTGAGCTGTGAAAGGAGTAGCAGGGTGAATTTACCAGGCTTAAGCAAGATAAATGGAATAAAATATGGTACGGACAGTCTTGGCTGTGTAGAATATAAGCACACAGATTGTGGTCACTGGAAGTAAAAAGAATGCAGTTAACATTATTTTTGCTACAATACTGCAGATAAGACTGACTGTGTCAGGGGGCTAAAAACCTAAATGATCATTTTTGGAATTCCCACTCGAGGAATATTTTCACTCCTGTGGGGGATTTCATTCTGTTCCTTGTGTGTACTTATATGTCCTGCAGGTTCTGATAAAAACTTTACAGAAATTCCTTGGTTAACCTGACTATTAGAACTACATAAAACTCTAGCACAAAATTCTATCTAATATCTTTTTTCCCTGAGCCAAGTAAATCATGTCAGGCACCACTCAGGAGCCATCTAACTAAACCATCCAAACCCTACCAACAAGGACGTGCTATGCAAAGTTACACACTTAATATGAGTTATCAGAGAAGGGAAGTTCCCACATTTTATCTCAGGCAACAAATTTTGTATCAGCTTTGGATTAATCAAATATGTTTTTCAAGGAAAAAAAAATCCACTTCTGTTTCAGATAATACCGGCAGTGTACAGTGTGCATTGCTGAGTAAATTTGTTCCAGGAGTTAATCACCCTCAGTACCAGAAAAACAATTTAAAACTAAAATATTTATTTCTTAGTCTATCTTTAGTTTTAGTGACGTGATCAGGTTTTTTTGCTAGATGAAACAGCTGTTTGATAGCTGGTAGTTACACATCCAAATCAGTTGTCCTTTATGAACTAAGCAGTTCCTAAATCTACTACTTGAGAACAGTTTTCCAGTTCGATGGCACCAGTAGTCTGGTAGAAGAAATCAACATGAAAAACTATTTTGTCACTGTTATTTATTTAAAATACTCACTCTTCTTCACTCTAAGATAGCTTATGAATGTTTTCCACAAAGACTATTTGGTCCTGATATAGCATACAAAGAAGAGAGTGTTTAAGTGAAAAAAAAATCTTGTCTGTAAGTAATATGAACAATACATTGTAATTTATTTCTTAATATATTCTTAATATATTTCTTTTTAATATCATGCGTAAGTTTATACACTGAGCCTATTTAATTTGGTTCTCTCTTTTTCAGAAATATTTCAAGTAAAAACTGCTACTTTTCACAGACTTGGAAGGAAATACAAAACTAAAATGCAAGGCAGTTTCAGATTTTGTGAGTGTAGCACTGTGGAGAGAATATTCCAATCTGAACAGCAGGTAACTGATAAAATGATCTCTTGGAAAGAACATATTTTCATGTTAATATCATGTGATTTCTCCTTACATTTTGTCAATATAATGGCACATGTAGGCCTGAGGTTTACCTTGACTAGCAACATTAAAGTGAAATTTGTCTTCTTGTTTTCACTAATTTATAAAAGTTTACATTGCTTGATATAAAATACATCATTTCTCAGCAGTGAAAGACATAGCCTGAATCTTCAGACGGTGTGAAACAATAGCTCTAAGGAAAATGTAAATTCACTTCTGTGGTGTTATAATTCTGACACTGAATCCTGAAAGGTAACATTTTTAATGTTTTAACAAAATTTGGTAGCAACGAATTTCTTCAGTCTTTGCTAACTGATTTCCTGTTCACGTTTTCCCCAACACAATTATCCTGAGAACACTTTCAGCCTGAAATAAAGTGAAATCCATTTGTCAAAGGGGTTCTTATGCTGTCTGCATTACAGTGTATAATTTATTGGAATTAATTGCCATTAGTGGAAGGCTTCAGAGTGACTACCAAACCAGTGCGTGTTTGACACAGAGCATTGTCACTTCTGCAAGCTGAAGTCTTCTGTGCTAGAATAGATACAGCCTTGAATCTCTAGGTACTATCACAGGGCAAATTTTGAAATTTGTAATTTTTTCCAGTGTAGCTTATAATTTTTTAAGCATGACAAAAAAAACTAAATCATATGCTTTAGAATGCGAAGCTAACACAGCAGAAATATCTTGCATGCATAATAATAACCAATGTACACTGTCTTCATATGGCACAGAGTACAATATTTAATATAAACATAATGTTGGGTTTTCAAGAATATTTAAACATTTTGACCTACTGGTCTATTTATTGTGGTGGATGGTCATACTTACAAACTCACAGATTCAGTCGTTTACAGAAAACAGAATGGAAGATTCACACACACACATACCCCCACACCCCAAAAAGTTAAACTGATTTTTGTTTTCAATGTGAATGAAGGAAAATGTTTCATTTACTTACTTAGATCTACCCACATATATCTTTCTCTCTTAATTTTTTTTTTACTACACTTGTGCCATCCATTATAAATTTCGTCCCCCTGATAGAGCTTTTTGAGTTATAAAGCCACACTCAATCATACATGTGAAATGTGATTAATGACTTGCTAATTTTAGATCACTGTCTATTTGTACTTCAGTGAGTCATTAGAGAATTTTGACTCGGGAGATGAAATTTCTGAATTTTTTTGCCCAAAAAGAAACAGATTTTCTAGTGAAATCCAAACAGAAACATTAGTATCAGAATTTAATATCAATATTGTGATATCTAGATTGAGATCATAGCTAGAAGGCAGAAAGAGAGAGACTGCTTTCCACACATATCCTTTCCTGTACAAGTCTATACTATCTCACATTTTTTTGAAGGCTTATTTAATTCATGTTGGCATTCACCAACATTTGATAAACATGTCACTCCTCACCAGGTGTTCTAACTGAAAACAGAGATGGACGAAATATATTCTACAGTCTGCTTGTAATAGAGGTCCACTACTTTAATGAATTTTTTTTTTTAATTATGTTTGTGAAAATATTTGCAAAGTAATCAATGAAAATAAATATGATGAAAGGGTGCCTACATTAATTTACATGATTAATTTTGTGCAAAGTTCTTTTTCATAAAGAGATTAATTTTTGTGTACTGGAAGCTGCTTTTGCATATCAGGTAATTTTTTCTCTTCTGTGTTTTTTTCTTGAAGGCAGTTTGATGATCAGTACACATCATAGGATAAATATTGTGGCTGTGTCTGTCTAGGAGAAATCAACCAAGAATTCTAACAATATACTAAATACTAAACAATATACTAAATACTATTCTCAAGTATATAATCTGTAGAGGGCATCTACTTTATCTGACAAACATGATTTCAATTCAGGAAATAGCTCACAATCATTCTACTGCATCTGACATCAGTGGTATCCACACAGCCATTCTGTGCAAACTCCCTGCTTTATAGGTCTTCCCATCACTGTTATTGGTCTCACAGATGATGAAGTATGACACTCCATAAACAATGAGCTGGGCCTTTTGTAGGCTGCTTTGCTTTTTTTGGCTTCAAACTGCCATTGAATGTCAAATCAATTTGGCTTTCATTAAAACAGCTTTATATGTGCAAATGTATTTGTGTCTGGTTGCTACTTTTTTCTATTTTTGCTATCCTTTCCCTTTGCTTTTTTTTCTCCTTTCCCTTGAATGATGTAATTTTTCTCTAATCAAAGCAAACACCTGTTTCTCTAAAATAGGAGACTCTGTGTAAAGCTCTTTATCACAATCTGAGTACACTCTAGATGGGCTCATTATGAATCAAGTTCTCTCGGAACAAAGAGGAAGTGCTCTGCTACAGTGACATTGTACATCATAGAGCCTGGATAAAGTCAAGAGCTGATGTAACCTTGACTTTTGACATGCTAAGAGACTGCTGTCTAGATAATGCAAGGTGTGTAAGCCACTGTCTTTGATAAGTAATAAAACAAATAATAAATCTGAGGCTTTGTTTAAGAACAGCTCAACTGTTACACAGTGCTGTATTGGGCTTGATGGGGTAATGGGTTTGTTGGTTTTTCTTAACCAATTTAAAAGGAACACAGAATTGCAACTTTGAGGATTTCTGGTTTTGGAAACCACAAGTCTGCTTAGACAAGATAAATGAAGAATGCCATATGATGAGAGGAATAGAAAAAAATAAGGATTAAAGAACTCCCAGTTATGACTCAGTGAAGATCTACCCCAACAGAATATATTACAAGTTGAATAGTAAAATATTACAAGTCTGAAATGGCTGAAGTTTAGGAAAGGGAAATTAGAGGGGGAAAGGCTATATATGTCCTGAAAGGCTACCATAAACTCTGTCTTGTGATACATTTGAAAGAAAGACAGGCTCACTTTTCATGCACCTAAAATCTCTGGCCTCTATGAGACTTGTCTCATGGAAATAGCTATTGAAGTGTACTGAGCATGGAATGGTTCAGGATTGTGGTGAATAAGAGTGTAAAATTCCTTTTCCTCCTCCAGAAATGTCTTGTTTTCTAATTTTCATCACAAAAGCACTCTCCCTCTTCTCCCTCCATCTTATAAGAACTGAAAGTCAGGATATATTTCCATTCACTTCATAGATTCATAAAATCACTAAGGTTGGAAAAGACCTATAAGATCATGGAGTCCAATAATTAACGCAGACCCACTGTGGTCACCACTAAGCCATATTCCTAAGTGTCAAATCCACACGTTTTTCTGAACACTTCCAGGGATGGAACACTTTCAGGAGAAATATATGTTCTGAAATAACTACCTAACTATAACCAGGTCAGATGCATGTTCTATCCTAAGTAACAAGGCACTTGTAAGTAGTCAAGCTACATGCTGTGTTCTCTTGCTAGTGTTGATCATTTTGCAAAGAACCAGAAATATATTTTACTTCTTTAAATGGAAGGACATACATTTTAGAAGCTGGAAACCTACAGATAGACAGTGGGAGTGAGACAGAAAAAAAATGGTGACAGCTGTATCCCCACTCCATCTAAACATGAACATTTGACACTTACGAAGGAAGAAACTTTCTCTGGACATTACAGGATAGAAATAAGATGAGAGAACCAGTCTTTGCTCACCACTTGCTATAATGGCTAAAACATCTTCAGAGGCCCTCAGGCTGTCCAAGAAGGGTCCTTTCTCAGTTTGTGAGGGGATGAACTCACTCCTGTACGATGGGATTCTGTGTGAGACACTCACAAGCAAAGTGCCTATTTTCAGAGCTGAAGAAGGGGTTTGCTTGGCTCAAATACTCAGTGATTTCAAATCCAGTGCTAGCTCTAACTGAAATATATTGGTAATCTGCCATCTGTGGTTTTCTTGAGCAGAAATTTTGACTGAAGTCCAGGTCTTAGTAGATATGAGGCCACGTTACCAAATCCATCCTCCTACTCGACATCATCCTTCATACTGTCTTACTGTGTCATTGCCTTTGGATTAAGGACCACAGCAAAGTATGGAAAATGCAGATACTTCAGTTGCCAAGTCATTTCTTGGTCTCTCTGTTGAAGCTATCTATAGTGAATGTTTCATTGCTGACATCTATTCTAGCCTCAGTATTGTCAAAGCATTTTTTCATGTGTAATAAATTTGCATAAACACTTCACCCCAAATATAATGAAACATAGGATAAGAAAGACCTAAATTATATTAAAAAAATACTAAAAGACTTCTTGATTGATTTGCAGAGGCACAGCAAAATTCCTTCATATAGTGGCCTCATGAATGAGATGATAATATGCAAGTAAAGCATAATGATTGGCATATTAAATGCAAGATCTTTGTCACCATCTGTTTCCTGATTGTGTCAGCAAGTTGGGTTTTTTTTCATGGAAGTGTGAGAATACACCATGGCCTCGAAGTATCAAAATGTCAATTATACATCACATTTTAAAGTTGGAAGCCCAAATCACAATTGTCCCTGAATTCTGCTTGAAACACTGACAAATTATTACCTATCCGTCACATTTAGCCTTACTGTACAGTAGCACAGTTATTGTGCTGGCAAATAAAACAGAGCAGGAACACTATCAAGGCCAGGTTTACAATTTAGTGATGAATACTTAAAAAAAAAAAAAAGATACAGAAGGAGACAGAGAGAGAACTAAGAATTCAAAACAAATTGAATAGTTGCAGAACAGCCCTTTCAAATACTTGTTATTTCAAGCTCAAGTACTTTGAAAACAGTTTTGCATTTCTGGTGTTTTTCATTACAAATAATGCTCATTCATAAGGAAGACAGTATTCCTTTTTTTTATATTTTTGCTTGCACTGACAGAAGAAAATTGTATCCTGGTTAGGGCGATGAATCAGTACGAAGTGCAGGAGGAGAAAACCAATGTGAAACCTAACCAAAATGAAGGAACCTTTCCACTAATACCAGAGGTCCTGCATTACACCCTTAGTGGTCCTGTATCAGAGCTGGTGGGAGATATGTTTTAGTCCCACACAGGATGAGGTATACTAACACCAGCAACTACCAGAACCTGCAACCAGGAGGTGAAGGCACACAAAAAGGCTGCTGATTGTGGTTCTGAAATATGAATGCAAGACTCTTCCAAAACTGAAAAGTCCACTAATGTCTCAAGGCATTATTTCTGATAGGAGGAGGAAACAGAAGAAATCACGTGAAACGTGTGAAACATGATTCTTCATTGACTTCATTGACAAAAAAATGCAATGGCCTTTTGATTTACTCCTAGACCTATTACTATACTTGTGGTAAGGAGATACCAAGATTTTTATTGGATTTTCATGAAGCATAATTTCTTCTATCTAATAATTTCTCATTATGGTAATATTTATACATAGGTACACAATCTACTACTTAGTGGACTAAAGACTGCTTATATAATATTTACGGATGAATAATAAATTTTTGCTGTAATTAGACAACAATCTATAAGATGCAAAATTAATTCCAAATGAGACTGATTCCAAAATGAGGAGATTGTAAGTAGCATGATTTCTATTAAACATGTTTGGGGTGAATCTCTGTGCCTGTGAAACAGGGTTGCTAAATGCTAATACTTAATAAATGTAAAGTACATTGATTCTAATTAACAATTAAGCATGTGTGTACATATGTGTTAAATCCAAATGTTTGGGAAAATTCAGTCTGGGGATCCTGATTTATGCAGTTGTCCACGAGCAGCTGTGTATAGGCATGTCTTCACTACTACTAAAAATCTTTTTCCTTCTTTAAAAGGTCATGTAAATTATCTGTAAAGTAAAGTTTCAGCAGAGGTTTGTGTATTTCTGGTGGAGCGGTGTGCTCTGCCAGATAGTTAGCAGCCTCTCATTCACCAGCAAATGGTGAATCAAAAGCTGCTGGAAAGCAGAAAAGAATAAGAAAAGTCACAGTTGAAGCTTTGCAGGTGTAGTTTGATAAAGTTTATAGCCTGAGCATACATATAGATACAAACCAATACTGAGGAAAAAAAAAAAAAAAAAGAATATGTGAGAAAAAATTTCTTCTGAGAACTTTCATGTGCATCTATTGCCAAAGAAATCATTGCATGTATGTGTTCAAACAGGTACCTTTTGGGGGTCTGACTCCCACCTTGTGCACCTCACACCAAGATGTCAAATGAAAGCAGGCAGTTGAAACACACTATGAAAAATGTTAGTGTATCACAAACACACAAACAGATATGGTTTTCTATGTGTGCATACCACTGGTATCACTGTCTTCTCTGAAAGTGAGGTCTGGATATGTATGCAGCAAATAAATATTTTTGAACTCTGTGAACTCTGGACATAAGTCCATCTCTCTGATTCTTACAGCAGGGACTGAAGGAAAATGTCCTTAATGTCTCTTTAATATTTTCTTTTCCCTTTCTATAAATCCATCTTTTTTTTTTTTTTTTTTTTTAAGTTCTTGACTGCTCTGTCAGGCATCCAAATGAAGCAAAGAACTCTCACCTTTTAGTTAAACTTTTGCTGTTTAGAACATGATCATGAAACAAGTGAGTTTAAGGGAAGTGTTGTTGCTGATATCCATGCTTTTTCTTCTCCCTCACATCAGGACTATGGCACACAAAATAGTATGGTTGCTTTCATGTATTCACCTGGACTTTCAAAAGAATGCTTTGAGGCTTTCTTTTGTACTCTGCTTAATAATCTTAGCGATTATAAAACTTTTATAGTCTGTATTTTATATATTTTTCTGCCTTTCTTTTTGAATTATATAAATAATAGAATATAATATTAAAAATACATATTGAAATTAATTATATGTATGTTATCATGGAAGCCTAGAATGGCCTGAATTTAAAGGGAACTCCAACTCTCCTGCTGTGGAAAGACCTACCTTTTACTAAGCCAGGTTTCTCAGAACTCCTTCCAGCCTGGCCAGGAGCGCTTCCAGGAGTAGGGCATCCACAACTCCTCTGGGCAACCTGTGCCAGTGCCTCACCACACTCACAGTAAAGAATTTCTTCCTAATATTTAATCTAAATGTACTGTCTTTCAGTTTGAAACCATTCCCACTTGTCCTATCATTACATACCATTTTTCAAAGTCCCTCTCCATCTTTCTTGCAGGGTCCTTTCAGATACTGGAAGGCAGCAATTAAGTCACCCCAAAGGCTTCTCTTCTGCAGGCTGAACACACCTGATTGTCTACCTTTCTTTGCAGCAGAGATGCTCCATCCCTCTGATCACCTTGGTGTTCCTCCTCTGGACTCCCTCCAGCCTGTCCCTGTCCTTCCTGTGCTGGCAGCCCAGAGCTGCTGCAGCCCTGCAGCTGGGGTCTCACAGAGCAGAGCAGAGGGGCAGAATCCCCTCCCTGCCCTGCTGCCCCCTGCTCTGGATGCAGCCCAGGACACACTTGGCTCTCTGGGCTGGCAGTGCCCATGGCTGGGCCATGTCCAGCCTCTCAGCCAGCAGCACCCCCAAGTCCTTCTGGGCAGGGCTGCTCTGATCTGTCCATCCCCAGCCTGGGCTGGTACCAGGGGCTGTCCCAGCCAGGTGCAGCATCAGCACTTGGTCTGGTTAAACCTCATGAGTTTCCCACGGGCCTGCTCCTCAAGTTTGTCCAGGTCTCTCTGGATGGATCCCATCTTTCTGGTGTGTCAGCCTCACCACTCAGCTCAGTTTCATCTGCAAAAGTGTTGAGATTACACTTGATTGCTTTGTCTGTATCATTAATGAAGAAATTAAATAACAGTGGTCCATAACAGAACCCTGAGGAGCATCACTTGTCACTGATGTACATCGGTACTCTGAGCCATTGACCACTACCCTCTGCATATGACCATCCAACCAATTCCTTATCCATCTAGCAGTCCACCCAATGAATCCATGTCTCTCCAATTTAGTGAGAAAGATGCTGTGGGGGACTGTGTCAAAGGGTATCTACAGAAGTCCAGAATAGATGCATGATAAAATAGATAAATTTCTTCAAACAATAAACTAAAAATCTTCTTAATATTTTGATTGAAAATTAATAATATTCACTAAGGGTTCCTTTAGGAAGAGCTAAAACTAAGTATTGAACTGTTCCAGAACTACAAATGCAAGGTTCAGTCTTGCAAGTGCTTGTATGTGTGCAGCATAACTCAGAAGGATAGTCCTGCGTTCAAGTCTGTTCATTTATCAGTCTGAGTGAGTATCCAGGTGTTTCAAGAGTTTAACCAGGATTTCAGAAGAGAATCTATGTTTCTTGAGGCTGTAAATCTGTAACCATGTGTCAGTTCTTATTGAGAAAAAAAATCATAATATTTAGAGTTGATCAGTGGCACAAAAAGATGTCTCTGCTTTCATCATGCTAGATTTAAAATGAGCTGGATTCAGAAATCTTCACAGTTCCTTTGTTTTCATTTCTGCAGATACTGAGGCAATCTAGCTTCACTTACATTAATGTTTGCTGAATCTAAAAATAAAATTCAGAGAAGTATTTGTATAATGTGTTAAAAGTTATATTCTATCAGAATATTTGCCACTGAAACAATGCCTTGTCACTTAGTAAACCAACAGCAATTAGACACCACAATTCAATTCATTCACATGGAGTAAGAAAATGTCCAAGGCAAAGATTTTGCAGCTCTGCAAAAAAGTGGCAAAGTAAAATGAGAATTTCTAATTGGTCCAAATGCTAGAGTTTCGGTTTAACTTCTATTGCTGTCAATCAGATTTAATATGTTCTCCCTGGAGTAAAGTCAGGATAACTTACCGGTCAGAAATTATTTACAATGGTAATTAAGATAATTAGAATAACTGATTAAAGAAGCATCATGACAAAAACAAGTATGTAAACATAAATTTAAACAGGTATTTCAAAATCCAATTTAGAAATAAATTGTACAATTATTTTACTCTAACTACCTCATAATTGTGAAGAAAAGCAGTTAAAACATTCAGATCAATATTATGGTCTTTACAAGAAACTGCTGAATTACAGCAGGAAATTTGTGTTATTTTAAAAACTGAGATCTCATAAAGAACACTCTACAGATCACTTTGAAGGAAGAACAACGATGGAAGTACACCATAACTTACCAGGAAATAAAGATTATGCATGACACACAGAAACCATATATATAGATTATGTTTCATTTAAGACAATAATAAAAGATAAAGTAGGTAAGGAAAGCATTAGTCTTTTATTTAGTTGTTTATTTGTTGTTGTTGTTGTTGGGTTTTTTTTGTTAAGAATAGTTACTTTTCAAGGACTAGCAGGAATACTTAATGAATAGTTTACGAAAACTTCTGTCACCAGATTAGGGTTAGGACTAGGTTTAGGTTAGAGAGAGAGAAGGCTGGTAACCTTAGAAAAGGCTGCTATGAGACATCTTTCCTACTCAGAATTTCCCCTGAGGCTTCAGTATATCCAGTGGTAGAATTTTCCTTCAAGGCTTAGGATCAGTTAGGAGAACTTTCCTCTTTCCTCTTGGCAGGATGTCTGTGACAGGTGAGATCTGTTTGAGAAGCCTCCACTGACCTCTCAGCTCCTTGAGGAAGAGCTGGAAGGAGCTGCAGAGGGGTTTCCACCTCCCTGACTGGCAGCTGCATTGAGTACAGACTCTCACACTTGTCTCAGTCTCTCACATTTGGTTCAATCCAGGACTGCATTGATCTACTCTGCAGCCATGCCAGTGCCTGTGATTGTGCCTTGTTGATCTGGGCTGTGACCCTGACTCATGGGATGACTTCCTGACTTCTGACAGGGCTGAGCCCTTTTGTTGGTGAGGCCGCAGCTCCTGCCTGCCATGCTGTCATACTTGGCTTCCAAATTCTCTTTTCCCTGCTAAGGAGCAACTGCCTTGTTCCCTGAGAGACATATGACACCCATATAGGAAGGGTGAAAAGACTGAGGAAGTAAAGTGGGGGGATTTTGTGAGAGGTCTCCCTATTGTGTCTTTTTCACAAGGGGCTTCTGCATGTCCCACTAGAAAAGTGTCCACTCACACTTAGGGTTAGGCTATAGAAGGAGCAAAAGATATCACACCCATGAAAAGAGTGGGGTTGCAAAAACCTGGACAAGCCAGCACTGTGGCTTATATGGGAACGCTCTCCCACCTACTATTTCCAGTGATGGCTTCAGCATGTCTCTTAACAGAAATCACTGCCCACATTTAGCACAAGGGCTGGATTTATGGGCAGAAAGTCAGATAAATTTTTTAGCAAGTGATTTAAGGCTTAGCTGCACAGTGAGTGGCTGCTTCTCACATTTCTTAAAATTGTCAGAATACATTCAGGAGAGGTTTTCAGTTTAAATTAATAGAAATTGTTCATTAAAAGGCTTCAGTAATGAGAGAGTTTCCAATTTGAATTAAATATTGAATTTTCTATATGAGTTAGAAAAATGCTCTTGAGGACCATCTTTATGATAATATTTGTAATATTTCTGTAATATTCTAGTATTTTTATAGTATTTATGACATTTATATATTGATAGCTTTCATGAAAAATTGAAGACTGCCATTTTGGCTTGGAAAAAAGTTCTTGTAGCAGTAATATGCCACTGTTCAGAATGCTTACCATTTACCCTTAAATATAGATATGGGATTAAATCAACAGAATTCATTGAGAATTACATGAATATCCTATAAGTAAGGTATAAATTTGTCCTCTCAGAGGGAAAAAAAAGAGCAACTTACTGTGCATCAAAGAATATTGAAGTTCTTGGAGATGGGAAAATACATTGTAATGTTCTGTAGTCATGATTTAAATGTTTTCATAAGAAAGATACCACTGCGATTTATAGGGTCACATATAATGCTACTGCACAAATAGATTGACATCTGATATAATTTGATAAACCCATTCAATAGTAATTTCAAAATTGAATACATGACTTCCCTGCTCTTCTTTTTTTTCTGTGTTTATTTGTTTTAATTTGGTTTGTCCGGTTAGAATTTCTAGAATGACAGTGATATGAGGTCTAAACTGAATGTAGGCATTAGGCAAGAAATCTTGCAGGATATTTCAGTATTTCATTGTTTATTTTAATTTGAACTTAATTAATGTGAGGTATCAGGCGCTATAAAGACAATGAGTGCCATCTATAAATGCTAATATAAATCAATAAAGAGGAGGAGGTTAAATGATTTATGTTGGAACTGAGCCACCATGTAATAACTGATGCTCGTTACAACCTCAACAATGAATGGGAAATCAAAACATCAAATAGTGCAAGCAAGAAGACCAATCTATTTTGCAGTAAGCTTAAGATACTCTATTCGTAATTCATTTTTATCCTATTAAAAGGTAGGTTAAATCTTTCATTTAAATAGACATCTTGTCTAAGAAAGGGCTGCTGGAGTCTGCCCAATGTTTCCATTCCTTTGATTTGTTGCCAGCTTTGCCTGAAAAATAACAAATTTAGTTGCCAAAAGCTACATGCAATAATATTACTGTTAAAAGAGTACTATAGGTACAAGTTTAGGTATGCACTGCTTTTCATATCCGTACTGGATTATCTATACGTAATTAATATTTCATTTTCATTACCTTATATTAGTAAAATAGGACTTCAGAATTGTTTTGCATATCTCTCTTGAAGAATAAAAACAAATAGTTCTACTTTTGAGCATTGATTGGCACATTATGAAAACATCGGAAGAGTCTCTATGAGTAGGGCTGCATTGACACACTGAAAGCAGGTCTAACATTTCTCCAGAGATTTTATTTATTCTCCTAATTTCTTCTAATTATATTTATTCTTCTAATGTCAGCACACATTTTCAGATGAGAATTTCACTCTTCCTATCATTTTCTTAATAACTGTATTTTAATTAAGTTTGAAGATAAAAGATTTTAAATCTTCTTTCTCCATACATATTTTAGCTCAAAAAGAAAAGAAGGAAAAAAAGGAGGGTGAAAGAAACAATATCCTCCCTTAATTTGACGCTTAGAAAGTCTCAGAGATACCTATTCATTTGAAAGAGAGATCAATTTTGATGATTTTTCTGAGTAACTGAGGGAAATTTCACCTAGGCTAAACAACTGGTTTTGCAACTGGTGCAATTTGACTGAAAATGTTATCTTAGGAAGTGTCACTGTGTCAGGAGGCTATCAGGTGAACCATTTATCTTTTCCAGGTACTATTATTTAAGTGCATGAAAATGGGATGTCCAAGTTCTCTGCAGATTCTGGAGTTACTGCAGTTTTGGCTGTTTGGCATTCCAGAAGGCATTGTCATGGAGATTTATGAGCGTGGGTCATTTGTATAATGAATGACACCTGTGGTAGAAGTATAACTTTGTAGATGAGGGTATTGTACATCAATGCCCAAATTTGACCCTTCTGAGTATGAAAAGAGATAATAATAACAGACTGTTTCTGAATAAAGTTAGGAGAGCTATATATTCCTAGAAGAAAGATATGTAGGTCAGTTTTTGTGTTCTTCATACCTACCACTGTCCACTTCCTGAGGAAGCTCCCAGGGAGTCAGGCAACTGCCACTTTAATGGTCCAGAAGAACTGAGGTTACAAGACTGTGCAAACCACCAGAATGATTAACAGTGTATACCATTAAATTGAGACAGAGATCATGGAAATTTACCTGGATCAATACCCAATTCTGAGCAAGGGTCGAAGATATTAATAGGCTCCCCAGGGAAGTGGTCACAGCTCCAGCCTGACAGAGTTCAACAAGCATTTGTACAATGCTCTCAGGCACATGGTGTGGTTCTTGGGACTGTCCTGTTCAGGCTGGGAGTTGGATTTTGATGACACTTGTGGGTGCCTTCCAACCCAGAATATTCTGTCATTCTATATTCTTGCAATTTACGGAATTTGTAACTTTTTGATAAAAGACTCTAATAATGGAGATTTCTCAGCAGCTTACTTCCAGATACCTTGTCCCAAGAGTAAGTTCACATGATAGTTAAAATATTTTTGTTTTCTTTTTAATATTACATTTTTTTGTAGCAGAGTACTAGAGGTTATAATATCATTCTAGATATCACAACTTTTTGGTTTTGAGAACTGCTTCAGTCTATAGTGTAAGTGAAAAAAAGACACTGTTTAACCTTTTCATTGGGTCAAATTTTCAAATTTTTGTGTTTCTATAGCAATTTATTTTTGTTTAACACAGTTTGGAGTTCTTTACTTCCCTCTTGAGAGAATTTTCCTCCATGATTTGAGCTTATTTTGAGATCATTTTGGGAAAAGGATTCTCTTTATTTACATGTGAGTGGAACTGACTCTTGACTCAGCTTTTTTGGAATGAAACTTTCCAAGGAAGATACCCTCAATGCCATAAATTCAGTCTTACTTGTCTTTAGGTGGACAGAGCAGCTGCTTACCAGCTTTGTTGCATTTGTTCAGTAAAGTCTAGTGAGTGTTTCAGAAAGTTATCATCACGTCTATGGAACTTCATTTCTTTGCCAATTTCTGTGATTCTTCTGCTTGTGTTGACTGCCTTCACCAAGGGTGGGAGATTTTCAATTATGTTGATAGGTTTTAATACTGCATTTTGAGCTGTAGTGGAGTCAGCCCTTTAAACAATAATGTTGAAGATACACAAAGGATCAGATGATTCTTTTCATTAGCCTAAGAGTAATAGCTCTAGTCTGACATAGGATTTGAAGCAATAAGGTCTGCCCAAAAACTCTCACTCTCTCACCTACCACTCTCCAAACTGTCTACATAGATCCTGAGCTTTGAGGGGTGTGTTGACTGATAGTGCTTTCTACAAATGACCTTTCATACAAAGGAGTTTAAGTAACAGGCTGCTGTCCTTCTAGAAATGCTTTTCTGCCTCTTTTAGCTTTTATTTTCCAGCATTCCTTCCTTTGCATGAATGAAAGGATAACTGTTTGGATATGTGAAATGATGATTTTTTTGTCAGGATCATTATAGTAGTGTTAAAAACAAATAACTCACCAACTGTCTGTTCTCTTAAACATGTGGTATCTGAGTGCTTCAGTGTTCTATTCAAAGCAGAGACTTTATCTTTGTTCATACAATAAAAAGAGCCCCTTTACATTATTTATTTTAGTTTAGATTACTGTGTTTCCAACTGTCATAAGTATGTCAGAAATACAAGATTAAAACATTTTATTTTGCTTGCCAAAACAAGAAATAAAAGAATGAATGGGAAATATTCTAGGAATTAAAAATATTTGACTGTTTGAATGTTGCTTTTCTTAAAGCAACAAAAAGACCAAAAAAAAAAAAAAAAAAAAAAGTGGAAGAATGAAGGGCAGCCTGCCCTGCTCTCCCTTAGCAGAAAATGACACAGTATTTGTATTTCTGTCAAGCTAATTGTAGGCTCAGGTTATCTAGCCTGCTTTTTCTCTCTTGATCTGCATGGGATGTTTTTCATAGAATGTCCTGAGTTGGATGGATGTGGAAAAACATCATCGAAGCATGTTCCTGGTCATGCACAGAAAAACATCTGAATGTTTTTCACACCGTGTGCTATGTTCCAAGTCTTAGCTGATTGTATTCAAAGGGTCTTGTTTTATGGCTATATATTATGAACAATTTTGGAAGAAATACCTGAAAATGCTAATATTGTGTGGTGACAGCAAAATGCTGGAATAAAAGAGGGAAGAGGCTGGATATCCTGGCAGTTCTGCAGTTCACCAAGTCTGTTATTTTTGTTCTGTCTTTATAATGGCCATAAAATATGAGCTGGGAGTATGATGTCAATGCATCCACTTTCAATAATTGATATGATGAATAATCTCAACCTTCTGACACTTTCTGTATCTACTCACATCTCAGGAAACTTCATTCATCAACCACATATGAAATGTTTAAGTAATCTCAGTGATGTATGGAGCACTGAAACTCCCTTGTTAGAAATCTATGCTACTAACATTCTATCAAATTAAAAAGCCACTGAGCTCTTGTGCATAAAATTACCATAAATTATCTCTGAAGGTTCATTGCTGTTTGGAATGTTTAATTGCTCACTCAGCTGAACTTCAGCAGCTCAAGATTATTAATCAATTTTTCAGAAGGTTTCTCATAATGTCATCTTTTACACTGTGGTTATATGCAAGAAAAACCCATGTGCAAGACAGTTTTATGCAGCAAGACAAAAGTATCCATGGGTACCTTTCACAATGCTCATTTAATATATTTATAGCGTATTTTTCAGTTGTTGATTTCTCACAGAACATAGGAAAATTGTAATTACCTCAGTCATATTTATCTGGATGGAAAACTAGATTCTCAAAAATATATTTATAAGTGAAATGGAGACAGATAATAAAATGGAACTCTAGAATCATTTAATCCCAGCCTACTGTTGATTGTCCTCTCTAAAGCAGATATTTTGCTAACTGCAAAAAGATGTTTTGAAAATGCCATACCTCAAATGTACATGACCAGCGTCTTCAGCCATTTTTTTTACCTCAGAATGTATTTTTGCTTTAAAGTAATTTTTCAGGAGAGAATTTGACTTTGATGCCATACTAAACTAATGTATTTCATCTTAATTAACATACAAGTTCCATTATTTGTTTCAAAACTTCTTTTTAAATTTTAAAGACTAAAAATTCAAAATTCATCTTTTTTTTATACAGTTTTCTTTTGTTTGCTTTGCAAATGCAGCTGTGTATAAGACTTTATGAGTGGATCAATGGTAATGTTTCTATTTGTAAATTTTTCTATCCATCAATTCTTTTAGGAGCAACATTGAAGTAGAGGATTCTGCATTTCCTGTTCTAGAGAATTGAAAAGAGTTTTGGAGAAACATATATAAGACTCTTGAAACCACTTCATTTTCTTAGGCTGAAAAAGTTTCAAAATATAAAGATGAGAAAGATTGTGGACATTATCCACTTTTGTTACTCCATCAATGATCATCATATTATTTCCTGTGCATGTGGAAAGATAGAGCATGAAAGCCAGCAATGTGTCAAGTATCTATTTGATATTAACTATTCATGCAATATATCACACCATGGTATTTCTACCAAAAACTAAAATGAAAGAAAATATCAGATTTTTTTTTTTTTTGGTCAAACTTCTTGCATAAAATTAAGGTATTGGAATGATAAATATTCTTGTGTTTCTGAAGAAGGGTTCAGTTATGAGCCCTTCACAGTTATATGCTGTGAACTGGCATTAGTATTTTTTCTTCATGTATTTTTACTGTATTCCTTCAAAGCCTTTCTTAAAATGCATTATGTCCTTTAGCTGATGATAAAATGGGAAACAAAACAGAAGGAACAAATGCATTACATACACTTTCTGACATCTGGGGTTATGAAAGCACATCACAACAAATGTAAAACAGATCCTTGGTACAATTTCATCACCATTACCCATCTCCATTACATCTAAACTTCTAAGACCGAGAAATAAAGATTATAATTACCTTTGGCTTTGATTCAACCCCAAAATGATATGCTGAATATTGAGTATAAAATCTTCTGAAGAAATAGGAAGAGAAGCCAGATCTTCAGATTCCCAATAATATGTCTTAACACATGATTCCTTCCTTCATCACCCTGCTCAACAGTGATGCCTTACAGATGAACAACTGAGCTGTGATTAAATATCTTATAGACTTTTCAGCATTTGTATCTTTTTTTGATCTTTTTATTATACAAGTCTGCCATAGCATATATTAGCACTAGGAAAATACAGGAATTAGAAATGCAGAGACGAACATGTTTAAAATGCACTATGTATGTGGCAGATCACAATTTCTAGAAATGTTCAGTTCTGCAAGGTCTGTATAGTTCTTACTTTATCCAACATCTATTTATCCAGTCATTGATTACTTCAAAACAACTTGGATGTGAACATCCTATTTTGCATGATCCCAAACCTGCGCATACTTAGCTCTGAAAACAAACTCATCAGTAAGAATCAAGACTGTTACTGTTTCAATGAAAAAAACATTGAGGATCAGACAGGGGTTTTTTATATTACAAAGAAGGTTATGCATCTCTTGCCATGTACAGAGAAAATGAAAGTGGTGCTGTAATTGGCTCATCGATAAATCAATAGGAGTGAATGATAACTAGCATAGTTTGGATGTCAAGAATCCAGAAGCTTATTATTTGTGTAATAAAATAAAGATCAAGACACATAAGTTAGAGTTCACAGCTTTACTTATGTCTGCTAGTTTCTTCTCCTTTCATAACACCATTCCTCTTCTCATTTAATCATGAAAGCTACAATAACTTCTTTTGTCATTCAACCATTTAGAAACACTCATCAGGGGATGATTGAATTTCTTTATTATTTATATAAATTTTGAGCCTGAACCAGAAATTCTAGTGATGTATTAGTCAGTTACCCCTTGCCCAGAGACAGGTATCTTACAAGTAAAGTTTGTTAGTGCAGAGTTTGTCCTTCCATGTGCCAGAACACCTAAAGTAACACAGTAATGCATGCTTGCATATCAGAAAGTGTGTTAGCCTTTGATGTACTTTTGTCAGCACATGACTCACTAATTTAATAGCTCGTAACACTCCGTTGTGTTAGTCCAGCTATGACATATTCTGTAGTGCATGTAAGAAAGGTTATTATGTAATGTTTACTTGAAAAAAATTGCTATATTTAAACATAAGAAGAATTAGAAATATCACTGTGCTGTCTTTTAACATGTAAAAATTTTATTGGTCATGAATTTGCATGCAGTTTTAGACATAAAAGAGATTATTTATTTATTTATTCTTGAAACAGAAATGCTGAATACCAAATTTTTACTTAGTCATTTATTTCACTGTCCATTTGAGCCAGTTTCTGCTATTATGGATTTGTCCCCATGTACGTCAATAAGTGATGACTTTATTGAGAAAGAACAGTGATCACACAAAAATCAGTTTCAAAAACTCAGTTCTCAGTGTCTTTTAAAAAACTATGCAGCAATGCATTCTCAGAAGACTCAGAAGAAATGACCCATGATTTCTAAAGCTTGAACTTCTATGGTCCCAGAGACCATTCCAGGCCCTCTTGGAAACTCAGTTTTCAGCAGTAGTTATTTTAGATGCCTAAGTTAAACAGAGTCAGCAAATGATGTCTCCTATCATGCTCAAAGTGACTTGATGTAATAGTGAGTAGGCCTCTCAGATGAACCCAGATGAACATACTGATTTATTTTCTCCACTGAGAACCATTGTCCTGTTCTACCCAGGACAGGGTTTTGCACACATTTTTGCAGTAGCCAGGAGGGGGCATGGCCAGGACCTGGAGTTACTCTTTAGCACCTCATGTCTTTTCCAGGGGTGGCAGGAGAGAGTGTCCCTGTGGAGAAAAGGTTCCTGCTGGTGAGTAAGAGTGGCACCAGTTCCAAGGTGGCAGGAGTGGCTGGGTAATACCAGTTCTGAGCTGGAGGGAGCAGTGAGGAATGGTGGTGGTCCAGTACTCTGTTGTTGGGGGTTTCCAGGATTTCCAGGAGCAAAAGTGTTTGTTGTCTTACACCCTCTGTCATTAATATTGCTGCTGGGTTTTTTCTTATCACCATTTCCAGTCAATTGTTCTTATCTCAACCCATGAACTTTACCTTTTGTGCTTCTGATTTTTGAGGAGAAAAGTAAAGGCAAGAGGGAGGGGGAGAGGGAGGTGGGTAGTGAGCTTCTCTGTGGTTTGAAGTTTCACTGGGAGCACTAAATTGAGGAGTACCATTCTTAAACCATGGCAGGCACAAAAGAAGTAGTACACCTTTTAAAGCAAATTCCTAGTGCTTTTACACTATTGATTTTCCAAGCTTTTCCTGGAAACCTCATACATACTAAGCTAATTTTTTTTTTTTTTTTTTTTTTTTTTTTTTGCTGTGTAATGCATTAAAGGTATTCACAAAGAAACAAACTGTAGGAGTATGTTGCTTAAACACACTGCATGGTAAGGATGAATTAACATGTTTTGAATATTACAGATTCATTCAAATCTCCCTGGATGGCATAGGTTATCCAAATAACGACACAAACATTGCTTCTTTTTTTGGGACAGGCATCTGTCAAACATTACCCTTCTAAAAGCTACAGGGACATTACTTCAGCCATTTCCTATTGACACATCTTTTCTCTTTAGTTCCTTTGAAATGCTTTTAGCAGGTTAAAATGGTTATTACTTCATCAGATGTCCTTGGGAGGGAGGGTAGTTGAAAGAATCCTTTGCATATAGACGACTTCTACTGGGTAATAAATCTCAAACGTGGTTCTTCTGAAGAATCCCCCTAATGACTTGCAAACCTCTCATCTCTTCAGGAAGATGGTGATGTGAAGGGTGAGCAGACATAGGTAGTTTTATTTCCAACTGTGCTCTACACTGTAAAAACATTACAAACAGCCATGTTCATTTACATTGTTAAAAACAATGGATTTATCTTTGTGTATTTCTATAACGGCTGTGCAGGCTACTTGTATTGATAGCAGGTAGAATAGCAGTCAGTCATTAATCGTTAGCATCAGGCTTCTTAGGCAGTTGGAGACATTTTCATTTTAAAAAATAAATGTATTTATTGGACAAGATTCCTTCCAGAGGCTATGTTTCTTTTGAATAAGATGTCCCAGCCAGGAATCAAGTGACAGATGGAAGTCCAGAGTTTCTGTACGCTGATCAGGTTCCATTTTGTTTATACCATCTAATTAGCAGGAACAGCATAGATGAATGATTGATTATGTCACCTTCATGGCTTCTGAAACTTCTCCCTACATACTTGATAACAGTTCATGCAAAAGTGGCCCATGCCACCAGTAATGAATCTTAATTATATCCTTTGAGATCCCAAACCATCTCTTCCCAGTACCAGAAAGTATAAGTAAACAACAGCGATCTTTTGCAAAACTAATTCTGATAAGCGACCAACCAGTTGGAACTCATACCTTAAAGCTGATGATAGCTGTTGAAATCAAATTGACATGATGGTTAAACAAAAAGACAGTGTGTCTGTGCATATTTCAATTCCAGCTTCTACAACTAGAAAGAAACAGTATGGTGCCAGTAGCATTTTCTGCACAGCTACCAGTGGCAGGCCTTCACCCTTGAACCATTTCTGATGTAACCTACAGGTCTGCTGTTCTTTTCTTGCAGTTTGATGTGCTGCACCACCATATAACACTCTATTAGTAATGACCATATGGAATTTTCTGTCATCTCTGATACTCTCTACAAGCTCTTTAAACTCTACAATGAATAAGAGATTAGGTCCTATAAAGTGCAGAATTTCCTTAAGTATTTTTTTTTTAGTTACATTTCAATATTTTTGAGAGAAGAAAATTGGCCAGAAGTACTACTTGGGCAAGTGCTCTGTTGAGTTCTTGACATTGTTCCACATAATCAGAAATTAGTATGGAAAGACTCCAAGCTTTCTTACTGTGGCATTTCAGTGGTACTTCCTTTGATTTTCCCAAGGAATGTTTTCTTTCAGTTAATGTTTCTGATTGACTTCAGGACCTAAGCAGTACAGATAATGTATTGAAATGTATTCTCCTTGGTTTTGGGTGTTGAGTCTAATTATGTCACCCATGAAAATAAACAATTTTTCCCATGTGCCAGAAATCAAATTTTTATCACTGCAATTTAAAACTCCATTTCTTTCAGTTCAAGTTCATTAGGAACCAAATCAAAACAGAAATTCATGTTCATCAGGTTTCAGTTAGCTAAATTAAAAAAATTATATTTATCACTGAAAAGCATCTGTGTGCCAATGAGAATTTCACAAAATATTACTTATTTTATTATTTATTATTATTTTTGAACACTCTTGGAAAATTCTGCTTTGTGAATCATTCACTGTCTCTCAGTCACTGCTAGTGCAAGTTTGTGGGTTTAAAAGCACAATAGGCTTTAAAATTTGAGGGGAAAAAAAATACTGATTGTTACACAAATATTGCACACAAAAACTCCAGTCAATTTGGATGTCCACTGTACATATTTTAATATAAAAGTTCTGTTTCCACTACCCTTTTCCCTAAAAAGGGGAATATTGTTTTGAAAAAAAATATATTAATGTATCTAGTAAAAGAAATTATTCCTTTACTTTGCATCTCTGGTCTATCCATTGTAGTGCTTTACTTTATAAATTATAAAATGCATGCTAATTCTGATTTTTTAAGTATCAGAGATACAATGAAAACAATGGGCTTCTGAATGTTGTACTGCACTTTGAGTTACAGCTATGTACTTACTATCTATATTATTTTACTGTTGCCTTCATCTGATTGATCTCCAGGCACAATCCCAACATAAATATTAACTGTTATTACTGTGTATAAGGGATAAAGTAATAGTGATGAGAAGTAATAGATGTCTATGCCCAATTCATTCTACTGGGAAATCTCTGGCATTTAATTCTGAAATTCAGACACCTCAATGCTGAAAGCCAACAGCTGAAAACAATTTAGACAGGAATTGAAGATTATACACAGCTGAAAGAATGGGCAGAACTACAGGCCAAGCAATGGTACTGTTCTTCTGTTCTACCAAAACAATGCAAACTATTAGAGTTTATTTCCACTGTGGTGCTCCCTTTGTAGACCTGAAAGGTAAAAGGCCTTTGACAAGTCTCTTTTTATCAATTGATATAATGTTTCTTAACAGCAATATACTATTGATAAATTACCCTTTATATATAGTATCCCTATAAACATTACAAAAATTCCATTACTTAATAATTTGACTTTTGCACATATTTGGATAAGAAGGTGGGGGGGTTTTCTTTCTTGCTATTGGTTTTTGAAACAGACTTTAACAAATGTCAGTCTGAATTCCTCCTGAAAATACCTTCATTTTGTAGGTTACACAAGCAGAAGGAAAACAAGAAGTTTCAGATGTATAACTGCTAAAAACTTAATACAGGCTAGATGTAAACTTATTATCTTTAGAGTGAAAAGTAGTTATGAGAATGAGGCAGAATTAAGTTTAAATTTAGGAACTTAATTACTGACTTCTGAGGGTTTTCCAGCAGCACAGACTGAAAAATCCTGTGTAGAGGTTTCCCAGATAATTGAAGAGTGGGAATAAGATAGAAAATGGCCTGGACTTTCCTTTCGTATTTTGAAATCAAGTCTTCACTCAAAGAATGACTAACTTTGGTAAGCCCAGAAAAAAATACAACCCCATGAAACTGGTTCTCTGCTATCAACTGTCAGCTGATTGTTGGCTGGTTTGTTGTTATTTGATCAGTAATGTCAGGACAGGAGATGAAAGCTCCATTCTTCACTGCCAGAAAAAAGCTTCCACTTCTGGTTAATGCAGAAAGTTGCTGTGGAAAGACACAGTAGGATTCATCTTACCTAAGTTTAGCTTCACAAAATGTCAGGTTTGCAAATATATCTTCATTAAGCTAAAGTCAGACATACCAGTAAAATCTTCATATTAGTTCCTGGCACAAAGCATTTAGTGATTCAGCTGCAGCAACACTATAGTTAAAAGAAGCAAACAATTACCTACTGTGAACTTGGGCCTGGCTGCCCTAAATGTCCAGCTGCTGGGTGAAGTTTACATTAATAAAATATTTGTCCCTACCCAAGGGCATTCTGAGTGGCCTGTATAAAGAAGTCCGGAAAAATGAGAAGTAGATTTGTTCCTAGCAGGCAGGAAGGAAGTTGTCAGGCGGGAAGAGGATATGGACCTGCTTGCATGCAAGGGTCAGTATTTGGTTGCTGGATATTTCCTCCCTGTCCACACGACAAGAAAACCCTCAGTTTCCTGCACTGGACAAATAGCAGGAAAGGGTGTGAGAGTTATTGAATGACATTATCATCTCATAGCTTCATCTGTGAGGAAGGCTGCTTACCAAAACTGAGAGCAAAGAACTGAATTTCTAGAGCAGATATAAGCAGCCAAAATTCTTAAAGGGTTATTACTTAATTTCATTAAATGAATTCAGTTAACGTGCTTTTCTTCTCATACCATGTGCCATTCTTTTCCATAAGTTCATTAGTATTTCCAGCTTTTTATTCATCAAATGACTTAAACTGTGTGTGGAACATACCTGAAGAGTTGGAAATATCATCAGAAACAAACCTTAATGACTGTTTCAAACAGGAATGTTAAAGATTTCAAAAGCTAACATTTTTAAGGAGCAGGTTCTTTGGTACTCATTTGTTTGTTCCTTTGGAATTTTTTAAACTTAAACTGTTAAGACATTGAAGTCTGGCAAACATCTACCATTGGATTGCTTGTGTGATCATAGAACTTACCAGCCAATAAATAAAACAACTTGACCCTGGCAATATTCAATCCCATGTTAAATACAAACTCAACTCATTCCACTCAGGCCAGAGAGGTTTTTTGGGCAAGACAAAATTTTCCTGTGCATGCAGGAAAGGTCATATGACTAAACTCTTTTAGTGATTAAGCATGTTAAGTGATTAATTCCCCTCTATTAATTTATTTGTGAAAATGATTTTTTTGCAGAATTTGGTTCACAGTCCTTTTGTTTGCCCATTTCCAAAACTTCATCCTTTTTTACATACTTATTGAACAAACACATTCAGCTGTAAATACAAACTCAAAACTGTACAGAATTGGTTTGAAGTGCAAATCAGCAGAGACCCAAAATAGTCCAGGTGTGCTACTTTATTCTAGGCTTTCTAAACAGACTGTGTATGAGTGGTGGGAATATATAGTAACATGAAATTATAAATCTGATTTGAATTGCTACGTGCAAGACAGTGGAAGCTAATATCTATTTTATAGCATTTAAGTAAAAAAAAAATTGTATGACTTAATAGAACACAATTCCTTGTGCTACTGGAGGTAAGTTTGGGTTTACTGAGTGCTAAATTAGAAATTCTGGATGGAATGGCTATGGGACACAGAACAGTGTACTCCATAAATGTGTTTTTTTCACACACACATGTGCACACATGTGTATTTATAGCATTAATCTACATAATGGCAAACAGACTTCAGAAAGTTGAGGAGTCATTCATCTATAGCAGATGAGGCACAGCAGAAACATGATGAATTGGTTTGTAGGCCCTGAACTGCAGGGACATAAATAAAGCATCCTCTGGGCTACACTGGGGATCCAGTTTAAAAAACAAAACAGCAACAAAAAAAAAAAAAAAAAAAAAAAAGAGAGAGAAAAGAATGATGGAACAAAATTATTTATTCCTTTCTTTGTTGTTTGGTGCAGAGTTTTCTTTGACACATACCATTTAACTGAGAAATGTTCCTCTGTAGTCATAACTTTTAATGTGTGCAGTATGATAAACATTGCATTTGCACCACTTTATCACTTCCACCTCTACTACAACAACAAACAAGTTTTCTTCAGTTATTTTATAGTGATTAGTCTAATGTCACATTTAGTTTACGTATAGGGCCAATATTATTTATATTCTTAGGGAATCTTAAATATTGATAACATGATGTATGAAGGAATTATTTCACTGGATAATATTAAGAAGATATCTGTGTCCTATTTTATTATCAATGCCATTGTATGATATCCTGGCCCTTTATGCCACGAGCAGACTAGGCAAGCCAGTTAATTAGAATTTAATTTATGGCACAGATCTTTCACAGCATAGAAATTTCCTATACCTCATCATACTTAACTGCTATATTCAGGACAAATTAACTGTGTCCTTAGATTAATAAACAGAAAACTCTATGCTAAGTAAATTAGATACATATTACTATCTATGAGAATGCAGTAGCACAGGTGTTCTTTCATTCAAGTGTAAATCCCCATGGAGAGAATTAGTCCTGAAGTCCTTCAGAGAAAAGGGAGAATCTGAAAATGGAGGGGGAACTCTCTTAGGCTTTTGTATCTACCATCTTGAATCATATCACAGCCATATTTCCTCCCCACCCTCACAAATCCAGTGCATAAACAGAAGATCTGGTATATCAAAGAGGCAGAAGCTGAATGCAATCATTGCAACTTTAAACTTGCACATGCTTCCTTTCTATGCTGATAGCCTTCAAAGCATCAGAGAGGGGCACAATGTTATCTTGACTGCTACTCTGAAAATTTAATGTGGCTTTTCCATACTGGCTTGATAGGAAAGAGTAAGGCAGGTATGAGAAAGAGTCTTCTCACTCTGTTTTGAAAAAAATTGCAACCAATCAAAGTCAAGGTAATCCCTGCAGTGAGCCCTGAACCTTTGGAAACCAACATAAATCACATCAATTTTGTGTTCTGACTCAAGTAGGGAGGTAGCTGCATCTTCTCAGACTAAGCCGTGATCACAGTGAATATGTGTGAACTTTTCCTGGGGTGTAAGGACAACGACTAACAAGGGAATGCATACAAAAAAGCAAACCAAAACATCTTAAAAGCAGAAAAGATTGGCACATAACAACATAGTCTGAAGACAATACTATCACGGCAGCTAGAAAGAGAAGAAAGTCAACCACATTCCAGAACAAATTTGCGAACCAAAAGAGGAAAAACTTGGCCTTCTGGAAAAAAAATGTAAAACTCTCCTGAGGAAATGAGTAATTCATGGCTCCTTCTTTTTCCAGGGCAGTACCTTGAACTTTCTGAACCTCATATGGTTGGAGTTGTGAACAAAATCTTAAGTTTGTTAAGAGTATCACAACATTCTAATATACTGATCACTGAAAACAAAAAAAGAGAGCAGTGTAGAGCAGTGAAAAGCCCAGTTTTCTTCAAATAAGCAATGTGTCCACTCATTAGTTAAGTAAAATGTTTTGTACTTTCAATTTGCTTTCCCACAAAAACTAAGTTCTTCTCATTTATCTCTGTCTTTTTGTTCATGAAGTATCTAAATGTTTCTATTCTGGTAATGAAGAAAAAGAAACAGACTTCTTTTGCAGAAGTACAGTCATTTTGAATGTAGGAAACTAGGCTGAGAACCCAAATTCCCTCATTTCTAGTAAAACAGTCTATCCAGTGGACCACATTTCTTCCTATGGTTGACACTGTGCACAGCTGCTATACAATATCAGTTGGGCTTTTATTTTTCATTCGTTTGCACGCCATCTGTCCTGTGAGTAAAAAACAAGAAGCTATTTAAACATTCCTCTCCACTGATCTCCTTCCTTCCTTCCGTCCGCCAATAGGCTGGGGAGCAGAATGGTTTTTTTAAACTACAGTTTACATAGATGCATGGATATACATATAACTGAAGACAATGCCACCTAAGAGTCCCTCAACCACTTTAAAAAGAATGCCTTTTTCACATTTTCCCAGAAAAATACTCTTAGGTTAGGAAAACCATAATGACATTCCTAATCTCCTGAGCAGGGAAGTTATTGAAGCCATTACATAATATCACATTGTTAAATATGCACTCATGGAATATCTCCCTTTCTTTTCCTTCCCATACCCTCTCTTTCTCTTTTTCCTCCCTCTCTCCCTCCCTATGTGTGTGTGTCTCTCCATTACTGTTCCTCTCCCTCTCAGTAGCCACATTTACTTTTTTTAGTCAATGAACTGCACAAAAGACTTGCACAACAGCTATTAAATCACAGATATCTGTTCCCTTGCAGCATATACCTGTAATCCCCAGGTAGCAAATATATCTAGTATTATACAGGAGCTGAGCTTAATCTTGGGCCTTAGTCAGACAAGCTCTGGCCATTCTTATTATGAAAATTTGTATATCATCACACCTGACTCCATGTCTTCTGCTTCTGAAGATTTAGGTCTGAAGATGTTGATAAAGGAGATAAATGCCTATGCCTTAGCATAGCTGTCAGAGAAAATAGTTAAGATGAACACAGGCTCATCTGTGGATACATACTGCTTTTTGCTAAATCTTCTGTAGGGCTGTAAGTTAAAGCAAAAAACAGAGCAGTCATCTGTGGGTAAAATCTTACAGTAGTGCAGAAAGATCTGCCAGAGCCCATCTGTTGAAGCTCCTCATCATATGCTTTGGGTTTATGCTTTCTCCTGCTGTGCACAGGCAGCTCTCAGTAGATTGAGAGAAAGCCAAGGACAACACCAGGCAGGTGCAAGGTACAAATCTTGGTGAACACAAAATGTGGATTTGGTACAGCCCAGTGCATTGCAGGAACAGGACTTTCAATATTTTCATGTACTCAGTGCATTCTTGAAAGAGTGCAGGTAGATGGGTGCAGCCAAAAGGAAAGTGGTTGTAGTTGAGTGTTCCTAAAGAGGCTATGGGAGTTCTCTGACCTATCAATCCTGGACATTTCTTGGGAACTATTGACATAAGAGATTTCTCTTTTTTTTTTAACAAGATAGTAAGTTTTCAGTACATCCTTGTCCAAGGACTGTCTTCTACTTTGGAATTTGATCTCTGCTTTTGTTGAAAATATGCAGCACTTGCTGGATACCTGGAAAAAAACTGGCTTTCTACAAATATTTAAGTTGAAAATGTGTTTCTGCTTGCATTTAAAGGAGAAAACAAGTTTTCTACATGTTCTGAGTATGTTTAAATTTGTCATCTTCTAAAAAACATTTATGTTGTATACCCAAAAAACTGTTATTGATCCATGCTTGATAGAAGTTTACATTATCAGTGACTGATTTTCAGGAAGCTGAACCCCTGCAGCTTGTATTGACTATGTCTCTCTGAGTAGTCAGAAGTCCTGTAAACCCTACTCCCATGATATATAAGACCAGGGTATTTATAAAATTGGTCTTGTGATAAGTGGGCAAATAATAAGTCATGTTCCTTGCTACATATCAAATGCTCATAACTCTTGATTTCCCTTAGGAATGATGTAATTCATGTTAACAGTTCTCACATATTCTTTAGCAGTGTGAATATGGAGTACCTTTCTGGACTTCTGATTTTTAGCTATTTTTTTCATTAAGCTGAAAGAGACCTGGTTTTCTTCAAGTACAGCATGATGTACACCAAAGTGATCTTTTGGCTATTGGTGTAAAACCCCCAGTACTAAGAGGCAATGTAATTAATATTGCTGTGAATTATCAGAAGATACTGGTTACTCCAGTTTATCACATTCACTTTTAACTGACTGTGTGATGTGCTGAATCTAAGGCAAATATCTGTTGTTAGTTGTTATGTAAACACTTTTTTTACCTTATGAGCACCTATTTTACTGTAATGTCCTATATATAGGTTCATATTTCTTCTGGCAAGCAGCTTCAATTTATTAAAATAGAAGCATTGCATCTGATGAGAACTTTTCAGAACTTGTATAGCATTTTGGGATTCTTTTCTGACTTTTACAAATGCTTTTAGTTGTGAACAGCAACCTCCATGAATGTTTAAAGGAGAGTAAAATGGAAATTTAGCTGGTTTTTTGTTGGATATTTTTTCCCAGTACATTCTCCAACAACTCCATCTTCACGAAGTTGTGTCAATACCTTCAGCCAAAACATAAGGCTTTCGTCCAATTTGTATGCTGATCTCCAAAGAGAAAAATCTTTGGCTGACAAGGAAGAGGATTTAGATGCTACAAACTTTGCTTGTCTGGAAAATTGTACTATGGGGAAACAGTCTAGACATGCAAACTCTTCTTGCCAGGACTGATTTTTCTTCCCAGGCTCTACATGTGGTCTTTTCTCTACTTCCCATTTTTGAGTCTTTAATCTTTCTTTCACATCGAGAGACTATGCATTATTTTTTATTTTTTTTTAATCCATCTCCATCTTCCTCTGAGTATGGCATCTAAGAGACCATGCCTTGGCTATCAATCTCCCTTTTTGAGAGGTTTTCACAATATACTTTATCCTCTTCTTTAATTTCTAGATTAAACGGGGAAATTTTTTGTCATTTCCTTTAAGGGTGAATATACTGCAGAGGAAACCTCCCAAGATAAATTATAACTGAATCATTTCAGCTTAGCTGCTAGAGGTTTGGGTGGTCCTGTGGTTTGCAGGTCAAGATATTAGCACATCCTTAGTATGATAAGAGATGCACAAACAGCTATGCCCGTTCTGTGCAGGGATGATTCATTTTCCAGAGGGGAGGGGATGTTTCCGCAGCTGTCCCTGCTGAGGGGATGTACAGCAGAAAAGCCCATTTAATCGCTCACCACGGGCACTTCCATGGAAGTTCCAAGAGGGACATCTGAATCAGTGTGTCCCCTGGCTGCCCTGCCTATATCCCTTTACAATTCATGCTCTTTAGGGCCTGTGCTAGCACTTTCCAGTCTCTCAGGGCTATGGGTTGTAAGGGATTTCTGCTGCTGAAGGCCTTCTCAAGGAAAGCTCCTTTCACTTCCAGCTCTCAGATGTTTGGCACAAACCCAAAAAGAGTATGGTTCCCCTGCTAATTAGTAGATGTTCAGATATTACAAGTCCTGTTTACTGTGTGTCCAATTCTTGATGAACCAATGAATACAAATGATGGCAAAAATACAGTGGAGATGTGACAGGGATAATTCCCTTGATGAAGACTTGACAGATACGTAAAGAACTTAAAACCATGAAATTTAAAATAATTAGGCTCTTTGGTTAAACAAACAATCAATCAAATTGCTCTTTTATTTTGTTCTTTTTATTTATTCAAAAATAACACTTTTAAAACAGCAACTTGTTTGGGGTGTTGTAGCCCTTCCAATAACATACATAGAAAAGTGTTTCAACAGTGCTAGTTCTTGCAATATTACAGTTGAAAGGCAAAAAATTTTAAGGACTGATAAAGAAATTCTCACTAAAAAGCACTATGACACTTAGGCTACCAACAAATTTCAAGATGACAGTGCCAAATCTTTTACCTTCTTCCAGCTGTTTGTTTTTCTGTTCATTCCACATCACAGACCAACTATGCAATATTGAATGGATAAAGCCAGAACTCATACAGAAGTGAATGAACTACAATCTACAGCTTGTGGATCATCTGCCCTCTAAATCTCAAAATCTGCTTATGAGCATAGATAGAGGAGAGAAAAACTGAGGAATATTCTCTTGTAACAGGGTCCCTTCCATTACAAGGACAAAAGTAGAGATTGAATCAACACTGCTTTTAGAAGGTATGAAATCATATTAATAACTGTTATTGCTAACTTTTGAGCCACTGCTGGGAAAAATAGTGACTAGGCGATAAATTTATAATTTTGGCAGAGACTTCTGGGGCTAGTTTCTATGGTCACTATGAGCTGTGGCTTCTGTTTTCTTCACAGTGCCTCTCTTACCAAAGGAAAGTTATGACTCTGAGGAATCTGTCTAGGAGCCATGAGTCTTTAGAGGTAAGTCTTCTATTGTGTACTTTTATAAGGAAAGCTGAAAATTTGGTTCCTTAATAAAAGCTCCATCCTGTTCTAAAGAAATTGCTTAGGCACACAGACTGTATGAAGCTGACTCTAGTTTCAGTGAATTTTTTTCCTTGCTTAAACATAAACAAACTCTAGGATCAGGTTGCTGATCTTAAAATAACTATTCATTTTAATTTTGAAAATACTCTATTTTACTTTCTTAAATTTTATACTTGAAATATTTGTGCAGCTGATCTCTAATACAAAAAAGGTAATCACAGGGTCTGTGGTTGCAGAAAGTGTGGAGGATTCAGAGCAAAAATACTGTATGAAATGGGAGGAGTACTTTGAGAGCTTTTTCACCAACTCCATAATGCTCAAAAAAGACAAACTTGATATGGAAAACTAGACATGCTATGGGCCGTGAACTATCACATTTAGCACAAAAACAAGGGGTGTCACTTTTTCATGCTGTGCTGTGCTGTGAGCAGCACAGGAAAAGGTAGGAAAGGACTACAATTACTATAATAAATGAAGTTTATAACAGAAAACCTTTCCAGCTTTATGATCAGAAACAAGTAACAATGATAATTCAGCCAGCTCTTTAGCTGTGAACTTTAATCAAGCCTTGTGCGATGAGAGCTAGGGCTTGAATTGTGCCATGGAGAGGGTGCAGACAAGGCACAATCTGTTTCTGGTGTCCTTAGACATTTCTGATCAGGTTACACTTTTGTGATCCCTGTAGGACCAAGCTTTCACTCCTGACAGTCTTCCAGGCAGACCATATATCCCTCAAGAGAAAGAGACAGCCTTGTAGCTATGGCAAAGTTGTTCTGCCCTCGGGGAGTTCTGCAGATCCAGAGACCAGAGAAAGTTACATTTTCAGCCAGGGATATACTAGTTCACAAATGGGATTAAGCTACATGTTGCTTTAGTGCCCAGTCTACTGAAAATGTTGAAAAAGATATTATAATTGGAGAAATAGCATTTCTCTGATGTGTACCCTCCTTCTTTGACTAAGTTTTTGTTTTGGAAGCTCATTTGCTTCCCATTTTGGTCACAGGAACATAAAATATGTGGCTTTCTACTGTTTTCACAACTACCTGCAGGGGTAGTGACTACAGCATGTCCTCCCTTTTTCTTATGCTCATTTCAGATTTTATTTCCACTAGTTAAAAAAAACTAAAAAGAAGCCTTAAAATAATAATCAAACATAAGAAGAAATCCTTATTCCTGTGAATGAGCCGGGGGGTGAAAAATTTGTCTCTCCACTCTGATGACCATTTTCCCATTGGAATCTTCAGAGATCTGTTCAGAGACCTGTGGTTTTTGGAAGCACAAATCTTTCTTGGTCAGCTTGGACTGACAAAATGCTATTTTTAAAAAAGTCCCAGATAATTATAAAAATGTGACTGTGCTGTAGCACTAAGCATTTCTAAAAGAATGTTCACTAGTTCTGACAGTGTTTTCATCTCTAAATGCTGGGTGTGCTTTCAGGGCAAAGTAGAGTAAGCAAGGCTGTAGCCTGCAGGGGCTGCTGTCATGCAAGAATAATTATATTAGAATGGAACAAACAATCAAACTGTAAGGACAGATGTTGTTTGGTTTTGTTTTATGTTAAGGGCTAAGTTTATGTTCCACATTAACAGAAACAGTATCTTTTTGTGGAAGTCTTGGGATACTTTCCAGAACTGATTAAGAACTAAAGCATATACTTTTCAACATGTTGGGATCTCCTATCTGAGAGGATGTCCTGTTTACATTTTGTGCTTTAGCTAAGTAAGTATGCTGCATAAGTGTTCCAGAAATGAGGTGAAATATAAGAGGGAAGGATGGCTCGAAATGGATTTTCACACAAGTTTGAAAAATGACACTTGCATGACCTCTGTCATCAAACCATTTGGGATTAGTCCTACAAAGGTATATTTTTAATGAGAATAGGCACTCAGAAGGCATAGACCTTGACATCCATGGAATGTATTTCAGAGGGTTTAAAACTTTTTTCATCTTCTTTTCAGAAAGAAAATAGAGAACAGCTGATAATGTGGCTCATAGCCAGTCTCATTTTTTGAAATTACCTGTGTAGGTAACCAAACACTGATAAATCTAAAACTAGCATAAAGCAGCATCTAGGAATAACAAAACTAATACAGCCAAAGCATTAGTTTCTCATTTTTATCAGCCCTTTATCACCTGAAGTCTTCCTGTATGAGAATGGTGGTGTGCTACACAGTACTTACATTATATTACATGAAAGGTAAGAGAAAAAAATTAAATTAGCTGTTTTAAGGTTGGAATTTTTTTTTGTATGAGGGTGGCTTTTTTTTTTCCTTTTTTTTTTTTTTTTTTTTTTTGGAAGGCAGAAACTTGTCATGAAATGGGAAGACAAAGTGGCAAATTCCAAAACCAAAATAATTTCAATTTTAAACATAGGCAAAACATAGCAGACTAATGGGAAACTATCTAAAGGAATATAATAGTAAATATCATATGTAGTGCTTCTGCACACCCACAGCTTAACTGCTGTCAAGTTTTGGTACAATTCCAGGAAAAGGAAAAAAATTTAAGGCACAGTTTGATAAAGTGTTAATTTTTAAATGTGTATAGGGAGTTTTTCAACCCTGTCCAAAGGATACTGATGGGCACACTTCTGTTCTCACTGTGACCTCCTGAAGCTAACTAAAATTAACAAATCTTCATTTCACCATCCGGGACTAACCTTCTCTCTCTGTAAATAGATAGATTTATAGATGCAAATCTTCTAAGAATTTTTTATATTTAGAATGGTATCCAGGGCCAAAGGCTGAAATTGTTATTCATCTGGGTTTCCACTTGACCTGACAGTTCTTACATTCACTTTAGTAGTGTAGAATCTTAAAAGTCTCTGTGTACAAATGCATGCAAAATGAAGTCCATTGACACGAAACAGTCTGAGGTCTGAATAATGTAAAAAGACTTTTCCTGGGAATTAGCCCAAAATAATAGGTGATGGAGCTGCTTCAAATAATAACTTCAGTGTATCTATTATACACAAAGAACCTTTCTGATATGAGATTCACATATATTTCTAATTAAAAATTTTAGAAATCTTGATATCTCTCTCTGAGCCTTTATGTGGAACTTATCATCCCTGCTTCTGAGAAAATGAGAATAGTTCATTGTATGAGGTCTGCCAGTGTTATCTCTGAAATATGGGAACTAGTGGTATAATAAAATGTACTGCAGAACTCTGAAAGCCCTTGATTCTATATTTACATCTCTGAACAAGCTCACTTTGACTCATAGCTCCTTAATTAGAGGCATAGTCGTTTTTCTTTTCTGTAGGGCATTTTTTTACCCTCACAATACAAGCATACATTTGGTAACTAATACCAGCAATTAGCTTCATCTGCTATGTAAATGAGTGTAATTGCAATTAAATACTTTAGTGGGCCCAAAGGGAAAACATGCAATCATTACAAAGTAAGTAGGAGTACATGGTAAAGGGACTTTTAGGAGTGCTAGGAGTGGTTTTTTCCCTGTGGTGTCTATGGTCCTTTCCATTATTAGTTATTTCTTCAGGAGTTTAGAACCTGGTTCAAAGGATAATTTTTCACTCTTTCACTGAGAGCTGTGAAAACCACAGAACAAAGAATGACATGTTTTATGAAGAAAAGAGAAATTATCTCCAGGGTGTTCACAGGATTTTGTGGTGAATATTTGAGCATCAAAAAACAGGATACCAAAAACAACCCTGGGAAGTTCCTGAATTGGGTTTATTGTCAAAGATTTGTTGAAATCAATGGCTATGACAGTTTTACACTAACTAACTAACTGTGTCACTGAATATGTCTACATTATTCTCTGTCTTCCACAAGAGCTGTCACTGGCATACTGTAGGCAGCCTGTCTGGATGGTATTTGATGGTATACTAAACACAGCATAGATATAGCAGCATCATACTGCTGAGCTTGGACTCAATGTTTGAACAAAGTGCAAATCAAATTTTGAGTGTGTCCTTCTAAAAACTAATGGGGATACATTGTCAGGTATAACTCAATAGTACAAGTATGATTCAGAATTCTCATTTGCATAACCTTTATATGTAATTTTGCTTCTGCGTCATTAAGTTTCCAGTGCAAAATCTTTGAAATTTAATTATATATCTCTAATTTATTCCATTAGTTCATGGAAGATAATGTAACTATCTGTTAAATCTGAGTTGCCTGAAATTTCTTAAAGACTTGCTGTGAAGCATCTGTATCCATTGTGTGCAAATATCTGGAGAGTGGAGGAAGCCTGGCCAGAACACTCTTGAAATGATTCATTTCCTAAGCGGTGTTTGACTGCCCTTTCTTATACACCATCACTGAGTTACTCACTCAGGCATTAAAAGTTCTAAGGGTACCCAGAGAGACTTCCATGAACTTCAGTTTTACCACTGCCTTTAAACAAAGAAAATTAAAATTTTGTTAATAAGGCATTCTGAGCTTCTATTTTGTTAATAAATTATGTGTTAAATTTTGATCAAATTTAAGCATTGTTGCTGCTCATCCTTCTTATTGTGTCTTGAAAGGATGATTGGCAAGCAGTTACAACTTATTTTAATCTTAAAAATATCATGTACAATAAATATATTCATGGCCTGAATTAGCCCTTCCTTCCTTTCTTTTCTTTCCTTTTTCTTTCTTTCTTTCTTTCTTTCTTTCTTTCTTTCTTTCTTTCTTTCTTTCTTTCTTTCTTTCTTTCTTTCTTTCTTTCTTTCTTTCTTTCTTTCTTTCTTTCTTTCTTTCTTTCTTTCTTTCTTTCTTTCTTTCTTTCTTTCTTTCTTTCTTTCTTTCTTTCTTTCTTTCTTTCTTTCTTTCTTTCTTTCTTTTTCTTTCTTTCTTTCTTTCTTTCTTTCTTTCTTTCTTTCTTTCTTTCTTTCTTTCTTTCTTTCTTTCTTTCTCTCTTTCTCTTTCTCTCTCTCTTTCTTTCTCTCTCTTTCTCTCTCTCTTTCTCTTTTTCTCTTTCTCTCTCTCTTTCTCTTTTTCTCTTTCTCTCTCTCTTTCTCTTTCTCTTCTTTCATTTCTTTCTTTTCTTTCTTTTCTTTCTTTTCTTTCTTTTCTTTCTTTTCTTTCTTTTCTTTCTTTCTTTTCTTTCTTTTCTTTATTTTCTTTCTTTCCTTCTTTCCTACTTTCTTTGATTCTTTCATTCTTTCATTCTTTCACCATTATTCCTTGATTTAGATACAGGTCTGTATTTCTGGTTCAGGACATCTGCTAGGAAGCACGGAGGGCAGGTGCTGCTCCCTAGGGGAGGATGGCCAGCAGCCCAGGATGGCAGCAGCAGCCTCAATGGCAAAGGTCTGTCCAACAGCACCAGAGGGAGGCAAACAGGGCAGGCCCAGTGACAGTAAGCAGGCTCAGGCAGGAATCCAGATCTCCAGACAAGTTCACTCACAAGTTCACTCATGCCTGAGGCCAGGATCAGAACCCATATCCACAGGGCCCAGATCCATAGCTACAAGGCAGTCCTGCCATGGACCAAGTACAATGCTGGAATCCATCTCCCAGCCAAGTGATGTAGGAACTCCTGATGCAGCTTCTTCCAGCTGCTTCTCAAAGATCCTCCAGGCCAACTGGGGCTTCTGAGACAGATCTTCCTCCAGAAAGCTGACCTGGAGGGCACTAACTGCACTCCTAACAAGGTTTTGGCTCTGAAAATCTGCTAGACTGAATCGTTACTTTACCTAGAAGAATACTCAAGACCATTTCCTTTATGAAAAGTATCAGTAGAATAGTGAGAACACACCAACTGAAATTCAGGCTGGGCAAGCTATCAAGAACAGAATTACCTTTCAATAGAAATAGGTGGTGCCTGAGTTTATCAGTTGTTGAGACATATTGGAATCAAAACAGGACAGGATTCAAAATCCTGGTGGATTATTTATCCACTACTTCACTGAAATTTTTCTCAGTGATATATAAAGTAATTTATTTTTCTGTCACACAAGATAGTTGTTTGGGCCTATCCATCTCTCAGGATGACTTCAGAACACCAAGTGCAGTGCAAGTCCCATTAGTTACACTTACCAGGAGAAAGAAATTAAAGGAAAATATCGTTTCTAAATTAGTGTTCCCAAGTTCCCACAAACTGCTTAATGTGATTCAGGAATGTAGTGGGAAATACACTACTTGACATGGGTATCCCTTGAATAATACCTTTCTCATGCAACTGAGAGCACCCATAATTGGTGACAAAAATGCTGCTGGTGAAGTTTCAGTTTGCATGATCAGTAGGGAAATCTCTCTCCAGTAAAATATTATTTCATAAAATCAAAGGTATTATGTTTGGTACACTTTGAAGATGATAACCTATTTGCATGCCAGTTTTACACTAACCTTCACAAGAAGTTATGGATTTTATCTAGAACTAAAGAAAAAGTAGTTAAGGGGCATTTTGTGGTATGGGCTTTCCAGAATCACTACTATAAGAATTACAGTTGGGTTGTTTATTTTATCTCTTCCACTTAGAAATCTATTTTATATCTTCTGACCATGGTAAAGTGATTGCTGAGATTTCTTCCATTGTTGTTGTATAGAAGTCAGTTTATGTTGTTGATCTCACCTTAAGTAAGTGTAAATGTCCTGTCAAATAATGTAATTATTGCATGTTTTACCAAAATATGTGGATTTAGATCAGTGGGGGTGGCTGTCACTATAGAAGCTGAGTTCAAACTAATTTATTGATATCTCAGGAAGGAGCTATTCTTTGTTGAGAACTACTTTCCTGAGGTATCATGTGTTCCACAGAAGAGGATTTGTTGCATTTCATAGCTTTTAAGGTGAACGTGTTGGTTAAAGGCAGACTTTAACAATTCAGTATGCAACACATTCAAGGTAGTAGGAGCAGAATGTGCTTAGCAGAGCTATGCATACATTTTTACGAAGAAAAGATTTTCTTAGAGTCATAACACTGGTTTCAAGACATTAAAATGAAATTCAGAAAAGTAACAGTGTTTTTTTAGGACTTGGAATTTAGAAGTGATTAAAGATAGGTTAAGGTTCACCATATTGCTTTGATGACTATCATTAGCAATTGTTTTCTATTCCAGAGACCTTTGAATTTAAGATTTTCCTCTGTTCAATGTTATGCTAATTGCAGGCACAATTCATCTTTATAATTGAGCATTCTCGATAAGATTTTAGTTTTAATAGTGGTGAAGAAATTAAAATTAAAAGTAAGTGTTATTGGTTTGAGTCTGTGGAACATAATTTAAAGGAACTGGAATTCAGGCCAGAGCTTAGGTTGTAAGTTTTAGAAAAGGATTTGCAGAGAAATGTCAGCTACAAGCCCAGTGCTTAACACGTGTCTGGTCTGTGTGAACTTGCATTCACCTTAGACCTGTGGAGCACAAACTTTTTCTTCCAGCCAGCTGCAATAGTCAGCCTGTTTGTAACCTCCTTGTAAGTGGAATTGTTTCAGCCTTTCCCCTGCCGACAGCAAAACATAAACATGAGGCACATTAAAATGGAAACAGGATCCTGGTCCTTTCTGTTTCTCAGTTTTACTTAGCAGTGACCTTTAACCCTCATTAAGATACTTTAGAAAGTTTGGGACTCCTTTTTTTGTGTAGCTCATTGTGGGAACATTTAGGTTTGTTATGTTGTTTTTCTCTTCAAAAATATTTAAATGCCTTTGGGCCGTTGTATGAAACATAACCCCCTACATTTACTTATTCTAAAAAAAGATATCTGTAGACAATATTTGACAGCATATGCTCTGGTCATTAGAGCCATCCCACAGTTACAAGGCAAACATTGACACTCAAATTTTACTCAAGAGAAGTATCAATGTGCACCAAAGTTTTGTCCAGGGTAAAACATACACTTGTATACACACTAATGGATACTAGCCCTAAAGGATATATTAATGTACAGAAAATATCAGATATACTTGTTTTATCTATGAAAATATGACTTAGTTTTGTGAATACAAAAGTAGTGTGTTGGAAGTTGTTTAACAATTTGCAATGTGTGTCAATAACTAGCTATGTCTTCTGATTTGTTTGGCTTAGAAGATTCCTGACCTCTTGACAAATATGTGCATGCCTTAGAAACACACATAAATGTGCTAAATATAAGATTCAATTTGAAAAATTTTGCCCAAGGAAGTTTTGAATATCTGAGGTCTGCAATTTCTTAATGTTTCAATGGAGAATTCTTTCCCTTCAGTTAAAAATTTATGATGTTTCCTCTGATTTAAGTGTGTGGAAGAGAAGCTATATTGAAATATATGTAGCTTCTTCTCCCAGAAAAAATTAAAAGTACCACTGAGAGATGTCCAAAAAATGAGGTTTATAGTTGTTGATGGTAATGTTTGCCTCATTGGTCTATTTTTGTTTCTAAAATGTAGCAAAATAGTAGGTGTTACTTGGATGTTTTCAGAAACTGCATTTAGGTACCCACTTAGGAATTGAAATAAACTCATCAGAAAGGAAAATGTTAAATTTTTTTTTTTTTTTTTTTTTTTTTTTACTTTCAGGAAGTTCCTTCCCAGGGAATTATTTCTTCATCGTATTTCTTGTAGTAGAATAGCTGGGATTTTTTTCTCTTTGTCATTCTCTGGAATTCTGAATTATCACTCTGTTTTTAAATCCAGCTAAAAATCTAATTTAAAAAAAAAATAAAATTATTTTATGTTAAATTTGCAGAAAAGCAATTGTATTAAAAATACTTCCCCGCAGTCTTTAATTTTATTTACTTTATTTCCCAGTTATTTTTCTTTTTCTCTTTATTCTTTTCCTTTCCATTGTTAAAGTGAAAAAAACAAGTAATATAAAAAGAGAACTGTGGGGAAAAAAGCGCAAAAAATTCAAAACATCATTGATTTTCCTTTTATATATCAGATGGAGAGATTGTTCCATATTCCCTTTCAAAACAAGTTTTTATAAGATTCTTTTATATCAGTGTAAAATGCTTTATTTTCCTATTTTCTGAGACTGTGGAGTACTTTCTACAGATGCTGTACTTTTTCAGATGAATTTTGGTAATATTTTTTGAGGTGTTGAAAATTCTCCTCATCTTTGATAGTATGTTTGAACAGCTAAATGCTTTATTGTTTAAAATGCTTCCATGTCCATCTTGAGACCTTTTGGTTTCAGTACCTACTTATTACCTCTTAAATTTTTCTTATTTAATGTGATTAAATGAAGGCAAAATGTATTATGTCATATCTTTGATTCTGATATTCAAATTGTTTGGAGATTTCAATCTGATTAATTTCCCCTGCTTTTTTTTAGGGAGGTAAAACAACAATTTGCATTCAACAATGATTACAGTGAAATCAAGGGTGAATTTGATCCTACCTCTCTAAGTTTGTAAAATTAAGCAGTTCATGTTAAGTATCTGCTGAAAACTGATGTTCTTTGTTCACAGTTACATTTTTTTCACTAGTGAGGTACAGCCTTCCAGATTTAGTACAGAACATCATACACCATAAATTTTATGTCCATTAATGGTTCTATTTTCTTTTGTCTTTACTATTATTTGATGGCAAAGATCTAATTCTTCTTCAGTGATTTTACAGGTTATAGCTAGTTCAGAAAAGAAAAATCAAAAATCTTGTGCAATGATACCTTTTAAAAAGTGACCTTGTCAAAGTGAGGCATTCTGACTTCAATTAAATTCAGTTAGTTAGTCCCACAGGTAATGCTGGAATATATAATGTTAGCTATTATAAGAATACTTTGCAAAAGTAGTTTTAAAAATCCTAAAAAGAAAACCATTTATGCTCTGCTTTGTAGAAAAAAAAGGGAAGACTTTACCTTTATATTAGTAACCATTTATGAGGTCATTTTTGGAGTGTACTGTTACATAAAACATGAGGTCAGCAAGTAAAGGTAATTAAATTTTAGTAGGAGCAAGAGTCACCAAAAGGTTTTTTCTTTCATCCTAGCCAGTCTAAAATAGCCATACAATACCCCATTAATATCCTTGGAACTGTTAATTATTTCAACATGAATAGAAGTATCAGTGCTGCTAGCTTAATTTAATACCCTCCTGGAGCTTCCTGAAGAATGTGTGATTACTTTTATTATTCTGTATCTTCAGGAACAACAAAACATCAAACAAATCAACCTATACTTGGAAATACCCTTCAGAGGAAGCACCTGTTTTTATCCTGGATGAGAAATTTTCTCTGGAAATTTTCCATCAGAAAGGGCAATTCAACTAATTTCAAGTAATTTCAGAGGAACAACCCTCTTTCCCTTAAATTTTCTTGCAAAGAAGCCAACATTTTTCTCTTTTGCTCTTTTAGTTGAAACTACTTTTTTAATAATTTAATCAATTTTCTGTGTATCAGGAAAATAGTATTTAAAATTTAATATTAAAATGGTTTTGTATTTATGAGAAAAACTCAATTTTATAATAATAAAATATTTTAATGATCCTTAATTGGGATTTTATTTCCCAATAAGAATTTTAAAATTTGGGATTTGGGGGAAAATTTGGAGCAGAAAAAAAATCAAAACCCTGTGCATGAAATTCTGGTATTTCCCTTGAAGCATATAAATTATTTTTCTACCAGCGTAATTCAATATTTCACTACTCAGTATAGGACCATTTACAATTTTAACAAGTAGGTTTACAATAATACACAGCATATGTAAGGCTTGTGAAAAATTCTATTTCATGGAAGTGTGCATTGGCACTTCTAAAGTTTGACTGAGTTGAAAAATCAAGTTTAGTTTTCAGTCTCTAATCCTACTGGATTTCTCAGAAAATAATTTTCTTCATTTTCTTACTTAGGATAACTAATATTCAGGGGGAAATTCAGTATTGGCAATTATATTTTTGATATACCTAAATCTCTATCTGCTATGTTAGTGCAAAAAGATTTTCTTTCCAATGGATTTTTAACTTTCAAAGAGGTGATGTTGAAGAATGCATCAAACCATGTGCAAAACTGTGTTGACAACTGGATTTAAAAAACAGTGGTGATTTATCAGATGTTGTACAGTGTGGTAGCGCAGCTTTTTAAAAATATATTTTAACACATAGTGATTATAATTTTTAATGAATGTGGTGACCAATAAATATTTCTTTGTTCTGGTTTTACCATAATAGATCTAGCTCCATAAATTCAGAGTGAGTTCTGGATTTGTTTCTGGTAGGTTAAAAATTGTAGTGTGCAAAGAGAGATTTTATTTCTCTCTTTTGTTTTGTGTTCCGATTTAAAAAACTCCAAGCAGCTAATGGTTTCAGTAAATATTTTTCTCCCAATCTGCAAGTAGAATTCCTGATAAGCATGATGAAGAATCTCATTGTAAGGATTTTATTTGTTCACATTTGATGTTTGTATAAAAATGGATGCCAACCATGCTAGATTTCAGAAGAAATAACAGGATATCTTAACTATCTACAGAGAATGTGACTATTTATCTAGTTTCTCTACATGTTCTCTGATAGCATGTCAGAATTTTTAAGCTGCTGGATTTCCACTGTGGACTTGAAGCGTGTTAAGTATTTATATAAGAGATTTATTGAATTCCCAGGGTATCTGAGTAGGAAGAAAAGAAAGTGTTTTGAAAGCTGGTGCAACCCCTGATCTGATCATTTTCCCTAATATTCCTCAGATCACTCCTTACCACTAACACATACTGTGAGATCCCTTGCTGTGTTGCTTAGTAATTTCGGGTTGGTTGAAATTCCTATTGCTGTGACAAGTATACATGTCTGTCTTAGAGGTATTATCTTCTCTGCTCCTGCAACTAGACTGGAGTTTAGTGTGGAGAGGTTAAGAGTGGAAAGAAATGTACATTATTACCCACTCTTTCAGTGTGTCCTTTAAAAAGTCTGTATAACATTCAATTTTCCTTCTTTTGGCAAAAATAGCTAATAATTCATCATCAGTGGCTAGCGAGGTCATTGTTCCATAAAGCTGTTAATGTCAAGTGGAGAAAACAAAACAAATTAATTCTGCATCTTTTAAATAGAAAATGCAACTATAGTTATGAAAACAACATTTTCAGTATAAATTAGTGCAAGTAGTCTCAACAGAAGATAGGTGTTTGACCAGTTACATCTCATTTGGCATGTGGGAATACCTTTCAGTCATGAGAAGCATGGGAGCATCTTTCTCCATAACTGTACCATAAGCATGAAGAATTTCAGGTTACTGCACACGTCATGTGAGCAGCTAAACTGGTAACACGTTTTCATGATTGTACATTGTGATGATGACTGGACAAGTATTTTGTGATTTGATACTGCTTCTGGCAAAGTGAATGAATGCCAAGATTGCCAGAGCATCAAAGGAAACATTTTTAATTTAAGTCTGCATGCTGAGATGCAGCTGTGCCAATACATGCATATTTATTGGATCTGGCCAGGAGGCAAATGCGCAGCTAATTAAACCATAGTAATGTTGGCAAAGGCATGGTTCTAAAGGCCTGGGTTGTTGAAGACTTAGCTGAGATTATTTTGGTGGATATAGAAGCAATTTAAAAATAAAATAACCCCAGGCAATGTTAAACTTGGACACTGATAACCTGGTAGTTTTCAAAGGGATCAGGATAGGCTCTGGCAGTAAGCAAGGCTCTAAAAAATAAGATTTACAGTATTTCCATACAATTCCATGTTTTAGTTTAGGTAGTTACTAGATGTTGCATCAGGATGCTATGATCAGAGTGAGCTTAAGGAATAGTTTAACTCATACTTTGGTGACCCATGTTAGTTGAATTATGAATAGGGCACCTAGATCTTCCCAGGTGCTAGTAAAGGGTGTCTTCACTAAAGTTTCTTCTCGTTTACCAGCACATAACAGGTAATCCAGTTTCAGAAGGTCCACTTCTATGGAAGTTTAGGTACAGAAGCTTTTCTAACTATTCACTACTCTGTGAAAGTTTTGCAAGAAGATGTGCAGTATGATGTTTTGGTTTCTGAAAGAAATGTCTGTGCACAAGAAACTTCACTGAGACACTCCTTACCCCTGGGTAGCTCAATGGCTGACTCTCAGCCTGCATTGGACTTCTGGGCCAAATTTTAAACAAGTGGATACTGCATGAAGATAATTTACTATTCTTGTAATTTACATGAATTTTGAATCTTTATTATTCCAGGTACAAACATCATATTAAAAATGAGAATTTATAATGCATTCATAATCCCAGGTAGGCAGCATCACCACCCTCAGGCTTTAAAAGAGTCTGTTCTCATATTCTTCCTAATCACAAGACTGACATAAAATTCCTGAAGTTTAAAAATAAATGCATAAAAATAAGGTTTTATTACTATTATTGTGTTGGCATTTCAGCCTTAGGGTACACATTTTTAAAGGCTTACTCCATGACCATGGAGGCAAGCAATACAGTTAAAAAAATTAAAAATGAAAACTGAGTTTAGAAACTGACATAATGATATGAAGAATGATATAGAAACAGAAATTGTAAGAAATGCATAAAATCTTTCAATATAGACAGTAAAATCAAGAGAACTGGAGCAGGTACCTATTTGATTGGGATATTTTACCCCCTCTCATGACATCTTATTCTACCTCTTCTTCCATAAGTATAGTTAGTAAATTGGCCATTGAATTTTTTATCCCCCTTGAGCAGGCTGTGAGGAAGTGTCCTATCTACTGCCCAACAGACTGTGTTCAGATCAACTTACTGCCTTGGAATTTAACTGAGAGAAGGAAGGGAGGAGACAGGAAGAAATAGCTGAACATAAATTAAGTAAACAAATAAATCCTGTAGCCTACTATAAACAAAACAAGATTGAGAATGATTTGTTCTTTCTGCTTTCCTATGTGAGTTGTGAGGGGGTTTTAATTTTTTTTTAACCTTACAACATAATATGTGTAGTCTAGCAAACAGTTGCTTTTCACAGTGAGTTATGCTGAATAAATTGTTGATTAACCAGAGAAAATCAGATTCTGAGAACCAGTATCATTCCTTCCTATTCACAGACTCCCAGCTTGTTTATTTAGTGTCACCCATAGTCTGTCATGGCTGACCTAAAACTATCAGAAACAGCCACAATTGCAGCCAAGCATAAACAAAAATCTGAACTGAAGGTGCAAGGGGACTGCCATTCTAAAGATAAGATCTATTGCTATAATAGCCCTTGATTATGATGACCAAATAAAAAAAGCAAAGAAGAAAGAGAAAACAAAACTACAAATATACAGACACATTTCTGTTTATTTGTACATGAAGGAGGGAAGCAAATCATTTACAAAGAAGAAGGCATATAGGGAATAGGGTTTCATTACATGTCAGTGTTTCTCAACAGTTTATAAAACATGATTTTGTGAAACTAAAGGTTTGCTTGTGGTCTTCTCTGTTTGCTTAATGACATTTTGTAAAGTGATAAAAATCACATGGAGATAGCAGAGAGAGAAAGAGAATCTGCCAGATGGTTATCTGTTGGTAGAGTGTTTTTCACCCTTCCTTCCACCTACAGCACAGAAGCCTTGGTTTTACACTGAAGACAGATTTGCATTAGAAGATACCACATATGAATAAAAGCCTCATATATTATGCTTCAGGTGTGTGAAAGATTTGTAAATTGCTGGTGACACAGGTAATGAAGGTGACTCACGTGTGACAAAAGCTGACTAGTTATTTAAAAGATATGAATTTCAATAACTTTCAATTTTCATTGTAATCACTTTCCCTGAATTATAGGGGTTTCTTTAAAAATAGGGAAGGTTAAAAAAGATTTATACACAAACTGTGAACATCCTGATGTATAACCAGTGCTACTGGTATAGGAAAAACTACTTGCACTCCTCTGCAGTCTTGCCAAGGGCTTGGTCACTTGGCCATTTTAAAGGTCAGTTCCTGTCTTTAGCTTAATTCTCAGTAAGTAATGAGGCTTCATGCCTTATTGTTTAAGTAAATGAAATCTTCAAAGCTCAAAACTTCAGTGAGGGTAGTTGTGGGACTTTGTGCTTTAGAAGTAGTACTCTGCACTTTTATTAACATTTGCTGAGCAGATTAAAGCAGGGAAGAATAGTAATGACATAACTCTACTAGTGTATTTTTTTCAAAATGTGTAAATTCAAAGGTCTATTAGGTCAGATGTCCTGAAAAATTTTCTAAATATGCATATTTCAGAAATTATTTTGATTTGATCCGTATTGCTTAAAAACTCCTGAAAATGTTAAGTCCTTGTTTTTTGCAATTAGCAAAACCTGAGATGTGTCATGGCTCAATTATTCCATATTTCCTCTCTATATTTATTTATTAATTTCATTATTTTCCTTTATCAAGCTGCATTGGCTATTTAGTAACATCAATGGTCTATTCAATGGCAGCTCTTAGGCACTTAGAAAGTGCCCAAATATTAATCATGCATCACAGCTTCTCACATATTAGCAACTGACTTAAACATTGATTTTGAGGACATGCCTTATTCAATAAAACCTCTGTTTAATAACTACAGAGCAACATTAACTTTCACTAGTAATCCAACCTAAAAATTCTTAGGTATTAGTCTAGTCTGTCACCACTTTGGCACAGGGAGTAACTATCTACCTGACCTTTTTGTTTGACTGGAAAGAACTGCATTTTTCTCTGTTCTGTGTAGGAGAAATGCACAAAATATTGGGAGTTTAAGCATACTGAATAAAAAATCAAGCAAAAAATAAACAAACAAACAAACAAACAAACAAACCCCCCTTTATTTGGTTTTAAAATTAATAAAAATTCTGCTTGGAACTAATGAAAGGTATGTCATTTACTTGCTAATTTTTCCTCTCTTTTCTTGCTCTGCAAAGGAATATATCTTGACTCTGGCCTTTACAACAAAATGCATTTGTGAACTTTAGTCTTAAAAAAAAAACAACGGACCAACCAACCAAAAGAAAAGTGGATATGGGAACACATCAAAGAGTAGTATTTAATGGAAATTTCAAATTCACATTTTGTCATCTCCTGGCCAGGCACAGCTCTCTGGGAAAGTCCCTTAAGATAAAAACAGCATCCATGTGTGCTGAATGTATCCCCAGAAATACATTCTTAATGAAAGGAGCTTGTAAATGTTTTGAGATCCTTAGGAGGAATGTATTATAGAAGTGTTAATCACTCATCTAATCTTATTTATTTCATTATATGGGAAAATATCAGTTTGGGAAAAGCCATGTAGAATTTGTTGTTATATTTGTATCCTCAAAATGAAACAATCTTTATAATTGTCATTGCAGACACTATTATTTGGTTCTGTTGTGATTGTCCAATGTTCATGTGCTGACAGGGAAAATGTCTTTTTGAAATTGTATGGGTTTTATTGACCCAGAAATAGATCCTGCTTACTTTTGGTGGATTAAATAAAGAAAAAGGAATTCTGTCTGGTAAACAAACCTCTGTAAGTCTGATATGAAGCTCCCTGAGTATCTGCAGTCTGGCTGAAAGAATACATTGCTTCCCCCAGGGTGACATTACACCTTAACTGGCAGTAGTTTAGCCCAGACTTGCAGGTTTTTGCAGCAATCTGTTTTCCTGGGTTACTGGGTTACTGGCCAGGGCCAGGTTTGGCTGTAGACTTGGATATTCTGTTGAAAACAAAAGCTCAAAAAGAATTTGGATATCAAGGCACTTAACATGAATACATGCACTTTTAGAAGTCAGCTGCAGGGAGCCAAATACTTGGTGCAGCTAAAATGTCATTGCTATGGTTTTCCATAGGAGAAAATATTAACCTTTGCTCCTCTAGCACTTGCTTCTTCTGGATCTTTTTCTCAATGAGGACATTTGTGAAGCTAGGAAAGACCCTGGAAGGAGAAGGAATTTGAACACATGCAAAGCTCAGTGGAGAGGTGAAATATAGGCTTTCAACAGTGAAGAGCCACAGTTCTATACTGTGGCTGAAAGTTGTTCACCCTTGAAAGCTTTCCAGTGGTCGGGCTGAAATATGTATCTTGGTGAACAGCTAGTGAACAAGTGTCAGTAGCAGTAAAAATGCCAACACATTTCACAATTCTTTTGGCTTTCTTAAGAGAAGGAGACAAGCATGTTTACTGAGGTTTACTTTGCCAAGGTACTAAATAGATAATGCTGGGAATACCACATAACTATATGTTGGGTACTGGCACTATACCATTATTTATTCCAAAGCCTCAGAGTCAGTTCTTATTTAACTTTAGCAAATAACTTGGGATAGCAAGCAGCTGATGAATAACTATGCTCTGCCATTTTTCAGTACATATAGCATCCTACAGCTTTTGTAAATATATTTAAAATTACTTTATTCACTATTTAGTGATTTAATTCTCCTGCTTACACAGTATGATTTATTTTGGCCAGTCTAGTAGCCAGTGAATACACATCTTGAGTATATTCTTTTACAATTTCGAAAAATCACTATCTATGATTTTCAAAATGTGATTTGCAAAGAATATGTTGTCCAAAAAGATATTGTCTTCTCAGCTTTTGTTGCTGCTTCTCCTTGTTTTCAGCTGCCTCATTGCAACAAGAAGTAAAAGTACAGTATTCATATGGTGCTTTTTTTTAGCAAGAAATTGTTGAAGTTGCATAGACATGTAAAACAATTCCAAATGAAAAAGGAAGGAGCCCATGAAAGAATCTCTTCATTAAGACAGATACTACAGAATATCACATCTGATTTCAACAACTTTTTCTTTATAAAATAAAGTTACTCGGACACTGGAAATATAAAACAACTGCATAATATTATTCACCTTTGTTGCAGAGCCTCTCTATTCTTTCCACTCATTAAAATATATAGAGAGAGTCTGACTAAATTTTGGTTCATATTATTTGAGTAAGTCTTAAAAAGAGCAAAATTTTATTTTAGTTCGTCTGCTGTGGCAAACATAGTAAACATATGATTGTCTTTCTCATTATTTATTTGGGATTATTCTGGTCAAACTAGAAGAAAATATTAGTTTCTTTTTTTTTTTTTTCTTTTTTTTTTTTTTTACCTTACACTTTTTTTTAGATATAATTCCCTGGTGTTAGAATTTTATAGCTTGATAAAGAAAAAGTGATTTTCGTTGAAACTGTAGACAAGGTCTCAACTCTAAAAAACCACTCCAAATTACAAAACACCATGTCATATTTAAATAATGCAAAAAATTAGAATGGGATGCATCTAAAACTGGTCAAGTTCCTTCAGGAATTCAGCACAGTTTAAGAGCCAGTCTGTGTTAGTTCAAGAAGCTGCTAGTGGTGCCTGTACCTCAGCACAGCCTTTCACCTCATGCTTACCTCAAACGTGTGACTTGGTTCCTGGATCATGAGTGAATTTCAGAGCACCTTGTTGAGTTGAAGATTTAACCCCTGTGGTTCAAGAAGGAATCCACTGTTTTTGCAATTTCTGCTAGGCTTAGACTTGTGACAATATGAATATACACTAGAACCCAGCATTTTGTTAAATGCTTTCTATGACTAATGTGATAAAATTACTGATTTATGTGGAAGTAACTCCTGCTATGTGACCTTGTCCCATTCTTCTTCTCTTCTTTATTAAATATGCTTATTCATCCAGCCATAAACACAGATAAGGAGGCTTCTTTGAAAACAGATTTTATGTTCCTTGAAGTACCTTTTATTCCATTAAAGTTGGATAAATAAGAAGGCTTAGTTTAGCAAAACAAGCCATATTCTGTCTTGATAGACTAATGTCTCAGCAAGATATTAATTCACAACTGATAAGAAACTTTTTTTTAAACCTGTTTTTTCCAGAAATAGTGTTCTTTGTCCACACCAAAATCCTTCTGCCTTCCATTAAAGAAAATCATTATAATAAAACCAAACACATGTGCATTTCAGGTAAGCTTCCTAGATGAATCATACTTGAAATTTCATGGCAGAATGATGAATAACAAATTTTCAGATTACAACTTTTGATTTAAAGTTTCTTTTGCATTTTGATCCAATGTTAAGAAACATGGCTGTTAAATTTTGAAATTTTCTCAGAAAAGCTTTATTTGTTGATTAAAAGGTACAACAAAACTGAAACTTTTTAAGAAAGTAAATAAAACAGTGGTTTCTCAGTTTCCCTCTTCTTCCATTGTAACTCACTGCATAAACATACCTACAAGCAGTTATAAAAATAACATTTAACATCATATAAAGTTCTTTTTTAATACATTGATATTTCATTCAGGCCACAACTGTGGTAAATATTTCTCTCCCTTTCTGCTCCCTCCCTGCTCCAAATCTTGGGTGTTTTCTATGATTCTGTGTCATTGTGAGTAAAATGTCAATATGTGTAATGACACAGCACAGTGAAAACACATATTTTCATATTCATGTAAACTCATGTAATTGTAAATTAGGCTGTGCCACCCGCTATCATAACATACTTCATGTGAAAAGATGCTAAATTTACTTGACCTACTTTCATCTTCATGTTTAGGAAACAGGGTATAAGAAGTAAACAAAGTAGTTGTGCCTCATGCAGGAGATGATTATTGTTTGAATTTATGATTCATGCCTTGAGCAAAATTTTGTTTGTGGTCTCATTTGCAACCATAATTTATATCTTTACTAGGGATATACTGTGTATTTGGGAGGCTATATATTAGCCATGCTTTGTACTGGAACAGTTTTCTATCTTTGGGTATAGTATTTTCTATGTTTCTGGTAGCTATAAAATTTTTTGGCATAACATTTATTGTAGTAGATATGGAATTTTAATTTTTTTTTTAGAATTGCAATTCCCCTTAGGAATGTCCTATTATATTTACGCCAATGCACTTGTTACAGCCAAATCAAGCTAGTATTTTAAAAAGTTGTTAATCCTACAAACAAAAAGTCATAAATGCAAGTATTTACTTTTTCAGTATTTCCTAGCCTCAGTGTTCACAGTATTCTAATAATGAGCGTTTCATTTAAATTAATCTGTATTTTTAAGCCAATCTAAACCAAATATAGTTAAATATTTCTGAAGTCAAATGAAGTCATCTTTTCAGAAAGGTATGTTAATTACAGAATTGTTCTATTAAAGCAAACTGAACAAACTTTGATATGTTAAACAAAAATCTATGAAGGATGTAGATTTGAAGAAAAACTTAAAATAAGATGGGGGAAACAATAGATTGCCTAATATATTATAATGCACTATCACAAAACAGTCATTACAAAATGGACTTTTCTATCTTTAATGTTTATGAATGTATTATTCTCTCTGGATTGCTGTTTACAGCCTGTGAGCTGTCAGATAAAGTCACAACTGATAGAATCACAGATAATATGCCTGATCCTTTTTCTTTTCTTTTAGTGCATCTTTCCTTCTAAATCCTTCTTTACAGAGAAAATCTGAGTTTGAGTTACAGAAACACAGTTACTAACCCTCAGGTGGCAGGACTGCAATAATTTCACATTTGTGTTTTGTTTTTCAAAAGGTAGAAAATCCATGGAAATCTATACTCCTGGAAGATTGTGCACAGATCCTGACACCTCCAGCAAAAAGACAGAAGGTCAGACCTTGTCCCCAAATTTCTGAGCTCACTGTCTGCCCCAATACCTAATTCCTAAAAGAGTGATGTTCATGAACTGTCATTGGCCTCCTTTTCTTTGCCTAAATCATGGTAGTGAAATTTAATGAAAGCAAGGTATGTTGTATTCAGTATCTGTCAGCTCTAGCACTAGCCTTGCAATTCTTTCTTTCACCTCCTAAATCTAAGAATTCCTGACTTCATTAAGTTATTAAGCAGACCATAGACCTGTCATGGTGCCCAAGAAGAATGCAGTTAAGGTCTCTACTTCTACCCTCACCTTCAGTACTCTTTAAGCCCAGGAAGAAAACCACAGCAACCAGTATCTAATGGGAGGTAAAAGACAAAACTGTTTGTCTTGTTGTTCCCCTTCCAACCTTCCACTCCACTGCTGGGGAAACAAAAAAGAGGGTTCCACAGTGGTGGTCAAGGTGGAGATGATGGCCTCATTTATTATTCTCAAATGGGAATCTAGGATGAACTAATTGCTCCATCCTTGTTCTTCTCCTTAAGAGAAATGAGCAGCAGCAAGTCTCAACAAACTCATGTTACTCAAAGACATTGATACATGAGTCTTACTGACTAGATGTAAAGTCTAAAGGAGCATGCCAAATTACTTTTCAAAGGCAGAATCATTTCACCTACTTGTGAGAGCTAAATTTCAAGAATATTAAAAGGAAGAAAATTACTGCATGATAGGGAGCTGCCATTGTAATATGTGCTGCTTAGTGCTTGAACATTGTAACTGTCAAGCTGATTCTATTATGAAAAAGGGAGTAATTTAACATTATTTAATATTCACAATATGCACATATTGAATGGAAGTGTATGTAGAATGTAAGGCCCTATTTCAGCATAAATGAAATTTTAATCACAGGAGTACTTCTATTGATTTTAATAGGATAACTCATTCTCACTTTTATGCATGTGCATAATAAATAAGAAGTTACTAATGAATATGTTTAAAAATAACTCCAGTATTACTCTCAAGAAAATATAGAAGATATTCTGACTTCTCAAGTGCTTCTTACTCAGTTTGTGGGATGATTCTCCATTCCACATTGCCTAGCAATTATTCTGTTAGCTATATCAGTACATTATTTGGTACGTGGGTATCTCGAAAATAAATGAGAACAAAATTTAGTTTAATTGGGATATTTCCCAAGTACTGAAGGTTTTATGCCATTATAGCAAGTTAGCTGACTAGTGCTCAGATGGGAAAGATGGAAAATATGGATGTGTGCAGCTGTAGAACTGACTACCTTGCAAATTGATGCTTGAAATGTACAAGATGTGACAAATAATATCATGATTTACCTTAATCTTCAGGTAACAACACATTAGGAACATTAGTTGCTTTAGAAAGGTGCTAAAAAAACCCCTGTATGTTCTACTATAACAGGCCAATAACTTACAGAAATCCTATCTTTTTTGGAGCCTGCCAGCAACATTTTTGTCTACTTCGAATTTTGTCAGGTTTCTGCTTCTGCATATTTTTTTTTTTTTTTTTGCAATATGCAGAGATATCTTTGGGAGTAGAAAGTGATACCTAAGATTTGCTCACCCTTCTGTGGTCTCCAGCCCCTCCACGGCTCCATAGGTAAGAGCCTACCAGCTTGTTCTCCACTGCACCCTATTCATCTTGCTTTATTTGCTGTATAACAGTAAAGCATTGGCAGATTAATTGAGGAATTTTTTTTTTTTAAAACAATTGAGAAGCAAATCTGTTTAGGGGCTACTTTACTCCAGCTAGGTGAATTATGTTTATAGTAAGAACTGTAGGATTGAAAAGGAAGAGAACTTGTCAATAGTGACAATAAAATATCAATGCTGATTTATTATATGAAATACATAAAATTTAAAAAAAAACCAAGGAAAAGACCAAATTAAACGTGTAAATACAGATGGTTATTCCCAAACAGATTTTAAAAAATGACATTTCTAGATTATCACAGTATTTTAGTAGAAAGTGCTAATATTAGGAGAGTGACATGAAGATATCTGAAGGCATTAGGTCTAATCATCCATGTTTCTTCCATAGAATAGGAAAATTGTACTAATATCTTTAAAATGACAGACTTAAATATCTGCAATAGCAGTGTAAATTTTGGAGTTCAGCAAGTATTTTTAATGTTACTGCCTTTACATAATTACCTTAATGTGAAAAAGGCATATCATGCTCCATTGCTCCTAGTGTGTGCTTTAAGGAAAAAAAAAAAAGAAAAAAAATAATCTTTCTATAAAAAGCTTCTTAGCTTTAATTGAGCAAAAGAGTTCATATGGGGTCTGGAGTCGCAGCTCATAATTTCTGTAGACAGGTTAGGTTGCTGTGTGATGATGCTAATTAAATTATATAAAAGCGTTGGGCTAGACAAACCAAAGTAGCCGCTCCATCACTCCAGGTGAGTGAAGCTTGTGCGGGAGCCTGAGTTTGCTCCTTCCAGCGCAGCTCTGCCGAGCTGGTGTTGGCGCTTCTGGTCCATAGGTGGCAGCATTGGCAGGGTTTGGGCTCGGGATGCTTCCAGGAATTTCGTGCTCTCTCCAGACATCCCCCACTCACAGCGCTGTGCGATCAGGGCTGAGTTAACATCATTGCATACCCACGTCAGGCGAAATAAAATGGAGTGTTTGGGGCAAACATTAGGCTGTGTTTCTTCGGAGTTTTATTTCTTCCTTTTTCCTTTTTCCTTTTTCCTTTTTCCTTTTTCCTTTTTCCTTTTTTTCCTTTTTTTCCTTTTTGCTTTGCTTTGCCTCTCCCTCTCCCCTCTCCCTCTCCCTCTCCCTCTCCTCCCTCTCCCTCCCTCTCCCTCTCCCTCCCTCCCCTCTCCCTCTCCCTCTCCCTCTCCCTCTCCCTCTCCCTCTCCCTCTCCCTCTCTATAATCCTGAGTCTGGATACTGAGATTTAAATGTAATTTTCATGTGAATGCACCAAAATTTCCACCTCATCTAAGGAAAAGAAAAAAAAAACCCACAAGGCTGAGTGAGACACTTACTGTCTGTACAAACTTGACTTGGTGTTCATCATACTTTCTTTGTTGTGGGAAATAGAACCTTATTGTGAAATGATCTTCCCTTGAGGAGAAGTACATTTTATGGGAGTCATTATTTTCTCAGGCTTAAAATTCATGACTTCCAGATTTCTCATGTGTGTTTTTATTTGATTCAGGACAAAGATTTTGTGAAGATTGGGATTGGGGGTTTTGAGTTTTTTGGGTTTTTTTTTGTTTTGTTTTTACTTTTGTTGTTGTTGTAGTTTTGTTGGTTGGTTTTTGAGAGCTCTAATAGTCCCAGTCACTGGATGAGTCTTTCTTCCACTGATCTTTTGGTGTACTATCAAAAAGTATAAAAAACCCCCACATTTCATAATACTTGAAGTTTTTTTCAAAATACCCTGACACTGAGCATCAATTTCCCTTTTAAAAAAATATTTAAATAAGTTTTATTTATATTACTTCTTAAAGTTAGCAGAACTATATGAGCATTGGACATCAGAAACATTAGGCAGTGATCCCTTTTACATTACATATTTTTATATGTACCATTTTCATTGTCTTTTTCTTTCTGTGCCATCTTTGATGCTGTAATTAAAGACATCATGAGGTCATACTTTTTCTACTCCTCATTCCCTTTTCCCTTTCCTCTTTCATTTCCCCAGGGAAGGAAATTCTGAAGTAGAGGTTGGAAAAATGGTTTCAGTATTGCAGAAAATATAAGCCATAGTTGTTTCCTTAATAAATATAATTAGATGTATATATTGCATTTTCGAGAGCTAGTACTGATGTTGGGACCAGCTCCTTAAATAAAATAGGACCTCTGTAGTCTCTGGAGAGAACATGCATAAAGCAAAGTAAATGATTTTCTGTCAACACTAAGTAGACAGGTGCTTACATTGAACAGCATTCTAATATGTCTCTGAATATTTATGTCTTCTTTTTCAAATGCATTGCCCATGAATGTCACAGCTGTCAAATGTCTGTACACAAGAAGGTAAAAAATGAAATTAATAAAAGGCAGATCAACATTTCATTTGTTTAGGCCACTTTTTCATATAGGATTTTACAGAGGTTAGTGATGTTGAGATGCTTGGGTATGCAGGCATATTCTAAGGGCTGAGTGAAATGCAAAGCAGGTAGCTGTATTTTGTGTAGGCCTAGGTATACTTCCCATTATTTAACCTAGCTATTATCAGTGAAAATAATGACTCAAAGTTCTAAAAGGTTGTTCCTCTATCCTCTGTCCTTTTTCTTCACAGATGGGGACCCTGGAAAGTTTTGGAAGCTCAGTACTGCCAAAACTGGAGCTTTTTTTGGTAGAACAAATTCTGAATCAAACTCTGCAATGTGCAGGGACAGGTGAATCACCACTGCTGCCTGAAAACAGTTAATGGAGAGTAAATGCACTTTCAAAATAATTCCAAAAATGTTAAGACTATACATGTTAATGTAAACTTACCATTTATGGCTAACTGTGAAGATGCATCAATGCATCTTTGCAAAACTTTGAAAGATATTAATGCTAACATGACTTTCATTTCTTACAGAATAGTACTGAGAGAATGAGAGGAAAAACTCTAAATGGGCACAGATCAGCATTATTCACTTTTTATGCAGATAAAGTAAATTAATATGAGTGGTGTTTCCTATTGACACTCCTCAAGTTTAGTGGTGTTTTCAGTGCAGGCCAGCTGGCATTCACACACTCAAATGTAGATGCCAGAGGCTGGATACTGCCTCCTTTTTGTCTTTTCCTTGCTAATTACTTTGTTGTAAGGTTTCAAGTTACATTTCAAAGCCTCAAGACTTTCTTACCATCTCCCTCATGAGCTTAGTAGACAGACCACTTTCCAGTCAAAACAATTCAACATATCATTCAAACTGAGCTATTCAAGCTACTGCAGTGCAAAGAACAATGGACAATGTTCTCAAAAATTCAAATGACGCACAGACGTTTGTAGCATTACTGTGAGAGCAGCAGCTTGGGATCATATAATCACAGAATGTTTGGGGTTGGAAAGGATCTTAAAGTTCATCTTTTTTTCTCAATATAGCTGTTAAGACTAATGTTAGGTTTCCCAAATGTCCAGAATTTCTGTGATACATGGATATCCCAGATATCTGGAGCCTCTGTACAGGACAAAGTGCATTTAGAATTTCTGCAGGCAGGCACGTGCTTGAAGTGCAGCCATAATGAAATGAAGCACACAGCCATAACAAAAGCTATATTATGCTTTCATCATAAATTTTCTGTCAGACAGACACTAAACTGATCCTTGGCAGCTCTTATCCCTCTCAGGAAAATTGTCCTAAGCAATCATCAGCAGAGGAGACAGCCCACAGAAGTGAGTAAACCAGCACAGAATAACAGGACTGAGGACATCAGGGCCGATGAAGTGGGTGCAGTTGGCTATGAGATGAGCAGATGCTTGAGGGAAACTAGCAGTAAGTCAAAAACAATGTTTCATAAAAGCATATCTCCCAACAGATTCCAGTAAAATATGGGTCTGTTTTTCCTGCAAGCTGTATATGGAAATAGCTGGAAATCTTTAGATCTTGCATGCATTTTCCATAGAGACACAAATCTTGCTCTCCATTCCAGCTACAGATCCTAGGAAGAGATGATACTTGGAAACATCTACATCATGAACTGGTTTCCAAATTAGGTTAGCATTCTTACTGTTTTATTTCCAGAAAACAGGTAGAAGAGTCCTTTAATTCTCTTTTAAAATTGCTTAGTGGACAACAGAATAAATGTTTGTGATTTCAGGATATGACTAGCATTTGTTTCAGCTTTGAAAAGTTTGGAAGATGGAAATTTTTTAGGTTTAGCTAGTTACTAGAAATAATTTAGAAGACAATATGATCTTGCAGAGATAAGCATGGAAATACTGTATTGTTTGTTTCTTTTTTGGGTTAAAAACCCTTAGAATGTGTTGTTATTTTTGCTGTTGGCAAATAAGGCCAATGCAGAAATGCTTAAAACTGAGAACAGAAGATGCATTTATTTGGTGAGAATCTGAGGTTTCTTTTATCCTATAACACTAATTAGTGTTATAATTTAGAAAATAAGAATTAATTGGTGTCATCAATAAGATAACTTAAATACAGAAACAAGAGGAAAATAATTCATTCTGAAAGTACCTCTTCAGAACCTCTTCATCTAGAGTTAAAGAGTATTTTTTAACAGAAGCTTCTTTTAAACTTTTGAATTGATTTCACTTAGGGCTTGTTCAATCAAAATCTTTTCTTTAGTATTGTATGTTTGATGTACATGTCTCCTGTGGTTACATTTCAAGGTATTTAGGATATTTTATTATCATCTGGACTAAATGTATCACATTAGAAACATAATATAAAAACCCCATGCTTCACTGTTAAGAAATGGACTTTTCCTGTAACATTTAGATAACACATATAGTTTCAGAAATAGGCCACATTTGCAGCATTGCCATGTGAAACTGCTGTGTTTTTATCTTTGGGAATTACTGTGGTTCTTGCCTGAAAATAAGTACAGAGATCTGGAGGCTACTGAACTCAGACTCAAAGGCATAACTAAGGGAAAAATATCTTGATAAGAAAGGACTAGCCTAACACTTGAAAATGCTTTGAATAAAAGTGCTTCTAGCATTCAAAGATGATATTCCCAACAATATCTTGAGGTATGTGCCATAATTTGCCTTTTTCTCTGTAACTTATTCTATTGTACCTAGCAAATTTTTCATTGAGATCAGATCAGATCAGAGATAAGTGATGCCTTAGGTTGCAGAGAAAAAGTAAGTTTCAAATTTCTGTGTGTATGATTTCCTTTGCTCTCAATACACATTGAAAATAGGTTCTGACATTTTTAATGCAAATTTCTTTTTTGTTTTTAAAATGTTGACTTTCTGATTATCATTTAAAGACCTATTTACTGATTTGCTTTCCATATGTTTTAGGTGAAATCTGTTCTACAAAGGTAGCACTGTGATGAGTTGTTTCTCAATGCTGAGAACTTCCATGTTAGCCTGGGTCTGGATTTCTCCAGAGTAGCAGTTTACTTTTGCTTCTGACCACAGTAACTCTGGGCCTTCAGAAGGGGAAGTTTGGGGTTGTTGTATCCCCCTACTCTCACTGACATCAGGATGCTCTGCAGCAGTAACCACATCTTGCATCTCAATGTGATGGAGGTAAGTTCTTCTGGACTGGAGTGATACTTTGCTATTAACTTTAAAGGATTTAGTGTACTTAAACCATGTGGGTAACTCCAGCTCATCATTTAGGCTTTATTTAAATATTAGTGTGTCAGAGGACTCAGGGGTTTTAGGCCTCCACCAGCAACAATATAGGGGAAATTGTGTCACATTTCAGCTGGGCTACAGAGCAAATGCTGTGTCACCTCCCAGATTAGATCTCAGTCCCTTCCAATATATTTCCACTGACACCATAAAATACCAAAAACTCCGTTGAGAATATTTCTTCATCTAATGAAATCATATCTAGGTTGAAATTCCAGTAATTTAAATAATTGATTCATTGTTAATTCCAAATATGCTGGTCACAAAAGTTTCAGTGGACCATAAAATTGAAAAGGGATCATTTGGGTCAAACTTGATGTTTAACTCAGCAAGAAAATAATTATTTAAATTATATTTCTTCTTAGACCAATTTTATTTTCCAAATAACTGGGGAAAAAATGAGCCTCATTTTGTTTCCATGATTCTGTTCTTTAAACAACCATTATGGATTAAAAGTCCTTGTCACTAGCTCTATTTAGGACATAAGTCCTGTTAATAGAGAAACCTTTGGTAGTTCTGGACAGGATGTGAAAGAATGATGATGAAAGTAATTGAAACTTCAAGGAGGGAGAGAGTAAGTAACAATGTAATTACATGAATTGGAATTATTCCAGGTTCCTACAACTAGAAAATGCCAAAATGCTACTTAGCAAGATATTTCTATTAAAAAATTGCAAAAGTTTCTACAGTTGTGCAGCAACAAATCTTCAGTCGTTAGCATTCACTCTGACTGACCTTCTATTCCCACCTGGGCTAAGTAACTTCCCCTCCTTCAAAGGAGTGCTTTAAACTAGTCTATTCCCGAAAGAGAACAATGCCTTTTCCTGGAAATCTTCAGCCATTTTCACCACCACTTTGACTTTCCTGTTTAGAAACAGATCCCTGGTGAGCACAAATTCCTCCACATTAAAATCCCACCTAATTTTGTTTCCAGTTTTCAAGAAAAAGACATACATTCAATATATTTCTACTTATAGTGCTTTTATAGTAAAACTTTATTATACAGTCTAAAGATATATTGGACCAATTACAATCAACCATTATACAGTAATGTTACAATAATATTGCAACCTATTATATTATATTAATTACACAAATAACTCTCTACTGGCACAATCTCTTCCTTAATGGATTTTTCCTACTAGTGTTTACTATGTTCTAGAAGTTCCAAATCTATTGCAAACTTTAGAGTAAATTACATCCATAATTATGTTTACAGTACAGTATATAATACTTTTGTGTATAAATATGCAACATATATTGTAACACATAAAATGCAATTCTTTTATTTTATCCAGTGTTCAGTATTATGTTGAAACAGTTGGCATAGTGAGTATTTCAGATCAGAGAAAACAGGATCTTCACTGATACAAAGATATAAAAAATCTGTACTGCCTCCATCTCTATTGTTATAAAAGGAATTTGATGATATCGTGAAAATACATGGTTAAGACAGATTTGTAACATGATGCTTCAGCAAGTATGAAGAGACATAGAACATTTTTGTGTAAGCTATTTTGTACTCATTCTTCTTGGGGGAGTGACAATAATTTAATGTCAAAAATCAATTTACTGTGATTGAGGTACTTGGGTTGTTTTAGAGAAAAAACAAAGCTAATAAATCACATTTGCCATTTTTCAGGAATATCCTTGATTTAATTTTCCAATTAAAATCTACATATTTGTATTTATACACAATTGCTAACTCTGGTATGTGTCTGGGCCTATTTCATTCCAAGCAGTAACAATTAGGGTGTGTTTGAGTCAGGTGTTTTAGAAAACACATTTAAATACATTTGAATTCAAATATTCAAAATTTCAAGGCTGTTGGTCTTCATGAAAGTGTAGCATGGGATACTTTAAATTCCATTTATTCTAAGCCTGAGGAGCTACAGTTTTAATAGAAAATATAAAAGATGAAAACTGCTGGTTTTGGCAACAGCTACCTTGTGTTTGCAGACATAACCATATATATATATATATATATATATATATATGTATGTATGTATGTATATGTGTGTATATATATATAATATAAGAAAGTCTGTAATTCCTCTGAGAAATGTTCCTCAGATTGTCATGAACTTTTACAGGTTAATCAAATAGAAGACATTGTTTAACCAAAGAAATTTAGAATATTCCAACCATCTCTCGATTCTAGTATTAAGAGAAACAAAAAGAAATAGAAAAACATGAGCAGGAGAAAAAAGAATTAGGAGATTTTCTCTTTACTGATGGCTAGGTTTTAATTTTTCTGCCAGGATTTCAATTTGCAATATGCAATCTCATAAAATTATTCATATAATACCTAGTTACTACTGCCTATTAAGAAACTGGAATGATGGCTCTGATGAAACAAGAAGATTGTTTGATGTTGGTAGCAAAAGAGTGTTGCCAAGGCATTTTTAGTGTTGGCTTGTATTTAACAGTACTAAGCTGGTTTATACAGTACTTGGTTCATTGGAGACACAATCCTATTTTGCAATATCAAAGAGTCATTTTTTTTAATTTTGTGTGATTGTACTTTGTATAAATAACCTGGTTACCTCATAGTTATTACTCATTTTGATGATCAAATAAGTATTTGTGCAATATTAAAACTGGTGGTAATTTTCGAGGTTGTGCAGAAGCTGCTGCATACTGCCAAAAAATTAGACTGTTTTTCCTGACATTTTCTATAAATAACAAATTCTTTGTTGTTATTTTTTGTTAATTGCAATTATTTTGGAATTGCACATGTAATACCTTAGCTCAGTTTTACATGCTGCCTTTGCCATTGCACGCAGTGCATCCACTTTTCAAAACTAATTACTTGAGTTAACTTGGACAAGATCAAAATGTCTCGTTCTAGAAAAGCTAAAGGTCTAAATATTTCAATTTACAGTCAGGAAACCACTATACCAGCCTGTCTTTGAAATACTACAGTCAATGCACAGTAAAAGCTCAAAGATTTTAATTTTTGGGGATGGGGGAAGGAAGAAAGGGATAAAATTTTTTAAAAGGTCATGAAATATGAACACAAAGTTTATGCTCTCCTCTCACTAAAAACCCTAGATATATTGAAGTCCCTTTTTTCCCAGAAACTGTAATGAAATTTGCTTCTTTCCCAAGCTCTGGCTAGGGCATTGTCATATTTCATCTTCACTTTTCTGAACACTTCCCTTTCTCCCACCAAACCCACTTTTATTTTTTAAGAAAAGACACTGAAACACACTCTTTTGTAGTTCTGTAATATTTCAGGAAAGCTGTTTGGATTTTAATTCATTGGTTGTAAGTGGTTTTGGGTTTATATTGTTGATGCTTTAACATGCAAAATCTTCATGTAGAGGATGTTTTTATATGTTCCATGTGACTGATTTCTCACTATAGTTTTAAATTTTATGAGTTGTTACAGAACCTTACTTATCCATATCCTGAGAATCTGTCATATAAATACTTTTATTGGTCTGAGTTTTGGTGCCCAGTAAAGATACTCCCAACAGCTGGGGAAATTGTCATCAAACTCTATGGATAGAGGCTTCTAAATGGGCTGCTGAAAACACACTCGACCAATTTCACTGGGTTTATGACATATTCACCTCAAATTTTCTAGAAAGTATTCTACACTTTTAGGACAGGAGATATATACTGCAAACTGAAGAAGCAAAGCATTTAATAAAATTTAAGTAATATTTGAATAATCATTGTGTGAGAAGAGGTTGTTTTCTAATGAAGAAAAAAGAAATATCATGTAGGATGCTCTGAAAAATGGATGGATAACTCCGTTAATGAAAATATAATCTAGGATATTCCTACTTCAGGTTACAACTCTTTTCAATGTTTTGCAGAAATAAAGGCATCTGTATAGTTAGAATGAGATCTTTTTCTGACAAAGGGGAATAATTTTGACTTAAAACCAGACGAGTCTTTGTAGGTGAGGAAAATTTCTCTCCAGCTTAAAAATGGGAAAAGGATTATTTTTCCAAAATTGATGTTTGACTTAGAGGAAAAATGTTACAAATTTGCTTTTTTACTTACTTGCTGTCAAATGTTGTATGTACCTTGTTTTAGAGAACAGCCATCTGAATGCTTGTTCAAGTAATATAAGGACTTGTCATAACTGTGTTTGTGTAGCACTTTTGGAAAAAGATTGACATTACACTGCTCTAAGTTAAATAAACTTCTAGGATTTGTCTCCATATATTAAAAAGAGAAATAATTAATCTAAAGGGAGAATTCTTTAAGGATCTCTATATAAAAGTAATGAGAGCAGCCAATAGTTACATGCACAAAGTACAAGAAAGCAAAGAGTATCAAAAGACCTGATCAAAAGCACATCTGAGTCAGTAGACAGATAATTATTACCTTCAATAAATTAGAAATATGTCTCTATCTGTATGTAATATAGATATCTTCCTGTTTCAAGCTCATTCAATAAACTGCCTTTATAAAATGTAGCATGTGAAATACTGAACGTTGTACTAGATCTTCAAGGATTTCATGTGATATCAGAAATTTTCAAATATATTTGGAAACGAAATAGTATTTTGAAAAAAAAGTAAAATTCTCCAAATATGTTTACAAGTACATAGGCTTTGATTCAGTGCTATTATTTCACGATTTACTTGTAATATACTTTCCATTTTTTATTTCATTCTTTATAATGTTCATTTTTTCCAGAGTTCAGGAAATGTACTACCTTGTCTCTATGCCCTATCCCTCTGCTTGTATTCACCTAAAAGACAGGGATATAGGTATCATTAGGGCATTTAATCAAAAAGAGATGACTAAAATGAACAGAATCTTTTAAAAACAGTCCTACTTTGAAGTTTTATTTGTTTACTAAAGTTTTTTTCCCATGGTATTGCCTTTGTGTTCTACCATCTGACATTGTCTACAGTAAAATCATGGTGATTTTTCTCTGATAACTTTCAGTCTTTTTATTTGCTAACAGCTATCACTGCTCACATTGTTCAACACTCACTATCTAGTTAGTACTATAACAATTATTTCATATTTGTAAATTAAATCTGACTTTCTATTATGCAGCTAATTATGTTTTATTCAATGTGGTATGGAAAAATTATTTATTTTTAATATTAGGTTTTTTAAGTCTTCTAGTGCATTTTTTCCAAAGATTATTGTTATGAAATTAGGATGTCTTATCAGGCAACCTCTGTGGTTCTTTAAATGTAGTATATTTACCATTTTAAAAAATTTACTTTGCAAGACCAAATCTTCTGATATCATATAACCATGTTCATTATCCTTATTACACTCCGTGCTGCTCTCTCTCCATTAATTTTTGTGTTTGTGTGCACTAGTGTTACTACTTCCAAATAATTTTTATACTCTAAAGAGCACCCATCTGCCATATATTCTGTAAGAAACTTAACAGTCACGTCTTCAAAGATCTCTAATAAATTATTAAAGCAATTATTCATGCAAGTCAATAAACTCTCTTTTAAATATGTGTGGCCCACTTGCATTGTAAGTTTGAAGAAGTTGCTTTACAAATAATTTACATATATTTAAATTGGAAGAAACAAGAACAAGCATTATAAATGGGTTATCATGTTAAATCTGTGCACCAAACCAGTGTTTCCAACCTCTAACTCCAAATTATTAATTCTGTTTTTATTAATAACTATATACATAATATAATTTCTTAGAGACCAATTCAGTGTATCTTACTCCAAAGTACTTTTTAAAAATTAAAGGCTGATAGAATCTAGTAAGTGGAACATGGTTCACCAAGAATTTTAGGGGGACTGTACTAAAGACTAACACATTTTTGGTTATTAACACAACACCTGACATAAGTATTGTGAGTGTTTATGAACCATATACCTTTTTTTGATGGTTAGCAAAAAATTAAAAAATATGTATAGCTTGCCTAAGAAAAGCTACATAAAATGAATATTAAAGTAGGAACTAGAACTCAGCATTTTGTCAGTTTTATTATATTTTCTCCACTAGAGCATGAAACTATTTTAACTATAATAAACAGACTTACATTTGGAAGTTACCAAATAAATTCTGTTTTGTTATCCAGTGTTTGATAATAAAAATGCGATATTACCTATATTCTTCTGTTTATTAAAGATAGTATTCAGTTACTTAACAATTACTGTGAGATCAGTCACACCTCATGGTTCTTTGAGATCTGTTAGTTCCTTATCAAACTGTGAAACTTTATTCTAGTCTTGAATTTTTTTCCATTTCTTAATTCTGATGGCAAAAGGTTAATTAATTAATCTAGTAATCATCTTTGAAAACAATTTTCTGCCATCTTAGTGGTTAGTGAAATGGAGACTGATGACTCATCACCATTTTTTTATTCTTAGGATTCTGAAGTTGTCATTTTATTTAGCCAAGTAATAAGTTCTTTATGTCCAACTGGTTTCAATGGGATTTATGTCTTCTGGAAAAGAGGCCTCATGTACGTGACTTCCAAGTGTATGAATTGCAGTCATGGTAAAAACATCTCTGTAATGGAAGATAGATTAAAAGGTTATAAAGAACTGCATTTGTTGAAGTCCTCAACAATATGAAGCCAAAGGAAAAAAAAATCAGCTTTTTAAGAAGTTGCCACTTTTAGAAAGATAAATCTTGTTTCATCATGTAACACATCTTGCATAAAAACCAGATTATGCAAGAGCAATCTTCTAATTTGAAAATTCTTGTGGAGTTGAGCATTAATTAAAAAAAAAAAAAACCCATTTCCTGCAAGAGAGGTACATCTCTTGCAGGTGACATCTACAGATAGCATTGAAACACTGGGTGCTGTTTCATCCTGGAGAACACAGGATGAAAAACCATTCAAATCGAGTAACTAGCTGACTAAACTCTGCACTTTACAGTCTATAAAAAGTGTTAAATGTCATACAGACAAGGTCTTTCCATAAATAAGTTAATGAAAGCATTTTTCCCTGCTTTGTTTAACCCAAAGACTATAAAGTTTCAGCTGAGCAGTGCAATCCTACTCAGATGAGAGGTGCTTTGAGCTTCTGCTTGCCTCTCAACACAAGAAAGACTAGGACACTGTCTCTTTAAGAGTCCTGAGTGTCTTTTTTGGGTCATAGAAAAGGCTTTCCCTTTGGAAAATAATGAGGAGACAGGGAGACAGAGCACCTAGTAGAGACAAAGGCAGATTTACGCCTCAGCAGTGGCAGCTGGCAGCCAGAGCAGCTGCAGGACCCGTTAGCAAGGCTCTATTTCCAGAGTTGGCAAGGGACACTGGGTTATGCCCACCAGGAGTGAATTACACCCTGGAGCCACTCTTCCTGATCAGGGGAGGGCCATGAGTGATGCTGAGCTAGCTCTGTGCTCTAACCATACCTTGCTGAGCTTTCTAGATCTCCCTTCAAGGCAGGGTCCTTGCTCAGATTTGAATCAGGTTCCTCCAGGCAGGCACAAAATGAGCAAAAGCTGGAGTGCCATGGCTGAGAGTAACCCACCTTTTTGATATAGTAGGTTTTGTCTTTGTTTGGGGTTTTTTTTTTTTTTGGTTTGTTGTTATTTTTATTTAAATATATCTTTGCATCATTGATACAGGTACACTGCACTCTTCTAGATGTCCTGCTAGAGATGAAATAGAGAAAAAAAGTCTGGAAGTGTTGGGTACACACTTCTGAACTCTGTTTCACTTGTGCTCTTTGGAGTGGATGAAGGCAGAGACTGGGATGATCTCTGTTTCATACTTGGGAGCCCTATGACCTCTACTAGAATACATTGCAATATCCTGACCATTAACTTTAAATGATGCATACCATATTGACTGTGAGGTATGTAGAGTCAGATTAGTATTCTCCACTCTCCAAAATTTTTTATTCTATTTTTAATTTTTTTAAATAGGAGACAATAAGACAGGCAATTCAAATCTCCTTTCCTCATCCGGATCCAGTCTAGGTAGAATTTAAACAAATGAATTGGCAGGAAATCTTGACACATAGCTGGAGAGGCCATGTATCACACAATTTGAATGGATATTATGAAGTTGTATTTTCCTGCAGGTACTCACAAAAGCCCCTCTGACTTTCTCTTGGTTTCAAATCCCTTCAAACTGCCATGCAAGATTATGGCTGTATGATCACAGTCCCCCATGCTTTCTCTTCTAGCTTGTGGCCAGGCCCATCCTAGGCACAGAAGTTATAGCTATATATATTTTAACTGGCTCAGGGGAATTGTAATAAGCCCTTTGAAGGCTGTGTTCAAACCTTTAAATAAATTCATATTCAGATCATTTCAATAGAAACATACTCAATAATGTTTCACAACCATTGCTCACGCTATTATATGAAATAGACCTCTTTAACAAGAAACAAGGCTGAAATTACCAGAAACTATAGAGAAATAGCACTAAGTAGAAGTATGTGTTTCCAATTAGTACATTACTGCCTTTCAAAATGGATGTGCAGCGCTTACTAATTTTCTGGCATCCTTCTTCCTAAGAGATAGTATCAGTGTTCACTGCTTTAAGAATTTTACTTGGTTAGATGAAAATCTTTAATCAGAGACATATAAGTTACAGATTCATGTAGAGAGAAACACTAACATTACTGATTTTGTATTACATGTTATTCATTGGAATTCATTTGAAGGTCTGTTGTACCTTGCCTGATTATGGAAGGCCTGATAAGATAAGCCAATATAAAAATATATAATGGCAGAAATCTACATGGCTTAAAGGCTTTATCACATGAGTTACAGAGCCAACTAGGCAGTTGATGGTGCTTCCAGCTACTTTGGACATCTCCACATGACCCATATCTGCAACTAACAATAACCCCCTTTCAGCAAAACACATTCACTCAGAATCTATGCACTTCCAAAGAAAAATCAGTTATGTGTTTATAAAAGTAGTGATTTCCTGACAATTATATCATTCTATGGAAGAATTCTTAATTAGAAAACATTGAAATTATTATATAGAAAATGTTTCCTTGTTTTCTACAACATTTTTTGTAGGAAAATATATGCAGAAAGCCTTGGTATTTATCTTGTATCTGAGAATACTATATGGATGTTCATGGAGAAAAAATCCTCATCACTTACCTGCTTTTCATTATAAAGCTAGATAACCAACCAAATACTATATTTTTTCTGGGATTTATATTGATTCACCCTGCTGTGAATACAAATTATAGGATATGACATCAAGATAATAAGACAAAAAAAGAAAGAAAAGGGGGACAATTTCTTTGTTTGCAAATCTGGAGCATTAATTGTGTTCCTGTGAGGCAATCTGGATGAAGCTTCTGCTAAGCAAATTAGATATAAACTGAAGGTGAGGGCAAAAGGGTCGCCACAGCAAGGGAGCATCGAGTGACAGGCACTGGGACCTCCGATGCATGGCTTGTAGAGCAGATGTTCACAAGGATGCAGTGATTATTGAACTGGTAATAAAAAAGCATCAGCTTACAGGCAGCCACGATGGATGCTGGTAATTATAAAGCATCCCCTGGGAGGAAAATGACACAAGTCAGCCGCATCTCTGCAATCACAGGGGCATAATTAAAGCTCTAGTAACAGTTGTTAATAGGGTGCAAATAAAACAGGGGGAAAATTTGAACACAGTCTTTTTCTTTTTTAAAGAGACGGCAAAGGACAATATAATTACAGAGACTGCATGGTTTTTAATTTCACGATACAGTAAAACAAAGACCTTTAATGTATTTTATACACCATATCAAACAAAGCAAAAGCGATTTAGACTTTGACTCTGTGGCATGATGGGGAGAACAGATTTTTTTACCAGAATGTTTATATTTTAATTTTCAAAATGGGCAAAGCACAAATATGTGAAGAAAATGTCATGTGTATAAATATTTGGCCATTTCATTCTCACAGGAGAGGTACAATGACAGTATATATGTTTAGCTACTCCTATTGGCATTATTGTAGACACAATAATATTAAGATACTAGCAAAGCAGGTCATATTGTCTTTTATTAGACCCACTGGAAGAAGCAGACAGATTCCCAATATTTATACTCTTCAGGTATTTTTCAGATATTAAAAACATACTTTTGGCATCCAAAAGTATAACTGATATGTTTGGTTGGGTTTAATGATCCGTGAATACTCTATGCATTCCACATCAAGCACACTTAGAGCTCAGACATCAATTTCAGTAGAATCCTTATGAAGTGTTAGCTACATAAAAAATGTAAAATCTATCCTTCATATACAATAAAGACCAGTCAATCACACTTTGGCACAGAGTGATAAAAAGTGTCTTTGGTCTAAATAGCTCAAAATTCAAGTGTTTTTATCTAACACCAAAATTAGTCAAAATACCATATAGCTGTATTTCTCAGAAATTGTTGAGTCTGCAAGTTTTTGGAGCCTCTCTAACCCATTTTGTTTGAGTGGTTTTGAAACTTTGTTTTCACATGCCTTATGTCTTTAGTGATGTACCAGTTTTTCAGGGTTTATTCGAGAAACAGATTCTTCTCAAGCAGTCTGATATTATAAGACCTTAGTACAATACTTGATCATCTTTCTTGTTGTTATTTGCAACTTTCTTTCTTTCACTCCTCGTGGTGTTTCCCAGCAGACAATATTGCACAGCTCTTACACTTTTCTAACAGATGACATACAGCACCACATTTTGGTAGCTTCTTCAAGCTCTATTAATTAGCTAGTATTCAAGGGCTTTAAATTTATTTTTTTTCTGCTTCCATCAAAAGGATACACAGATGAGGGCTAGTGAGATATATGTTTGGCTATAGCCCCTTTATTTGTTAAAGATGCACAGAAAGTTTGGGTTTTGTGAACACAACATAAATAAACACTAAGAAAAATGCTCATTATTCTGAACCTTCTTTTATACCAAGAACAAGCTTGCCTGAAGGGAACTATCCTTTTCTCTGTTTTTTATGAGGCCTACTCTGTACTTAGCACTCTTGTAATATCAACTTTCTTTTGTTTCACTGTTCCTTAAAAACACATGTACCTACAATAGAAACCCAAATCCTAACCTACCCCTTGAACTTTAATCAGTGAATCATTTAATGTATTACTACCAAAAAATTTGACATATTGGTTGATAGTTGAATTTTGTCTTTTCAATCATTAAACAGGAGAGAATTTAACTTTTTCTTTATTAAGACTAAATGAAGGGATTTCAGCCAGAACTGTGATTGATGTCTGCCATTAGTATCTGCAGCATATCAGAATTAAGATAGCATTAGAAATCATTGATAACCACCAATGTATTCTATTGAACAAACAGCCAATACTAATTGCAAGAGACAGCTACAGGTTTAATGTAAAATACTCATGCAGTATTTAATGAAGAAAACCTAAAGAGAATTCAATCAGATGTCAAGTGCTGTGCATGAAATAAAAAAAAAAATTAATAGTCTACGCAGAAGAAAAGATAAAATCACAAGTGTTTTGCTAAGATATTACTATTTAATTTGGCAAAATGTTAAAAATTATTATATTAATCTTATTCCAATGAACAACTGAGAAAACTTCAGAAGAATAACATAATTAACTACTCATAATTTGCCATAGTGCTGCATTTTGCTGTGGTAGAGTTAATTTCTTCACATGGGCTACGTTTTCCATTTGTGTTGGAAATGGTGCTGCTAATGTGGGGATGTTTCTGTTACTGCTGAGCAGGGCTTGCACAGAGCCAAAGCCTTTTCTGCTTCTCCCTCCACCAGCCAGAAGGCTGGGAATGCACAAGAAACTGGGATGAGACACAGCCAGGCCAGCTGACCCCAGCTTGTCACAGGGATATTCCAGATCATATGGCATCATGCTCAACATGTAAAGCTGGGTGAAGATGGAGGAAGGGGGAGGTGCTCCCAGCCATGTTGTCATCCTGCTCTTTTAATTCTTAAATAAAATTAAAAAAAAAAAAAAAAAAAAAGCGCAAAAAATAAAGCAAAAATTTCGTTTGTAATTCTTTGCCAATTTGAAATAACACAGCAAAACTTCTGACAACATCAGCTGGAAAAACATTTTATAACGAGATATTATTATTAAGGTGTGATAGTAGAATAACCTGTCTAAAATTCCAAATTAATTTTTAAAACTATAAATAATTGTTGTGGAAAGTTTATATAGCCAAAAAAGCCCCAGAGTGGTAAATAATAAATACAAGAAACAACTGTGTAAAGAAAGACTAGAGATTTGTATCTTCTATACATTTACCATAGATGCAGAATACAGAATTGATTGCATTGTGAATTATGCTAACTATAATAAAAATAAAGTGCATTCTAGACAACTCTTTTCTGTCGTCTTCCCTGTGTGGAAGAAATGCCCATGTTCCATCACTGCTTCTGACATGATACATAAGCCTCCCTGTTTAAATATCCAGGAAACAAAGCTCCTCTGTTGATTATGAGCATGTTCAGTCCTGCTCTAATGGTACAACTGTGGGACATAACTGAGAACATGCTTACTGCTGCATACATAAGTAGCAAGCATTTCTTTAATTTCAGTAGTTTCACCAGTGTGAAAATGGTTTTGATAACATCAAACTGAAGCCTGTAGTGCAGCAAAACTGAAATGTCATGAACTCTAAGGGGTTTTCAGTATGATTATTTTCAGGTATGTTTGGACATTAATAAGGTCACATCCCTGTAGTTTCAATACTTGCAAACAGCAGAATTGTCCACTTCTAGAAAACTGTGCAATCACTAACAGTGAAAAAAATGGATTCTCTATGCAAGAAATTCAATGGCTCTAAGAAGTCTCCCATAAAGTAAACTACCTGCAGACCCAGAGAATATTTGTTTGCCCTACTCTCAGATAAAAGGAAAACAGCTGAACAGGAACTAGATTTATGCCTTACACATAAACAGATAAAATTTGTACAACTGATTTCACAAATAGCTCAAGGTACAAGTGTTAATCATACACTTTATGCACTTGAGCTGCAAACTGAGTAATTTTTTCATCATGGGTTTTAATGTATTTTAACACTGCTGTGATTTAGGAATGGTACTCCTCAATTCAGTTTTTAGGGTCTTCTCTTCCGTGGTTTGTGCTGTATTTCTACAGAGAGGACCATCTGGCCAAGAGATGTTTAGCTCCTGTTGTCTACCTAAACAATGTCCTGTTCAGGGATAGCTGATGACTCTGCACACCACAAGTTTGCATTGTGCTGTTGACTGCAGTTAAATCTGGGCTCTGTCATAACTAGCCATGTGTTCAAGTATTTATTGATAGTCCTTAAATTTTTACACCACTTGCTTAGATTTGCAGCAGAAAAATGCATGTCTATATTTATATTAACATACTTCCACTTGCATTCAGCTCTTTATGATATCTTTACTTTCAAATTAGCTATCGGTTATTCAAGTAATGTTATGGTATCTGTTAGTCCATTTGCTAACAAGCCAAATTCCTATTTTGTTACATTTTTATTAGTAGTACTATCAATAGGCTCACCTGGTACTGCTATCTTCATGGAAAAAATATGTCTTTTCCACTTTGAAAAGTGCCTACTAGTTTCTTCTTATGAAGAACCTATAATTGGTTCTTCTTTTGAAGAAACTATATCTTATTGAATTTTCTGTTGAGTGTTTTTTTTTTGTTTTTGTTTTTGTTTTTTTTTTTTTTTTGGTAAGTCCTGTATTTTTTTTTCCATTCTTTAACTGGAATCCCTACCAATAATCTGTTATTAAGTTGTTTTGCCCCACAGATGCTCTCCTTATCTCCAAGTGCTTGAGGTAATACTTGCTAACAGTAAATGTTGCTGTTGTCGCCTACAGTTCTGGAGTTTGGATTCCTTTAAGATAAAAGAGTACATTTGGTTTCATTTTAGCACAGCCCTTTGTGACAAATTCATGTACAATTTATAAGTAATAATTTACTGATAAGAAAATGATGTTTCTGTTGTTAGTTGAACGAGGTAAAACTATAACAGAATATTTCCCCTTAATGGTTAACATCACCAGTAATTTGTCTTACAATACTACTGTTTTTACTGTGTAGCCACCACTCATAGAGAGTTCACAGTAAATTCAAAAAAATGTGGAGAACGTTAGTGAACATTGAAAAAAGCTTGTTTTATATCTCTGTAACTTCATCATAGTGCTGAGTGTCTTTTGAAATTGTGACAACTGGACTAAGAAATATTTGATTTTGAGAGAAGTAGCAGTACTCTTCCTGGCCCTGTAGCTTTTGTAAATAGCAGACAGGATCTGAATTGGATGATGATTCTAGGCATTATACACTGAAGGATATTTGTATTATAAAATGTTTCCGCTGCTACTGGTTGAGCCAAATTATTATTCTAATGAACTAGAAAACTATGGCAAATCTGGTTTCCAGAATTCCTTTTAACTAGAACTGATCAGAATTTTCAGGACTGCCTGTCAAAAGGCTTACTTGATATCCTCCATCAGTTTACAGGGTAGCAATAATCTTTCTGGCATAATCTGCATGAATCTTATTGTTTTGCCAAATGCTTAGTCACAGCAGAAGTCCTTTACAAATCTTACTACACAGGAATTCTTGATGTAATTGTTCCGATTTTAAAACCATCAAATTATCTTCAATTTGTTTCAGTTTATTTCCCCCTTGTGAATGGTTCTGTGCTTCAGATATAGCTTCATTTCTCTGTGTTAACCCACAGCAGGAGAGCAGATGTCACAGGGTGACTTTACTACCTGTACTTTCTCCTCCTGATAGAACTAGTTCACATGCCAGTTTTAAATAGCCTCCCCAAAATGTGTAATGGCCACCACACACTGAGATCTAAGGCAGCCCCTGCTCAATTGGAACTTGGCCAAAACTGCGCTGCTGTGATGCAGAGCCTGTCACACTGCTTCTCCCTGTGATGTGGAAATGGAACTAACAGTCAGCAAATCTCTTTAATTTGAGTCTCTTAGTTGGGAAATATCAGTTGGAATCTTTACTTAAAATACCAGCAGCCAGCAATAATGGCAAAAAGCCTCTTTCTAGCTCTCTGTCTAATCTTTGTTTAAACTTCCAAAGGTGTGCAAATCAAGGCTACAGAACTGTTGGTTTGCACAGGAAGAAAATGCATCACTCATTGTTCATTTTCAATGAACAAGCATCTCCTTAAAGTAGCTTCTCTGACTCCTCAAGCTTCCAATGGAATAATCTGTATTTTTTAAACACTTACCTCTTTACTTTTGCAAATAGCACTTTCTAATATTTGTGCTAATATATTGGTAACATGTAATATTATGACTCTCTGAATTCTTTAGATTTAACCAGATGTAGAATGTTCTTACTGCATATTGTGTTGCAACAAAAATGCTCATTGCATTTATGTACAGTCATAAATGTGCATATTTATATTACATTAAATATGGGTAAAATTTGGACATGATCTCATAGAGATATAACACACTTGAAATAATTTACTGAACCTGAAATAAAAAATAAGGTGAGGTGTGATGAATTGTGAATGAAGAGACAAAGGGATAGATTAGGTGAGAGTCAGCAAGTTGGCAGTTGCAGTGTTATTCCTGCTCATTTGCAGGTGTGGTGGGACAGAGAATATGAGGAATACTGATGGAGACAAACAGAAAACTGATTCACCAGCTTCTTTCTTACCATAATTCCCTCAAAAGCTACTTCTCCACTTTCCATGTGTGAAAGAAAACAGCAACAGGACATACTTTATATCACATAAAAGAAATAAAAATCTTGTTTGCAGAAATGGTTTGAGACTGCCAGCTTGCCAGGGCTGACATGGTGACTGCTGCACCTCTTTGGACATCCCTCATTTCAGCTAGACCAGCAAGGCTGCATGTAAGTGCAGAGGGCAGAGCACAGCAGTACCCAGATGTGTTGAACTGCATCCAATACACAGATGTGTGTAGGCAGATAACCACAAAGTGGAGACATATCTGGGGAGCAACAGCCTCCATTTACTTTAGGGGTTTTCTTGCTCTAAGACAGAGTCCCAGAAGAAGTAGCACTTGGGAATGCCTGTCATACTTTCAGAAATGAACATGTACTCCTGAGAGAGTATTCCCCATCTGCTCTGGGACAGATTTTAAACAAGAGCTGCAGAGTCCTTAAGTGTATGTTTTGCAGTTACCTTGCAGTACTTGCTATAATCACTGCTGCTATCTGGCAACTCTTACTGTGATCAGCTCTTTAACCCAGATTCCTGAGAAATAAGATTCTGGTTAAATGGCTCTGTGATACCTCCACACTGGAGAAATGATTAATAAAGTAGTGATGTTCCTGAAATGGTATGTGGACAGTTCATCCCACTGTTATAATAAAAAGCATGATTCTTCAGACACCTAACACTGACAGAAAATGACTTTGATACTGGTGTGCCCTAAAGGAGAAAAAAAATAAGCTAAATATTCAGGATCCAATACTTGCTACTGTGAAGGATAAAGTGCTTTCTGAGTCAATAGGAAACCAACCAGGAAACCAACCTGCAGATTACCAAAAGAAAACTTAATTTCACCCTTCACTTTGCTCCTGACTGGTCATGTCATAAAACCATATGTAAGGCTTCACTTCAGTCATGCACAAAACAGAGATATTAATAGAGCACATGGCTGGTTTTCTTTTTACTTCAGTCATTGAAGTGAAAAATAAAATAAGCTTTTACAACCATTAACTTCTCTGTCATTTTCCTGATGAATAAGAATTTTCCAGATTAATTTTGTTTAAAACAAACAACAGCTTCCTTTAATTTTGTATATTTTTCTTTAAATTTCAAATTTTTGCAAACAGTCTTGCAATACACAATTTCCCATAGATGTACAGTTTCCAGCTTGTGCAATTGAATCCACAAACTCAGTCAGTTTACCTAAATTTACATTTTTGGTGAACAAAATATTTTAGTGAAAAGCTTTGAAAAGCTCTAACAATCATCTTTGTCCTTCTCACAGAAATCTGGGGATCTTGATTAAGGCTTATGAACACACCTTGAGAATTTCTTTTTGCAGTTTCTATATGAATGGAAGGATTTTTTAATATGCAGGTTCTGAGAAAATCTCTTATATTTCTGAAATGTTACAATAGTCTGCCTCAGAGCATGAACTATTCATGTTAGAATTTAGTTATGCCAAACAGGAATACTCTATGGAAAGTCTTTTTTAATCCAAAGTTTTTAACAAAGCTGGTTTGCACAGTAAAAAGAAGGTCTTGTTACTCAAAAACAGAATCTCATGGATGTTGCTTTCTGGTGGCTCATGACAATGTTACAGTTATATTAATCTTTTCAAGGGAATACTGGGTAAAGTTTGAAATTATTTATGTTTATTTATCTGTAGGAAAACAATTTTTTTAGTGATAAGTATTTCCACCAGAACTTTCTCATGCACCATTTTTAAAATGATTTTGTGTTGTTTTTACTGAGCCTTTACTGTCAAAAACCAGCTTTCATCACCAGACTGGAGCCTTCTGTTCAGCATTTTTAGAGCAGTCGGGGGTGAGGGTATGGGACTCCCATGCCTGCATTAATAAATTGCCATTTGCCTCTGCTCTGCTATCCAGTGCTCCCTCTGCAGCTACAGATCATGTACTGATAGTAAATCAGATCCAGTATGTTTTCCTAATTTTAGTTTTGGGCTAATCTATCTAATAGTAAAAAACATCTGGTCTAGTTTTGCCTTAATTCTGATCTATATAGCAGGAATCTGATCACCAAGGGACCAGTGGAGTCACACCAGGTCAAGTTCTTTACCTGCACACAGTTAATGTGGAATCTATGTGAATAGTAAGGCACTGCTTTATATTATGGCATGTCATTTTTATAGAAGTAACACCAATAATAAAACTTTGATATTACAGCAGATTTAGGCAGTAAATTCCAGACAAGTAAAGAAACTCACTGTGATACAGTCATGATACAAGAAAGCTGAGCAAAATTATTTTGGTGTGAAATCAGCTAGCCCCTCATATGAATTTGGCAGAGTTTATGTTATAAACAAGATAGTCTTTTAAAAAGGTAATCCTTGTAAGAGTTTTGCTTGGTAGACTCCTGGCAAGCCACACATGAATATCAGTGTGACTACTATGAAAACTGAGGAAAAAAAGTTATAACATTTATAATGGGAAGTTGTTTTTAATTCTGTACTTAATCTGCTTAGATAACAATATGTAAAGAACAACTCTGATCTCATGAAAAAACCTAAAAAATTGAAAGAAAATCCTCACTGAATGTTTTAATTTCTGCTCTCAATTGAACTTTATTTCCACATATTTTTGGAAATATATTCCAATGTTTTCATCATGCTAGAAACTATATTTTTCAAATTTTTGTCTCTTTCTATGCTGTCAAAGAGTATACCACTTTGTTTCCTGTGTTTTATAAATCTGAGAGAATCTCAGGGTCATCCTGAGGCAACATGAGAGAATATAAAAAAAATTTTATAGCCTGGGGGTAAAGAAAAGCCTTTCCCAAATCAACAGTATGTTAGGGGACTTCTGCTCCCTAAAGTAACATTACTGTTTATGCACTCCTGGCTAAAAGTTCTTTTTTACTTGGCCTTAGGAAGAGTGCATAAACAGCAACATTGCTTTAGTCAGAAGGAATTAATTATTGAAATCAATTATTGTTTCTTTCAGACTACTGCAATCAGTCCAAAATGTCTTGATGTAAAAAATAGTTTTCTTCCTTGCTGTTTTTGTGAAGGTCAAATCAAATAAAATTTTTAAAAAGTAGGTTTCTGGCATATGACCTCTACTCCTTCTATCCCCAGAGATTTTTTTTTTTTTTTGGCTTTTACTTTGCATAATGCTGTGTTGTCAGGGGGTGATAGTTACACTGGTAGTAGGTAGAAAATAGGTATTGTTTTGGTCAGCTACATTATAGAATAGAGTCTATTTTTGTCATGCAAAACCTTGAGAAACCAGATTTGCTTCTACATAGCATTTTTTCAGTAGTCAAGGGCTTGAAATCTGTAATAAAATGCTCCACAGAGCTACAGTTGGGGTTACATGCAAACACAGGGAGAGAGCTGGGTGCTGTTCAAGCTCTCTCACATGCCACAGGATGCCCCAGGGCAGGCATCTAACATCTGATTTATACCAGACCAGAATCTGGCCCTTTGTTTCTTACTAAGGTCACTGTTTTTCTTTCTTTGTTATGATTAAAGGTATTTCTATCTTATTTCTCTTGCCATAAAAACCCTTTGAGTGAAAGAGAAAATTCTTTTTCCAGCTGTACTTTCTAACATATTCATGGTCACTGGGAAGACTATAAAGCACCCATCATTTTCAAGTTTTCTCTTTAATGTAGGTTAAACTACTGTCTTCTTTGTTACCATCTTGTTTATTTTTTAGTTCCCTAGGGTCCATGCCTGTCTGATGTTATACTTTAGGCCTTAGACAAAGCTTTTTCTAAATATCTAATTTTTTCTGGGGAAGGTGACTCTACATTTAGAGGCTGCTCCCAGAATGGGTATTTCCTGACACCTGAACATTAACTGTCTGTGAGCAACACATGGCTTCTTTAGAGATGTGTCATGGAGGGCAACAGCCAGAACTTCCTGCAGTTACCAAAATACCTCTGTGAGCAATATTGGTTCAGGGTTTTCAGATCCTGCTAGAACTTGAACTTACCACAGAGGATAAGAGGTAACAGCACACATGCTGCCTTCTTGTGAAATTCAGGAGGAGCTCTGACCTTTCCTAACTGCAGGATGCTGTCTATGTCCTGATTTAAGTGCTTTGGCTTCATTAAACTTGGTGCTGGAGGAAACACACAAACATACATACATGCTGACAACAATATATATTTTTCTGATTATTGACAGAAAGTGTTATTCAGTTTAATATTATGGCCTGATATGTTCAGGATTCTGAGACATCTGAATTAACCACCTCTCTCTTGAGTGGCCTAATACATAAAATTTATATTTATGTATAGCTACCTTATTATACTTATCAATGTGTTGATATAATACAGTAATTGTGGATCATATACTTTGATACTTCAAATTGGCTCCACTGGAGCCAGTGGTTCTACATTTATTATGACTATGATTACAACACAAGATACAGTTCTCTGTACCTTAAATCACAATTTGACAGTTGTTATCATTTATCTGCTTCTTATTTGATAGATTACTGAAAGCTTTCCTTAGCTGGCCACACCACTGCTGCCTGCTAGGCATGCTGACAGTGCTGGCTCTAATACACACAATAATACATCACATTCTTCTGCTCTTGGCCTACAAGTGATTTACCATGTGCAAGCAAAGATTCTGTTCACACCCTTACAAAACAGGTTCAGTGTTGCTTGAGAATGCCGACTGTATAAAACAACATCTTAGTATTAGTCTGTGGGGCTCCTAAATCTGATGGTAGAACAGCTTCTGCTCTATAGGAGCTAAAGGCAGACTAATATTTCTTATCTCAATATAAAATTGTAGTTTAGTCGCTCCCTAAATTGTGTGATGCTTTCCTGCAGATATTGTTGTTAGTAACATTTCTAACTCTGAAACCACAGTTTTCCATGTTCTTAAGTCATGAAGTTTTATTCTATAAGCCTTAGTACAGCTGATAAAATTTGGAGACATTTCTATTTCCATTTACAGACAATTTTATAGATAACAAAAACTTGTTTAACTGCAAAAGATGAATTTGTCTTCTTCAGCTGATAGAAAAATATATTGGTTTTCTGGTCAGAGATTCTCTCAAAGAATACTGTTTCTCAAATCAATGGCCATTTTTTTGCCTCATGCAGTGCATGAAATATGTTATTCATTTGATGATACAAGATTTAGTTTAAAAATTCAGGATTGACAGACTTCTCCTGAGTAAAAAGCTGTCACATTCATGTATTCTCAAATAGTCTTGCATATGACCTAGTGAAAAAAACTGCATATACTTATTCTGACTTTATGGATGTGTAGACAATTCTCTGGTGTGGTCTGCTGGTACTAGTAAGGGACAGAATTTTGGTCAGCCCTACACAAACACACAAATTATGGAGAACTCAAAAATATTGTACATGAAATATTTGAAAAGATGCGGAAAAAATAATTTTCAGGTTTTACATGTAACCTTTTGTAACATGGAAAATACAATGAAATAAAATCAATGACAAAAAAATCAATGGCATCTCCTAAAAAAATACAAATTCCAGAAAATCTTCACTATACTTTGACTTAACAAGAAAGTGATCTAAACAGCACTGATAAGGAAGGTGAGGAATCAAAAAAGAACATTCTTCAGTTCTGTTTCTTACTTACCTTTCTTTGCTGCATTTTTCCTGCCTGCTTTCCTTTCATCTATTTTCTATTTTCTTTTTTTTTAATCTGCTTAGTCAGAAGGGAAAGGGAAGAATTTCTGGGACCATATTAGAAAGTCTTCAGTAACTCTATGTCAAAATTCATTTCATAGTGATTTCCATTTTTTAATTATTTCATTAAACCTAAAATATAAACGTCTATTAAATTTTAAATTTTTTTCTTACTTAACTCTTCAACTCTTATTTTAAAAAAATTAATTTATGAAATCTTAATGAAGACTCGTGTATTTTTGACAACTCTTGAGATTTTGCCTTGTAATAAATGAAAAGAAATAATAATGATGCTTAAAATGTTTCACCTGGGAGTACATTCCCAACCAGAGAGCCCTACATTTTACCTGGAAGGAGAGGATTTAAATGCAAGGTGACTTTTTATCTTCTTATCATCACTGTTACGATTTTAGTGTATTAATGGTCTTTGCCATTTGTGAAGTAACTGATCTCTTAAATCAATAAGCATGCTCAGCTGCTTGCCATTAAAATCAATCAGTGCTATCCTTCTGTCTGATGTCATACTCAACAGTAAATATTAAGTAAGCTGTCAGCTGGTTTTTCATTGTGTTTCACCTTTCATAAGATAGATTTCTTCTCTATCACTGGTATGTGGAAGTCTTCTTAATTATTTCTGATATTTCCCTGTGGAATCAGGATCTCTTTAGGAACTGAAATGACTGTCCACTGTACTGAAAGGCATAGTATAAGATAAATGGTTTGCAATTACTGATGTTTTAAAAATTAACATAACAGAAAAAATTGTGACATTATGAATAAAGACTGGAGAAATGCATTTGGATGTTACTACACGTTGTTTAAATATTAGCCAGTAGATTTATCTTATATCTCCATGGCTGAGTTTGGAAAATATGCAGGTCAGTTATGCCTAGATATGACTTATTTGTACTGGGATTCAATTTGAAAAAATCTCATAAATGCATTTTCATGATTTTCTGATTGCTGTGTATGAGACAAATGAGACAAATTCTGTTTCATTTATTTCATGATAAATGCAGAGAAATTAAAATTATTTCAGAGGAATTGATTTTCAACTCTAATGCCCAGAGGAGCTCTTCATTGCTTACACAAAGAAGAAAAGAACAAAGATATTAAAATTAGCACATGTGGGACTTAATCCACTCACTTTGACAAAGGGAAATGCAAATTATAAATGAGATAAAATAGACATATGAAAGAGTGCTTTTCTTGAAGCCAGCAGGAAGTGATAGAGCTGTTACTCTTGCCAGGGCTGGTGTAGTGGGTGGGATGACTAGGATAGAGCAAAACCAGGTGAAAAGAGAGGTCCATACTTAGCCTTTCCCACTTCTTGGGTTGCATTAATCAACTTTGGGATCAATGAGGTTATGCAGAATTTCTGCTTTATCTTGTATCTAGGTAGTCTTTTTTCCACAATGTTCCTCTGCTGGACTAATCAGACACCATTCTCCAAACACAAGTTACTCTGCTTTGAAATGATTCATACAAAAGTATGATTTGCTGCACATTTGCATTTCAGGTTTGAGTCCTGTGGCCAACTGTGCTTTTTAAGGACTTGATATTCTGATTGAAGTCTTTTTTATAGGACTCTCATAATTTTAATTGCAGCAAACTTGAGATTTAAATAGGATGTCAGAAAAGACTAGACTTCCCAGTTAGCAAAAATATAGTTAATACATTTGTTATCTCCATCTCAATAATGTGACAAGATCTCAAATAAATGAATTTTAATGACATGTACTTGAATTTCATTTAACACTTCAGGGTAGTAGACATATTTCTGCATTGACATCTCCTCAAATTCCAAAATACTTGACTATCTTTGCAGACTGATGACAAAGTCTTTCTACCATGATCGTTGTAGAATCATAGAATGGTTTGTATTGGGAAGAGCCTCAAAGACCATCTCATTCCAACCCCCTGCCATGGGTAGGGTCAGCTTCCACTACAGTATGTTACTAAAGCTCCATCCTATATGGCTGTGAACCCATTCAGGAATGGGACATTCACCACTTCTAATGGCAACCTGTTCCAGTGCCTTGCCACACTCACAATAAAGAATTTTTTCCTAAAATCTAATATAAACCCACCTTTTTTCAGTTTAAGGCCACTAGTCCTTGTCTTATCATTACATGCTTTTTTCAAAAGTCCCTCTCCAGGTCTCTTGCACCTCCATTTAAGTTCTGAAAGGCTGCTGTAAGGTCTCTCTGGAGCCTCCTCTTCTCCAGGCTGAACAGCCCCAACTCTGATCATCACTGTACTATATACTAGGCATTTTGGTTATCTCTGAAATGAAGTATTCCGAAAGTGGCTCACTTATAGCTCCAAACTGAAAATAAGTTACATGTCTGACTGAACTTCATTGGAGTTTTATGCCACTTGAATGAAAATGTCCAACTGGAATTTGTCTACTGGGAATCTTGATGAAAGTGCCATGTCATTCCAAGTCTCAGCAGATGAACTGACATTTCTGAAAAGCACAGCACCCTACTGTACTTTACCAAAGGGCTGACAGAGTACAGGCTTTATAAAGGTAGTGCCATAGAACCAAATCCCAAAAAATCTGGAAAAAATGCTGAGTGCTTGTGCTATTGGGTTGTGAATTAACTGAAAGTTTGAATGGAAAGGAGTTGGAGCTCTCACTAAACTATAACATTTAGTTCTCTGCTTGATGTTTCATTTTGGAACTAAGTATACTCTACCAATGGCAAAAATGCAGTACAAAACTTATACATTGCTAATGTAGTTTTAGACTGCTAAGTACTAGATTATGACTTCTGGCTTTCATTGAGGCTCATAGGGAACAGTTCCCTGATGTCATAGAACTTATTCAGGAGATTTTAGCCTGTTTCTTCATTGACATGTCCTTGCAGAGACTGCATAACCTTCCATATTTTAAAGACACATGTGCTTACATTTCATCTTAGCAGCTACTTTTGATGGTGAAAACATATTCCCTTGTTATCTGACAAGGTTTCTCATTTTACTTCACCTTTCTGTTGCTCTAAAACCTAATCCTGACCAGCTCTTTACCTTGCCCTTTCCCTTTACTCTGATTTTCCCAAGAGATTTCATTTTTTTCCCCAGCTAATTATAATGAAACAAAAACTGAATTGTCCTTTGAAATGGCTCTGTGATTTATTAATGTCTTCAACTGGAGCTTCCTAGGCAATTCTATGGCAAACAGTAGTGTTTGCATGCAAAGAGATTGCTGTTTCTAGGGAAACTTTAGGTAGATAAGACATCTTCATTGAATTGTTTCTCTTCTGAGACTGAGGTCCATAAAGAAATTCATTGCTTAGGTTATGTGGTCGGTTATAATAATGACTCCATTTCAGTCAAATCACCCCATAGACTATAACAAATTCCATTTCAGATGTAATTTTAAAAATTATTTTTCATTGAGCCATCTTTAAGTTACTTGTTCAAAAGCTCAATTTGGTACACTGTAAGACAGTTTACTCTATTAATTTCATCAACAGAGATTATCTTTCCTGAAAAATGGGTACTTTTCTCTCAAAGCAGCACATCTAGAATCATGCCAAGCCTTTCAAGTCCTGAGTGGGTTTACTCCCAAGCTAAGCTAACGTGTACAAGAAATAAAAGTACAAATTTTTATTATTAACCACTCAGCTTTGAATAATAAATGTATAGGATTTTAGGTATATGACATATTTTTTGAATTTCATATTTTTCCTTTTTTTGTTAATCTTGTTTATTGCACACATTGTAATAATTTTGCTTTCTCAGCTTTTTCAATCACAATGCGTATTCTGTTTTGTTCTATAGTTTAATTTTCTCTTATCTTGATGAATAGTTTAAACTGCTTAAAGTTTTTGTTCAGTTTTGTAGTTTGTTGGGGCTTTTTTTGTTTAGTTTGTTTGGACACATTTTTACTAATGTGTCCTTTCTCAATTGATTTGATTCACTTTCAATGAATTTATTAATTTATTAATAATTTTTTTTTCTTTAGAGAACAACTACTTTGGAATTGCTTCATATTGTTAAAATCAATTTGCAGTCCATAACATAGTAATCTGGACTAAAAACACTGTATCACTATTTAGGCATAATTTAGTTTCAGAAATGAGAAAAAAATCTGTGCTCTTTCTTTTCCATAGCTAGTAAACTGGGAAAAGAATAAACTTTATTTTCAGCATTACTATCTGAGGTTACAAATAAATTTATAAATTAATCTAGAGTCATTACAAAGAAGAAAAAAATCAACATAATTTTAAAAATGGTTGTGCAAAGGCCTGATTTTCTTCAATGAAAGGAATCCTTGAATGCAGTTTTCTCAGACCAAACACTAACATCCATCAACCATTGTACAGATGATATCACAATCTCAGATTTTCCAAGGTGATTCAAAATAGACAGTTATTCCACTACAATGAGGAATTATTATCTTAGGATTTTTTTAAACTTCATTTCATTTATTTTATTATGGCACATATTCTCTGCAAGAATTATGGTTTGCCATGTTAAGAAGCACTGGGATACCTTTTGGCCTGATGTATAAATCTTGTCAAGAAATAGCCTCTTATGTTCAGGTTGCCTATTTGTATCTATGCAAGTTAAATAGCAAATATTTGTTTGAATTTTTTGCTTATATTGGTAGTTTTAATAAATTATAATAAACAGATCTTCAATCAACACATTTATCTAACCCAAATGTGGTTTGGCCTTTTATGATGAAAATATATAATTCTTACATAACTACAAGAGAAGCAATTATTGGACTGGGTTAGATACTAACCTGTTTGTGAAACCAAGTGTCTGAGCTGGTCTTAAAGCTGCCTAAACAACTTTCTTCAGTGTGATATTAATTGCTTTTCACTAAAGTGTTTCTCAATCACTGTACTCCATGGTTTAAGACTATTGGTTCTTGTTTACAAAAAACTCCAGACAAACAAAAAAATAAAAGAAGATGCCTCATTTTTTTGCAGTCAGCAGAAGATACCAAAAATATTTTATGATTTCAGCCAACTCTGTCATATTGCTTCCTGAAAGCAAGTTAACCCATAAATTAATAACTACAAATTTACAAACATTCTCTCAATTCATGTTGGCATAAATGAATGAGATGCTAATTGTTAAAATGTGTGTTGAGTTTTATTATTAGTGATGCATTCAGATTTTTCTGCTTTCAGTATTATTGTGCTTTCGTGATTTCACATTACTGGGCCCAGAATTACTTGTGTACATGTGTTCTATTGATTATAGAGTAAAAATCCAACATAAGATCAGACCAGTCCAGCTGAAAAGAGTCTCAGACAGCAGCCAAGAGCCAATGATTTGAAAAGACTACATGCTCAGGCAAGTACAGTGTGGTATTACTTCTCCATTTATGGCAACAAGGATCAACAAACCAGAGGTTGTATCCAGATCAATAAAATTTAGTAGATCATTCATTCTAAAGAACCACCATTTAATAAAATATATTGTGCACACATTTCATAATATTTGTTTTAAACATTCTTTTAAACATTCATACAGTGCCTTGTAACTCTTACATTATATATAATTTCTTTCTTTCTCTCTCTCTCTCTCTCCCTCTCTCTCTCTATATATATGTATATACATGCACATATATATGATAGATAGATATAGATATGAGAGTTCTCATTCCTCTCTTGATTCTGTGAACATCTATGATATGCTTCCATCATTTCTTTTCCAAAATGCAGCCTCCTCACCTGCCTAGCTTCTCCCTGTGTAAAAACACACCTCTCATCAAGTGTGCTGATCTTTAATATCTTTTATTTTCTTCTAATAGTAATGTATTTCTCTTGATACTGGGACCAGAGCTGCTCACACTGTTCAAGTGAAGTAGGTGTTTAAATACTCTGAGGTTTTGGGCTCTAGCCCATATACACTTACTCATTGTGTATCAAGACAGTGGAGTCAAGAGTTTAATGATTTGCAGCAGTTTAAATTTATTAAGAACTTGAAGACAAAGGAGAATCTTATTGAAACTAAAAGCTATCAGGCTATGTCCTGATAAATGCTGTATTTACTCAATGCTTTTATATGAATTAAGTCTAACATGTTGACTTGCATGCTTAAAGTTAAATTGAAAATAAGTGCTTTGTTGGACTGAGTCCCAGAAATCTGCCTCTTGAAAGAGTCCACAGAGGTTCATCAGCAAAAGTTCACTGCTAGTACAGAAGTTGCCTATATTTTGCAGTGAAACTCTGCTTACTTTGTCCTTTACCTAGTGTAGTCTGCTCCACCATTTGGAAACTTCACCCAAATATTTTTTTTTTTCCAGTAATTTCTCAGGTAATATTTCTTTAAATGTCCTACCACTCTTATCCCTTTTTTTAGAAACTCTAGCTAGTCATAGATGACATCTTACTTTTGCTCTTTCAAGTTTTTTAAACCGTTATTTCCTTTGTCATTTATTAGAGTGCTTTCAATAAATATTTTAAACTTTTTGGTTTTTAATTTAGTGTTTAGAATTTAACATGATTTTCCTTCACACATACTTTTATTTTTAATCATTCCCTCTGCTCTGTGTATAATATTGTTTTCACCCTCACCGTCTCTTTGGGAGCAGACATTTTTTAAGTGTCTGATACTGAGATTTTTCAGTCTAATCTTCAGGGTCAGAAATAGTGCAAAGAAGTCCCTTGTTCTGGCAGGTTTTATAGCTCACCTGCCTGATAGAGTATAGAGTATTTCTCCCTACAGATCCAACTGATATATGTTAGGAGAAAACAGGGGCTAACCTAAAGATGTTCTTTCTCATTACTGCTGATACGTTTGAAACTACACAAGGAATAATGCGCCTGGTAAATCTAAAGACTAATATAGTTTGCTCTTTCAATGAGATATAGTGAAGTAACAAATCAACTTTTTAGGGTTAGAAGCCTCTTGAGCTTTCTTTTTTTAATCAGACTATTGATTTTCTCACAACATTCATTGTCTAAAACTTGATCACTGCCACTTTTCACCTTCATACAAAAGGATGTACTGCAGCCTGAATAAATATCTAGAAGTTCACAGAACTCCAGATAAAAATAGAAATCTTAAACTTTTCTTTTTCTTTGTCTGCAAAAAAAAACACTCCTGTAAAAGAAGGGATGTTGCAAAATGTTTTTTGTATTTTACTGCTTCATCCTGCAAAATACATTCATTAATATGTTTAGTGACTTTGTGACAGGTATGCAAATGTTACAAGGCATACTTTATCAAGACTCAAGCTAGAAGTGATAAACAGAGCTATTATGGGATGATGTGGAAAAGTTCTTATGCATACCATGTTTCAACTATGAGAGTAGAAAATTTATGAAAAGTAATCAGCATCAACAAAGCCTTCTCTCCTCTGTAAAGCAACAGAGTTTGAGTCCTGATGAAAGGATTTAAAACAAAATACTTTAAAAGAATTACAGAATTTAGTGGCAAAGTAAATATTTTTAATTAATTTATATTTCTCTCTCTCTGTCTCTTTGTCTGCAATCAGACCCTCCATAGTTTGGTGCAGTTTTTTATTTTGTCTTTGTTGGCTCATGATTTTTTTCCAAAGTTCTGATATTAACCTGAAGCATCTTGTGTACCATCATAAAAACAAACTACTTTTTTATTAAACCGTGAGGATAAAGAAGCCAACAGTGCAAAAAGTGTTTCAAGTCCAGTAGTGTACAGCTGCTTTTAGGGTTTTTTATGGCTATTATTTAGTTCCAAAGTCCCACAGGAAATGCTGTTTTTAGCTTTTCTTTAAAATCAAAAGATGCACCTCAAAATACTTAGAATCAATTTCAACTTAATGAAAAAAGGAAAGAAAAAAATACGTTCAAAAAAAACTCTCAAGTCCTGCAATGGCTCTAGAAAGTCCTAGTCCTTTCTATACACTATGCCTTTTCTGGTAATTTTATTTTCTTCAGATCTACTTTACTGGATAAAAGAGCAGTCATAAACAATAGCATGAAGCAGAGGATACTAGGGAGAAGAAAGGGATCTATTTGTCCCTATGGAAGTCCTACACCAGGACCAGTTAATTTTCACTTGCAAAAATAAAAATCCCTTCAAGAAAGAAAGAAAAAAAAAGAGCCTGAGGCAAACAGAATGAACTATTCTTCCAAAATTTTAAAATATGTATGCAATCAGAGGGAAGTCTGAGATTAATCTGAGACTGAGATTTGATATGCTGCTATAGCTGGGATTAGATTGGTGCAATCACTTGGTCTGAAAGCAAGTTATTAGTTATTAGTGAAATCAGAGAACTGAGACATTTTCTGGAAATTAATAACTTGTTTGTATGATCCAATGATTACCAAAGCAGTAAGAAGCAAATACAGATAGTTATCAGCCCTCCAGATATTTTGTTACCATATTCTTAGATGAAAAGGAGAAACTATTTTCCTGTTGACTTTTCTCATGTATTTTGTATTAACAGTAAATCGACTGTAATAAAAAACTTTGTAATAATTCAGAGAGTCTGAAAAATATATTTCATGTTTCAGATCAAGAAACAATCATGTTTAAATGTCAGTTAGATTTTGAGGATTGTTTTCAGGGAGTGGGATTTATATATATAAATGGAAATTCCTGAAGATGACACAGAAAGTGTATGTAGGGATAGCAATATATCCCAAGACTCATATTTGTGGCTTGTTTGGGGTTTGGTTTTTTTTTTGACTGAGAGTTTCAGATGGAATAATTCAGTTCTTTCAGGATCTTTTAAAATTAACTGCTGCTCTAGAAATTAATCAAATGTTAGCTATATGACCTTGGAGTATCTTAGTCACTATATAGCACCAAAGAGTACAGATGTAGAATGAAAATGAATTAAATAGATATCATGAGTTAGGATAATTCAGATAAGTACTGACATGTTAGAGCCACTGTAACCATAAGTTTATAAGGAAGAAATCTTTGGTACAAAAAAATAGATATTTACAGTTCTTTTGGTACATCAGTTGGGCATCTTTATTATGAAGCAACAGAGAATCAGTGCATGATAATGAGATTCCTAGAAGACAGAAAGTGCCAATTTATACAGGGAAAAGAGGAAGATGAAAGGGAGGTACAGTTCTATTGAAAAAAATTCACATGTTTTTAAACAAAGAATGTAGAAGGACTGTCAGCCTGCACTGATCAGCTTAGACAGATAGAAATTAATTATATTTTGTTTAAGAAGCTGCCTCTGCAAACTTGGTCAATTTTAAAAAGCACATTAGAAGATTTTTCAAACTGGCTTTCCAATTACCTTGGGTGGCAGGCAAAGAGCTTTGAAATGGAATTTGTTTTAAATTGGTAAATGCAACCAATTCTGACTGACAGTATTTTCATAATTCATAACATGGTGTTACTGGTCAATGTAATTCTAAGATGTACACCAAAAGAAGCTTTCTTTTTTTTCAAACACCTGCAAGAAGAGGATATCAGGGAAAAATTGCAAGGAGTTATCATTTAAGGCAGACTGGATGAAGTAGAAAAGAGAAAGGGCTTGCCCAAGAGGACAACAACTTTGCTTGCAAAATTGTATATGAGCCCTTCCAAGCAGCAGTATAGTGTGCCTGGAAAATATACCATTCTGACATTAGGAAATGTATATCCTGGTGTTGTTTATTGGACCTCATGGTGTGTGTGATGTCCAGGTAAGTGTAAATCATCTGTCAGAATTGCTAGGCAACAGAGTCCAGTCTCTGGGATGACTGTGCAAGGAATGCTTTCACCGTTTTATCGTTGGCTGACTGGGTTGTCTTTTGTAGCTTGCAGGAAAGCTATAAAGGTGACCCTCAAAAATGAAACAAAATGTTTCTCCTTCAGCCATTTTGATAATTTTTTGGACTGAATTTAATTCTCAGTTGGTTGATATTCTCAAAGCTCCATAAATGCAACAAGACTGATTCCTTGAAATTCATGGTATTCCCTGAGAGTGCACTCAATAGAAAAAATCATGAAATACAAAGAAATATGAAGAGAAATTTCTTCAACAAAGTTTTAAAAGAGCTTACAAGTAACAGAGAAACAGATAGTAGCTAGGTCTTTTTTTTTACATGAGATTTTAGTTTATATATTTTTATTAAATACATATGATATAATTAGTTGCTAAGTTGTGTTGCTATCACTGCCACCTCTTCCTCAGCCAAAGGGCAATGGTGTTTTGTGGGAGGAGGAAATCTATCATATTTTTGTCATTTTTGAAGCATGTTCTGCAAACTCTACCTGCTAGAATAAGCCATGTTATAATATAAATCTCATAAAGTTATTTTTTAAGATGCAAAAAATTGAAACAGATCATATCACAGTATTGCACTCAATTAAGTAGTTGCCAATATATTGCAACTTTTTCCACTTTGGTGGTAAATAGGCCATCCACATTATGAAAAAATAAAATTAAGGGTTAGGGAGTATAATTAAAATGTTCAATGCTGGTGTCATAACCTGTATTAATTCTCAATTGCTTTATTAGGCAAAAGAAAGCACCTCTCCAGCTGGAATTTTTCAACAACAATTTTTCTTCATTGTTAACAAGTGTACAATTACTACAAAATTGAAGGAAAGGGCACATTAAAAAAAATCCAAAAACATGTATTATGTATTATGTATTTTTGGTGATACTGCTAGTTTTGCTTTAATCTTCCATACACTGATAAATAACCACTACCCATTCAAGGAGACATTATAGCAGGAAAAAAAATAGAGCACCATCAGTAACCTCAAGCTCAACCTCAAACCACCAGAAATTTTTCAAACTTTCAGAAATTGCAGAATTTCATAAAAACAATGTTATGTTTTCAGGCAGATCTGTGTTATGCATGTACACATAAAAATTCGTAGTTGTAAGTTTTGTGTAACATGCACAATATTTAGTCTCTTGGAATCCTCTAATTCTTTCTCTTTTTCTAGAGAAAGCAATATAGCTTTTGCATACTTCTCTCTTACAGGTGTGCCTATATCTAGCAGTTACTCAGTTTCCTTTCACACATGCTTTCACCTGGGCACAGTTTTGTATTTTGCTTGCCCTTGCCCTCAGCTCCTTATACCTGTCATACATTGCACTTTCTGACTTTCTCCCTGAAGAGGGCAACTGCATAACAGAATCTAGTGTTTGCACCAACCTCTTAATGTGCAATTATCAGTAGTAAAGCCTTATTTAATTTCTTGACATAATCAAACTTTAATTATTATATTCACTTAAATTGAGTATGGAAACATGGAAGAATATCTGGTGACAAAAGAATAGTCAGATTTAACAGGCCTTATTCCATGCCTTATAAATATAATTCCAGGAAAATGCAATCATTATTTCTCAAGTATCTGCCTTATAATAATGCCTTACTGCATTGAATGTAGTTATATTATCAGCATTGATTTATGTTTATGAACTTAATGTTACATAGCAAAAAATACAGCTAAGGGACACACATTATGCAGTTGACTAAATTTTAAGTATAGGAAAATCTAGATTTCAGTCTTGTCCAGGATAATCTATAGATCCATCCACAATGAGATAAAACAAGCCCCTTCATTTGTTGATTTTGTAACTTTTTGCAAGGTGGCAGCTAATGCCACATGAAAAGTGAAACTGTGAGTTGCTTAACCTCAGTTTTTCCACAGTATTCCAAGGGTTAACAGGAGAATAATGAATCCTCTTCATTCTGAACAACAGCTAGCAAATATTGGAGTTTTAAATTTCACAAAGAAAATATAGTGTCTAGAAAACTAGATGCAGTTTATAATGGGACTCATCATGACTGTCCAGAGAGCAGGTGCCACCACATTTACTAAGAAAAAAGCCCCAAGAATAATTAACAGTGAGATAGTTCATACTTATATACAGTTGTCTTTGCAGCTAACAAAGGAAATTTAAGAAATGTATCACACTAAATGTAATATATAAAAAAATTATTTTTATTCAACCTAGGTAGTATTTTTCTAAATAAAAATAAAAAATAACAGTTACAGAAATTTACCTTACAAAAATTTGAAAACACAAAAATGTTTTAATAAAGAAGGCTCATTAAGAGTAATTCATAATACTGACTAAAAATTCAGAGCTAAATAAATACAGCACTTGGTGACAAGTAAACCATGCTTAAAGTTTCATCTTTCCACATTTAAACATAATTACTTTACATTTAAACAGTCAGTTAAAGGGAGTTTTTGGATCTAGGGATTAGAAATGATGAATTTACCAAAGGAACACCACTATATGTTCGTCAAATATGCCTGTTTAATTGTGCTTTGCAAGCACAAGGATGTGTCAGTATTCTGATAAAAACTGAAATTAGCATTTCTTTTCGTCCTTTTCTGATTTCAGCTGGTAATATTTGCTCTTTGGAAGGCAGCATAGCATAATTAATAAAGAACCAGGCCAATCAGTGACCAGAATCTTGATCAGTATTTCATTTATATTATCATCTTCAAGTATGCAAGATGATGAAATACATATTTTACTGCATTAAAGTACAAGCATCAAAGCTTATTAGAAATTCCATGTACAGTATTAGAAACAATTATGATGTCCCCCTGAATTATATAATTTTCTAAAATAAAATTACTTGGGAACTTATTTGGAAAAAAAAGTCATCCAAATCAGGGAATTGTTTTTCAAATGTCTAACAGGAGTCCTTACCACAGTAAGTATTTCAGCCATGGTAAGATGTTTTTCTATATATTTCATCCTAATTTATGCAGTAATTAATTCAGGGAGGTCCTAAATCCCATATTATGCAGGAGGAAAAATCAGATGATCTTAATATCTCTCTCTGGCTTTCAGAATACATTATCTAATTAACAGTTATCCTGAAGCTGTGAAGAGTCTAAACACTTGTTTCCCCTAACAGCAGTTATACTAATTTCCCTTTTGAGTGCACATTTGGTTTTTCGAGTAGTTTTTATTACAAGCATAGATATCTAAAATGCACACTAGGGTTAATCTGTAACTCATGCTTGCAAAGGATTAGTTTGAGATTTTGCAAGCCCAGGCAAAGCAACTGCTGATTCTGCAACAGATACAGGGACAATTGTAGCAGCTGCTAGGAGTATTTCAAAAAAAGGAAAAGGATTTAGATGCATGAAAAAAAAATAATAATAACCTTTTAATTTTCTCCTTTAATACTGACATTATTCCAGGAGATGTTTCACCTTTCCTAAGTGAGTCCTCTTTGTTTTCATGAGATCGTTCTTCTCTTGGTAGCCTTAGTCTTAAAAGAAAGCCACATATAACAAAATAATGACACTTTTCTTTCATTTTATTATTCATACTCTAATCATTTTAATGACCTAATTTAGTCTAAGTTGATTTCAACATATTTTTCTGATTGCTGGGCAACATCATGTTCTCCAAAGACTGCAGATATTTCATGGGAGAACCTGTTCCACCATGGAGAAATCTCTGACTGATATTCTCTTCTTTTTCTCATTTCTCACTCTCTTTCTAGTTCTTTCAAAAAAGGAAAGGAAAGGAAAGGAAAGGAAAGGAAAGGAAAGGAAAGGAAAGGAAAGGAAAGGAAAGGAAAGGAAAGGAAAGGAAAGGAAAGGAAAGGAAAGGAAAGGAAAGGAAAGGAAAGGAAAGGAAAGGAAAGGAAAGGAAAGGAAAGGAAAAGGAAAGGAAAGGAAAGGAAAGGAAAGGAAAGGAAAGGAAAGGAAAGGAAAGGAAAGGAAAGGAAAGGAAAGGAAACCTAAATTCATAAGTTGTAAAGCCAAAACAACTGTAATCAATAAGGGAAGAAAAGAACATAGGAAATTAACTATGACAAAGACGAAAAAAAGAGTAAACCCTGTAAAATTCTGTGTAAAGTTTGAACTTTTCTTGTTCTGAGGGATTCACCCTTTTCAAGGTTCAGTAGCCTTACAGAGAGATATACTACTGGCTAAGCTTGGTACATTGTAGATTCCTGAAAAATAATGGATGCTCTGATAATGAAATTCTATTTCAAATATCCAGAAATGAAGAAACACTGAAAAGTAGAATTCTGTGGGGAAGGCTACAATTCTACAATTTTGTTGGTCTAAGTAAAGACTTTAAAAAAGTGATAATTTGCCACATGTATTCAATATATAGAAAATGTCAAACTGTAACTGTGAGCAAGCTCCTGCATGTTTAATTCCAGTTGCAAATATTTCAACAAATGATGAAAATGTTTCCAAAACAGATTTCTTGCAGTTACACACATTGACATCTTTCAAATTACTTAAATTTCAGAGATTAATACAACTGAACAGAATCAGTCATCTTTCTTAACTTTGAGTAAAGGAAAATTTCATTAACTTTATTTTATAAAATAAGGTCAGCAAAGGAAAAAAATGCCTTTGTATTAGGCAGAAACATGCAGACATCATTGTAGGGAAAAGGATGGTAATAGAGGACTAGAGTACAGTCCTTTCTCACTTGTGACTCAGATGTCTTTTTAAAAAAGTAAACAAGCTTTTTTTCACTGTCTGTCAAGCAGAAGAGTAATACTTTGTGTCCATGTCTGTGTAGTGAGTGTTCAAAGTAGTCATATTCATGAAGAAATGTTTCTATTCCAACATTGTTTTGAGTATCTCTTCCTGGGTAAACAATGCACATCACAAAGCAACTTCTGCTCTTTTCAGTTTTGTGGTGTTTTTTTATCCAGACTTCTCCTAAAAAAGTATGAGTTATTACAACATCAAAAATTAAAAGGAAGCTCAATGTGTCTGTAGAAATCGAATACAATTGAAAAAAAAATAGATTTCTAATTGCCATGAGAAGATATCCAGGTGGAAATTTTTCTAGGGAAAGCAGTGCATAACAATTAACTTGCAAAATATCTTTTATCTGAAACTATGGTAGAAAGTAAGGTATCACAGAATCAGAGAACTTTTAGGGTTAGGGGGAACCTCTGGAGACCATCTAGTCCTGACAAGGCAGGGTCACTTAAGCTGGATTACACAGGAATGCATCCAGGTGAATTTTAAATGTCTTCAGTGAGGGAGACTCCACAATCTCCCTGGGCAGCCTGCTCCAGTGCTCTGCCAATCTCAGTGTAAAGTTCTTCCTCATGCTGAGGTCAAACCTCTTGTGTTTTCTTTATTGCCATTGCCCTTCTTCCTTTTGCTGAGCACAAATACATTAATTTATACATTAATGAGATATTTTTGATTTACAATATATTTATGGTTTAAACTCTGTATGATATACAAAGAAGGGCTACACATGTCTATTTCCTCCTCTAATGTTTCCTTTTTTTACCTTCAGGACCAAAGGAATGCTGTCTAGTTCTTCCCATTTCACAGAGATCAAAGGAAGAAGTGGAGGCTCCTTTAGAAATAATGACACCTCCACTGAATTCAATGGGCTAGCTTTTTTTCCCAACTTTTTTCATTCAAAATGTTTACCCTTCAATCTCATTGGCAAAAAATACTGTAGAAGGAGGAAGGATGGCAAAACAGATTTTGAAGTGATTTTCTTGCTTTTCCTGTGTATAAATTATGAAAAAAAAAATGCATTTTATGCAGAGATATAAAAACAAGATTAAAATTGTTACTCAAAAATCTTACAAAATGGTTTCTTTCTGCATGCAATGGCTTGCTGATTCGCTCAATGTTCTTTTGGCAGTCCGATAGAAAGTACATTGCAGCCAATGAGATATTTTTCCACAAGTTTCAAATAATATTTCAGAAAAAAACTTCTAGAAAACTATTAGATAGAGATAATGTAGGGAAGATGAGGAGGAGGATGTATGTTTAATTAATAAATACAAAATATAGGTACCTAGAGAGAGAGAAAGAAAGAAACATCAGTCGCCATTTTTACCAACAGCACTACACAGTTGTTTTAATGTAGAAGATTGATTTTAAAGAAGCAATAAATTAAGCCAGACTCCATAAGTGTTCAGTATTGTATCCCTGATACAACTTAACTTTGATGAAAATCAGACAGCATGCAAAATTTTGTCTGTGGCATTTTTGAACTTTATTTTCAGTATTAGACAAGAGTTTGTTTATCAGAATTCGACTATTGTTAGATGTAATTTTTCTTTTTGGAAGGTTACTTTTATGAAGGTTGGGTCTGGTTCCATAATCCTTGAGTGTGATAACAGGGCTTGGTTGCTGAAGTTTAGGGAGCAAGGAAGGGTTGCAGTGCACAACTGAAGTATGCATGCTATGGTTTTTCTAAACAGATATAAATCATCCACTGAAGTGTCACCGAATGAGTTACGCACGTGCTTTTCATATCCAGTCAAACTTTAAGAGAATGAAATATGTTGGCTAGTATCAACTTGCCCCAGTAGACAGTAATCCACATCACAAGAAACACTTAATTGTGTCCATTTGGCAGTTGCTGCTCAGCAGGGGCCTTGTAATGAAATAACATGTAATAACATACCTCTCATCCCTAGGGAGAGTGTTCCTGCAGGTCAAGGTTGAGGTCATTTCAAGGGCAAGGTCAGGTAGCTTATGTTGTAGCTGCTATTGCCACATCAAATTACATCTTTTTTTTTTTTTTTTTTTTTTTTTTTTTAATGGAGAAAATTCATTTTACAGACTTTATTCTAGCTTTCAACTCTGTCAAACGTGTTTCTTATGTCTCCCAGCAAAATCTCTGTCAGATTAGAGCATATTATCACTCAAAATTAATACTTCATACATGTTATTTACTAAACTAATCTTAATGGATAAGTCTAAGATTTTAATAAATTAGTACAGAAAATAATTTTCCAATTGGCAAAGAGTACTGTTACAAACCAAGACATCAGAGGACGTAGATGATGCTAAACATTCATGCTAAACACCTTACCAGAATTTATGAGCAACTTGAGGAGATGCAAAGAAAAGAACAGTGAAAGAAAATGAACCTTACATTCCCGCTCTATAACACTACTGTACAACAACAATATATTTTTATAAAACTATAATTAGGGATGTAAAAAGGTTTTATTACTATATAAGGCTTTTTTTTATTATATATAAGGCTTTAATCAAATAAAACTTAAGTACATCAACAAATGATCAACAACTGACAAGTTAAAGAAGGAGCACATCATTCTTATTCAATATAACTTTTCTTAAAATCAGAGTTTATAGCGAAGGACTAAACTCATGATCTCTTACTGAACTACTTAGCAAAGTCATGCCTTGATTACTTGACTTGTGGGCTAGGGAAGAGTAGACAAGGAAAGCATAACTTTTGTTTTAATACTTTTGTCAATAGGTAGGTAAAGTATTAAAATTCTCATCTCCACGCCTTAATTGTTTTTTTTTATTTTCTTGTTTAATCCAGTAATGTTATAATATAGAGCCTGTACACATTTCCAGAGACTTTGATCTAGAAGTCTGGCCTTTCCCCAGAATACTCTAAAGTGCAAGGAAAGAGTCAGGCTACCTTCTGGGTCCTTGCCATGTGTTACTGACTGACCAAAACCACTAGATTGCATTATAGAAATATGGAAATACCTAAGATTTCCTACTGTTCATTTTGAAATGGTGTAATAGAGAGCTAAACACCTCACCTATGTGGACTTGATTTTCTGATGGAGTCTCTCTCTTTCCAATGCATGCTGACAGGAAAGTAGCTAAATTCAGGCAGCCTTCAACTTTTCAGAATCCTCTTCCTTTTTCTTTTCATTGACTGTAGAGAGCTTTGGCAGCTAGATAAGGTGGTCTGGACTGTCTGCCACTCTGAAAATGGGCATCCAAATTAGCAGTGAGGATATGCCTCAAGCAGGCATTTCCAGTAAGCAGACTGCCTTCTACCCTTACTTTCCAGGCATAATATTCTAGTTCTAACAGATATCCCAAAATTAATTGCTTATTTTTAACGCATAGCAGAGAGCTGATTTTATTAACCTCTAAATGAACTCAGACAGTGCAGCCAGAAGCCTTGAATACTTCATCAGATTGCCTTTTTTGTTTGCAAAGCAAGCATCTGCACTCTTCTCTGTCAGCAAAGATTTCAGAAATAAACTATTTTATGGGAAATGCAGGAACAATGCATGTGTACATCAGCTGACTGAATGTGACAAGATCTTGGTAAGAAACAATGATAGTTCACTCAAGGAGAATCACTCAAGGAAATGACACAAAGAGGGACCAGCAGTTATATTCAGAAGGTAAAAATTATTGCTAGCATGAACAAATAGATCCAGGCTTTGGTTTTGATATGGCAAAAAAAAAAACAACTTAGCAAGGAGTTGTCCCTTTCTTCAGAGTATAATAAAATTTAAATGGCTCAGATCATATTGTACATGCTTTAGAAGAGCAGAATCTAAATTAAACGAGTTCTTTAGAGAAAAATGAATTTAAGTAAAAATTTGGTACATCTGAACAGAAATGACAAAGAGAGAAAATATGTACTGGGCTTTCAATAAGACACCTGGACTACATCAAATATTTTTCTTGTGCTATTAGCATTCAAGATGGAGGCAAGAAGAAACATTAGTTTTCAAAGACATTTGGGAAAATCAATCTCTAAAAAACATACCATACCCTACTCCCAACAGACATTTTGAAAATACAGTTTCTTCTTCACCATTTAGGTTGATGAGCTGTGTTGATTTAAGTGGCCAGCAAGGTTAGGGTTAATAGGGGAGAACATCACTGTTCCCTCCATCTAAGTAAAAATGTGTAACCGTAGCCTAATTCTACCTTAGGATATAACTCTGGTTACATCTCAATTTATAGAAATAATTAGATCAAATTAGATCATGGAAAGTTTAATTAACCAGGCATAGTTTTGAATTAAAGTCCATTTTCTATGGAAATTGGAAAAGGCCTAAGTAATTCAGTACTCATTATATCATGATTTAGCATCAGGCATTGTGGGTGGACTAAGTCAGAATATATGAAAAAAGCAGAAAGGATGTCAACTCTCCTAGATTTTGGATAGTATTTGGATATCTTGTATCTCTTTTTCAAAAAATAAACAGGTTTTGAATGTTCAACAGCATTTAGCAGACGAGCTTTGAACAGGAAAAAAGTTCCTTTGGACCATTAACTAAACTCAGAATTTCATGTCATACTTCTTTGACATGCTTCCACCATAAAAAATGTTAAATGTAATTCTTGCTTTTTTATATTTCTGAAATATTCCCATAATCTACTACCAATGTGAAAGGGACCATTATGAAATATTTCACCCAGTGCAACGGTGTCTAATTATAATTAATTCTATTAACAATCATTATGATAAATTAATTTGTATTAATGTGGATATAATCTCATTATTTGATCAAAATTTGGAACTAATTAGTTTCCACCTAGTATAAAGAGTTATTTATTATACAAAGAACCTCCTTTACTTTTGAGGTTACTCTTAAACATAATTTACCACCCTGTGTATTACAGAATCTGTAAACTAGCAAAACTATCATCTGTAATACACTTCCTGATCCAGCACTACCTTAAAAGTTCCACTACTCTGTAAGGCTCTGGGCTCCCTTACTGCTGAATCTGAGTAAACTTTTCACAGGGGATCCATTCAATATTAGCAACAAGAATAAAATTATTTTTTTTAAATCTTGTCCAAAATCCTTTTTTTTTGTTCAACCAGAAAGAATGGAGATGTTATACATGTATTTTAAATCTCTAGGTGTGGTGTTTCCATCAAAGATATTTCACTGACCTACTATGTGTTTAGAAGAACTGATTTTAATGGAAACATATACATTAAAGATGTTAAGGATGAGGTTTTGTGGTGTGTCTAAGAAAATATGTTGAAAGGGATGAGGGACAAACTTTACCACTTTGGTTTTTGTTTAGCAGTGCTCTAGGAATCAAAGAGTTTCACTGAAATCAATAGGACCTATTACAGATGAAGGCACAGCTCACCATGAGTAAGGGTCTGGCTACTAGGAAAGTAATATTGAGATTGCTTTCATTTTAATGACTGAGAAACTCTAAAACATCCATCCATGCTTTTGGGTGAAATGAGTAATGCCCACTAAAGTTACAAGATTTATGAGGGATGTCCAATTCAATTTCATTACAGAAAAAAATTAAAAATTGGTTTTCTGCCTTTAAAATGAAAACCAAATGCAAGGAACAGTGTTTTCCTAAATTGATGCAGCTACTGAGAAAAAAAAATCTTTAAATAAGAAGTGTAATTTATTATTTGTCCATCATATTTTCAGAATTAGTTAGCAACATCTGCCTTCATGATACTTTCTAAGTATTGTTTAAAAAAAGTTCTAGTCCACATTTCATACATGAAACAGATTTTGATCCTTCAGACACATAAGTGACCTTAAATAATTGTGCTGAAAATACTGCAACTCAAGTCCCATATCAGCCTTGGATATTCTCCATATCTAGTAAGAGATGCCAGCTCCTTACCCAGGACAAACCTTAGTGCTCAGCAAATACCTGAGAGGTAACACACTGAAAAGCTTTATTGCATAATTGCTGGATTGACCATGATATGACATTGTTGTCATAGCTTCAGGTATGTCAAGTGTGAAAAGTCCTTCTCAAATTTCTGACTGTTTCAAAATTAACTTAAAGCTGTATGTTCCCATCTTTACCCTAAATTGAGCAATCTGATGTGTAGCCAACCCAAAATGCACATCTACAATTGAGTTGAAAATGTGGCTCTTTACTTCCTAGGGTTTTGAAGCTTGAATGTACAAGTCAGGTGGCACATTCAAGCAACTGTAGAGTTTATATCTAGCAGACATATAATGGATAATACATGTGCTAGATCTATACCACAAGTAGTGGTAAAAATATTTAACTAATAAATTATTCGGTAAGGCTTTCATCCACCTTTTCCTACTTAAAAATTAAAAATAAAAAAGTACAAGGATCTGCCTTGTGTGAAATTATATGCCATTTTCATAACAAAAAAATTCTGAACACTTTTTCTGGTTGTATGTCCCCAGAGCTCACAGAAGAGTGGAATAATTTCCTAAGAAACATAGATTTTTTTCCTTTTTTCAACATAGGAGATTTATTTATAATGATCTAATAATATTGCCCCAAATGTCAATGATAAATCTGTCTTTAACAGAAAAACTGAACATACAATAATATTCACCCTGACTAAATATGCATTTGGCATATTTAAATTTCCTCTTCCATTTAGAATAAATGCATCTTGAAATTTTATTCTAGTATCTGCTATTTTGTGCTTATATACATTTCTGGTCTTGACTGTTTCAGCAAATTGTCCCCCAAAAATGGGTTGATGAGTTTAACTCAATACCACTTTCATTTTTGTCATTCACTTCTTACTCATCTATCAAAATAATCTGAAGATCATGCCAGCCAAATCATCAAGTCAAAGAGATTTCCCCCAAACTGTCAAGACAGGCACTTCTCTAAAATTCAAAGAAGTGTCCTTCATATTTGCCTGGCAATATCACCTGAAAGAAATGTTTTGTAAACTTTTTTGGCAAAAAGATATTCTGGAATATTTTCCACATTTTGAAAGAACAATTCAGTACAAGGATGCAAATTTTATGATAAGTTGGAATAGAAGAATTTAACAAAGGTTTCTGTACTGCATTGTCTAAAATCAATAGGTCTTTGGAGTTCAAATAGAAGCCCAGTGAAACCCCACAGTTTAGAATGGCATTTATCTGATTTTTGAAATACCTGGTAGGTTGTTTATGGGTTTAAATCTCTCAGCCATTCCCAGGACTTTTCAGCACATCTGAATTTTTGATCTCAATGGATACAACTGCAGTCATGACCACAGACACACATCTTAGCAGAAGGGCCTCACTAAATCCCATAGTGGTAAAAAGAAGCATGTGCATAGTCCCTTGGAAATGGTTTAAACTGATCCTGAATAATGTAAAATTGATTGAGTTGTAGCAAAATTTTCCATCTACCTAATCATGCACAGATTATATGCACCAATAGGTAGAAATGATCAAAAAACTTTTCATTCATTGAATTAAATACCTTTTATTTACATTACATATGTGACATTAGACAAATGTCCAAGGCTTAACTTCACAGAATTTAAATGCATGTGTTGTAACAAACAGAAAGCAAAATGTCATTCTTCCATCCTGGATTTGACTCTTAAAATTGAAGCAGTAATTTCAGAAACACTTAAGGGATTTAGGGAGAGAATTTCTATTATATTTCAGTGGGTTTTGTGTCCATAACCTCTTGAGCCTCATTTAAAATCTCATTCAAAGATTAATCTCAGAATGAAATGTATCTTTTGCATACCTGGACAGGTCAAGAGCTTTGCTGGAATGGAAATTGAGCTCCCTTGTATGTCAGGCTTAGACCTATCTGTATGGAAATAGTCAAAATATGTGCAAGATGCTAAACTACAACATACCACTCATTAATTAAAAAACCTACAACAACAATGCTTTATATACTGAAAATCAAACAATTTCATTGCAAGTGTTTGGGGACATTTTTAAAGGTTGCAATCTACCTTCATGAATACAATAGAGACCTAAGTAATTTTAATTTTTATCTGAATTTCCTAGTATTTTATAATTAAAATTAAGGTACTAGAAAAACTCAGAACTGAATTTTGAAATTTGGGAAACTACTTCACACAGCGATTGCCCTATAATTTAATGTTCAGTGCCATTGAGAGTGGATTAGACAGAGCTGCCAGCCTGAGCTGTTTTAAACAAAAGGAAAATCATTAACAGCAATCTTTTGGATCTTTGTGCACAGGGCAGCAACTGCTGGAAGAAAACAAGACCAGAAGAGGACTTGTAGAGATCTGGGTAAGCAGACACTGCTAGATTAATGACTGGCATTGTCAGAACTGAGTGATGGGGAACTGCAGCCTCTTCCCAGGCTCATCCCTACTAGTGGGTGTTGCCATGGGTACCAGCTCAGAGGTGTCACATTAAAAAAAAAGGGGGAAAAGGGAGAGACAGATGAACAGCAAAGGAGAATAAAGGATATGCACACCATAACAATATAAAGAGACACATCAAAATGTACACATCAAAAATGGGGCTTGATATGATATAGTAGAATATGAAAAAAGAAGGAAAAACCAAGAATGGTTGAATTCTCAATAAAACCCTCTGAATATCATGGCCTAATTTATATATCTATGATTGCACATTTTTATTTATTGTTTAAAGTCCAGGCAATAATAGAAAAGACACTTATTAATCACACATTGTCTGACAACAGAAAAGAGTTATTTGTGGCATGTAATCACTATTCATAAATTTATTATTATTTAGGGCCACGTGCAGCCTATAAAAAATAAACGTAATAAATTATTGTCACTTAAAATCACAATTAGGTCCCAGTGCAGCAAGTGACATCAACATCCCTAACCATCCCTAGAATGAGCAGTCATCCTTTAAATTAGATGGACTGCTTAAAAACTTGGTGCTTTGTGTCTTATCAAAAGTAATCTGAGGTAGCACAGGAGCTGTTCTTAACCCAGCCAGGGGGTGAATACCAATCATGAGGCATGAAACACCTTTGGCTAAAAGGAATGGTCACAAGATACAGAAGAGAAGGAAAAAAACCAGCAAAACCCCACACACACATAAACAACCCCTCAATCTCGAGGCACTTTGAGCAAGTGTTTCCCAAAGGGCAGATACTATTTTTGTCACTCTAATGTTTACTTGTTTGGCTTGTGTTTCAGGCAGATAGATATAAGTGAACTCTTTATTCCTTCAGATCTGTTGAAACTTTGCATAACCTCCATGTTCAGTGAAATAATTGTGATGTTTTTTGTATCAGGAAGATTCAGTATGTGACAAAAGTTCATTTGCAGCTGCTGAGAAATAAACAGATAGCAATGAGTACATTAAGTAAGTACAGAATATATTAATGTTATGATTATTAAGTTGCATAATACAATATATGGAAAACTGTATACTATGTTTTGACTAACTTCTGTAGCACTAAAATTTAATTAACCAAAAAAAAAGTGTACATATAAAAGATTTGGTGAGATGGAAAATAAGGGAGTTTAGTCGTGATTTCTAGTGAGTTTGCCTATCTGTTTCTCATGCACAACAATTTCTGCAATTTTCTGGAAAAGGCAGGTTGTTTTAAAATAATATCTCCTTTATATATTTTATGTATTTCTTAAATATGTTTACACTTAGCTGTGTTTTTAAAAATTAAGCTGATCTTTAATTTTTGTTTTTAATTGAAAAGCTTCATTAGATGAAAATAGCTATGAATAGATTTTGAAAACTTTCCATACTTGGAAATTCTGTATAGGTTATGTGCTTATATTATTATTATACTAAAGTGTATATTACACTTTTCAGAAAACATGATGTGTCTTTAACTATCTGATCCTCTAAACAATCTTGCAGTTAAAACTTATAAAAAGAGGGGAATGGAAAAAAATTATGCAGTAAGTAAGAAAGCATGTAAGTGATACAGCTGTGTATTCCAGCTGCCTCTCTCTACTTTTGGACATATCCCAGTGAATGTCTGAAGTTTCAGATGAACAAGTATTTACATTAAAATTTACACTACACTACTAAGTATAAATGCATTTTAGCCCAATTTTGTAATTGCCTTGGACGGGAAATTTCTCATTTTCTTGGGGACACTAAATGTTCATCTGGAATTTCCCCAGGAGGGAATTCCCTTATTTTCATATAAAACAGTATAAACCACGGAAGGAATGCCACCAAAAAAAAATTGTGTCTGATATGATAAGTAATATTATCATAATATTATCAAACCAGATAGATACAAGAGAAATTATTTGGCACAATGGGTGTCCTAAAGTTTATTTTCAGTATACTGAATCAAGTTCTGAGCAAATTGATGATGGTTAAAGCTTACTATTATTTGACTCCTTTTGAATGATATCTCTGAAATAGTTTGCTGTCCTTTAATTTCTAGTAAGTGTAATACAAAGCCATTAATCTCTTGCCTTCAAAATCAAACTCTTCACTACAGTGAAATCAAATACAATATTCATTAACACTAATCAAGTCTTCTGTCTGGAGTAGTATTTCTTATTAGACAAACACCGAAATGTATCAAAACAACTTTATGTGAACATCAATAAATTCTACTGCACAGACTTATATGGAAATTATTCTTGTCATGTCTGCGTTATTGTATTTTACAAATCAAAATGTGACTTCTGTCTTCAGGCCTTTCAAATTTTCTTTTAATGAAAATTAAAATCCCATTCTCAAAAAGAAGCATACACACTGCACAGAAACAAGTAATGAAGATAATGATATGAACAAAGGGGAAAAAAGAAAGATTTTAGCATCCAAAGAAACCTACATATCTGTAGAGGAAACCTGATCTTTTAGCTGTCTCTTCATTTTTCAAAAATATTAAATTGAAATTTGGTACATGGCAATAACTAGTAAGATTAATATCTTAATTTCATAACTAAAAGTCTAATTTAAACTAATTCATAAGCTAAATTAATTAAATTAAACTAATTCTGTATTATTACCTATTATGGAGTGTGCTGAGCTACATTGTATGCAGAAATGCCAAGATATGTAAGTGGATTACTCAGCAAGTACAGATGACATATTTCTGTGACAGAATCTAGTAGTCACAAGATCACACAAAATTGTTTAAAAAAAATATATTTTTAAATATAGATCACAAGGCCTTGGATAGCATCTATTATTCACGAATGGTGTAATCTCTCTCATAAATTCTTTGTCAGATAATCAAAACATTCTTAATTTTTATATATATATTTTTTTTTTTAAAGGGAGACATTCACTCATGCTTGAGCAAAATCACTTTGCTAAACAGCCCAAATTAGTCCTTCTCTGAAAAACAATCTACATCTTTAGTATCACATGGTATTTTCAACAATCACAGTAAAATGAGGATGATAACAGACAAATCCCTCCGGCTACTGCATCTTTTCCTTCCCCTCCTTCCTAAACACAGAGACCATATGATGGAACACACAGAACCACAAATTACTGTAGTGCACAGTTCCTACTTAATAATGACATCCCATAAGTTAGCAAAAAATCTGCCAACATCTGCAAGCTTCTCTGCAGTGTTGTGAGCCAAAGTTAAAAATCATGTGTGACAGTGCTGTGGAAAATACAATTGATTCCATTCTGATTGTGTCAGTTCCAAACACAGACAATATTGATGATGCTGTACAGTAATCTTATTGGACTTGGGCCCAACTGAACATTGGTCTTTGTCAACTCATTATTCCTCTATCAGAGGGATCTCACTAGATTGATCTTGCCAGAAGCTCTTGATGTGTCTCACAAATCACTGTTCTGCTGTTGGCAGGCAGATTCAAGTACTGCACAGTAATTGCTGGGTTTTTTTCCTTTCCCCAGAAGGCAGTGACTACATACTGCAAGTCATTGTCATATGAGAGAATATACCTGTCCTAACAAGATAATGTAGTTAACTGCAATATCTGATTGTGCCAAAAAAGATGTGGTCATATATATCTGTTACTAAAGGAGCAAAATTATTTCAAAGGTAAACTTTTTTTGCTTCATCCTTACTTTTCCTTAAACAAATAGCCTAGCTTTTTACTTTGTCACTGTGAAAACTTGTTTGGATAAATTATATTATTTTAACCTGCAATGCAAATGTGGGAAGATCTTAATTGGCCTCTTACATTTACATATCTAGAAACAAGCCACACAAGAGTGTTTGCACAATCAATACTGCACTGGAAAACTCAGACACAGGCATTTGAGTATCTGACAAGAAGTGATTACATCTTGGAAACTTCTTTTATGCTTTTAGTCAGAGGAAATAAACTTGTTGGCTCCTAAACTATTTGCTTGTCCCTCAGAAAGATCCAAGAAGATTAAGGTTAGTCTTTGGCCTGGGTAAATGCTTTCCTTAAGATACTATCAACATATCCTCTGGCTAGTCTTAGAAGAATACAATGACAAAACCAAATTTAAACACTTGATGCCCTGAGCCAGATAACCTGGATAATAGCAAGAGGCTGGACTGGAGCTTCTCCAGGAAAGCTTAGGCTTTGTGTTGACTGAAGGACCGCTGGCAGCCAGCTTCATTCCCAAATGGGAAGAACAACAACCCTTGAACAGCTAAACTTAAACATCCAGCTCTGCCTTTTTGCTCTCTTCATGGAGCAAGATCTTTCTTACTTTTTTAGGAAGATGCAGGGGCTGAATGGTAGATAGAACACATTACAGCTAAGGACTGTGATTCCTAATTGAATAAAGGAGATTTGAATGAATTGCACCTTACATTACTTTACCTAATACATGGAAATTGAGCAAGGCCATTAGAAACCAGTGTTGGTAAAACCCTTAAAAGGTCAGATAAAATCTCATCTTTAAATAATCCAAAGAACTCATCCCCTACTGAAATACTCAATCACTGTCAAACAGGTATGTAAAGGCCAAGATAGAAGCAGAAATGATGCAGGTGATGAAGCTATGGGAACTATAAAAGATGCAAAGCCATAGTGATTGTTTTATGTGACAGAGCCAAAGCTACTTGTATAAATAATAAGGAAATGTTTCAGGAAAGAAAATATTAAATTATTCCACTTATAGGCAACATACAGAAGCAGCATAACATTATACTAAATTATTAAAGACCAAAATACAAGGTTCAAATAAGAAAAAAAAACTGTGTAAATGCATATGTTTTCCCCAGCTAGATGAAGGCAAATAAATTGAAGAGCTACTGACATTTTATGTCTTAAAGTTTCACACCAGTAAGCCAGTTCATGAAGAATGCACCTATAATTGTTCAAATAAACTGCCTGTAAATACGAATATTTTGTCCTAGCTTTCCTTGGAGGTTCACTGATTTGCCTCATCATTTTTTATTTAAAATAGAAAGAAACTAGCAAAGCACTCTTAAAAATAAAAATTTATAATTAAAAAAAAATTAAAAATTTAAAAATAAAATTTGTACCAAACTAGAAGAAATAAAATAAAATAAAATGAAATAAAATAAAATAAAATAAAATAAAATAAAATAAAATAAAATAAAATAAAATAAAATAAAATAAAAAGTTTAAAATAAAATTAGGTCTTTGAATAAAAGGAGAGATCATGTGGTATCCAGGGACTGACTCCAGGGTTATGAGTGGGTGACTTCTGACAGAAATTAACACATAGTTGTCCACATATCCAGAATAAACATCATGTGCAAACTTTATGTTGAATCTTTTCCCTGTGACCTATGTTTTGGCTGGTATGTTGATGCAAGAAATTCTAAATATAGCAGAGCCAGCAATAGGAGGATTCCAAACATAAACCAGAGTAAATGTAACTTTCCTTTTAAATATAATGAAAATGATGCCGTTCTTAACTTTAGATAATCTTCAGATTACAGAACAGGCTTTTGTAGTAAATTATTCTGTAATGTGCTAGAATGCACAAAGCAAAGCAACTCAAAGTCCCCAGGCAGGTGCAAAGGAGATACAAAATATTGCAAAAACCAGCTTATTTAAAGCAGTTAACCCATTATCAGCTGCATTCCATTCAAGTATAACAAATATAACTCAACCAACCACCATAAACCACGATGTGAGCATGTAATAATTATATAGCTTGTTTTTCTACCTCCAGTTCAGCTGAGTCACTTTTCTGCTTAGCAAAAGTAGCAGGCCTGAGACATGATTGATTTTACAAGGATAACAAGACCAATATTTTATAAGGCTTTACCTATACGCAACACTAGAAAATTTAGGAGCCTCAGAATAGAACTGGTGTCACCCAAAGTCCTCTGCATGTCACCTCTTGGAGCTGGCCAAGAGAAGTCCAGGACCCTGATGCTCCTGAAATTGCCATGCTCTGTGAGTATGCCTTTTTCAGACCTGATGGAAAGACACATTCCATCTGCTTGGAATGCTCAGTCCAGTACCTTCTTCACTACTTTCCATGCTTTTCTAAATAGTATAACATAGGCATTGATCATCAGCTAGATAAGGAGCAAATGGTATTTTCTTTTAACACCATGATCAAATTTTGTTTCTGAGACTTAAAGTCCTCATCCTCACTAAAGGAAATTTACCTAATTCTAATTGTGGTAATATTGAGTTCACTTAAATGCTTAATAGAACTTTAAGTGGAATGTAACAAAAATATTTTACCGACCCTTTCATTTATCATTCATAGCTGGTTCCACTGCAAGTTCATGGATTAGTGCAAGCTGAAGGCTTTCCACTGATAATGAATCTGATCTGTTGTCTGGAATACCTCACTCATTACTTGGAAATAGAGAAAGCAAAAAAGTGATCTACCATAGGACTTTTAGCTTCTTTCTTTGAAGGTGCTCACACATATTCCAGACTCTGTGCTCTAGGCTGCTTATATATTTTACATTATGCACATCTCTTTCAAAAACTTCCTTGCTCAATATAATGCACTAAATATCAAACTGCCAGTGCTAATGTCCACTATAGAGGCAGAAGAGCTCTGAGTTGTCAAGAATCCAGTGGAGCTGCTTTCTCAGGGGCTCTGAGTTGTCTTCTCTGTTTTTTATCATGATATCATGCTGGTAGAAGAAAAGTATAAGGCAATAGAGACTCGATCTGCTAATGTTTACAATGTCCTAATGTTAAACATTTTATATTAACTATTTCTGAAAGTTTGCAGTATAAAAATGAAGCTTTTATGGCAACTTAAATGGATGCTTTATTGTGCTATAATATTCAGGATATGATTTTACTTGAAACTTCAAGTGGATCTGAACAATTGCACAAGAGTAATTTTGAAAAAAACCATCTCAACACATATATAAAGAGTGGCTGTAAATGAAAGTATTTGGGGAAGGGAAAAATAGACCTCAACTGTACCAACTTCTGAAAATTTATCCTCTAACAGTTGAGGTAAAAGAATTATGATAGCTAGCAGCCTTATTAAGGTTCATGTACTCTGTAGAACGCAACAGTTAGACTCTAGCTAAAGCACTTATCTGATTTAATTCAGACAATGTTGAAGCACTAATGGTGGTGCTCACTATGAATGATAGGGTGAAGACTCAAAGATAGGATATTCACAAGAACATTGCTAAGCAGTTCAAAGTCTCCCTTAAAGACAACAATCCAGGGATATTTATCTTTTGATTCTAAGTATGTGTGCTAAATATTAATCATGTAATAGCTTGTTGGCACACTGGAATTTGAGCACTAGAGGGATTGACCAGATTGATAAGATATTTGCCTCCCTTGCTTCTTGCTTCAGTTAGATAATATTTTTTTTCTGATAAACATTACACACTACCTATGGCAGAATTCTTGGTCAATGATTTTATTATGTTCTATTGGAGAAAAAAACCCTGAACTCAAAAGCAACAAAGAAAACCCCAAATGAACTTGAAAGCAGAGACTTGCTGTATGCATGCATGTAAGCAGCCTCTGCTGTGTACATCTCTTCATGTCTGTTTATCTCATGCTTGCTCTCTGGGAGTACAGTACATAGGGACATACCAATTTCTGTAGTCAGATTAGCAGTATGCTTTATTTCTATTCTATTTAATGATAAAATAATGAGCAGTATCCTCCATAATCCTTCTTCGGTTTCTTAAACTATGCCTGAGGTTCAAAGCACTAGCCAGGAATAACTGGCAAGCAACCACAAGCACATTTATGTTTAGACAGAGCAGTGGTTAAATTAACCAACATTTTGAGAATGCTAAGGTATTTAGTAACCAGACATACTTTTCAGCACTTCATTTTCTGTTATGGCAATAGACCAAGTACTTTGCTTTACATTAACATCCATCAGTGCCCCTGTAAAATTCTAAGGGATTGAATTTTTAGAGCTGCTGAAAGTCAATAGCTTCATTTGTAACTAGAAGAGCACTGGATTTCTGAAAATTAGGGTCCTGTCTGCATTTGGCAATTCTGATTCATGTATGGCTTAAAGGCAAGAGTTTCTGCATCTCTGTTTTGTATTTGTTGAATTTTACTTGTGTCAGGAAAAGGCTGACCAGCATCTCTCCTTCTTCACTGAGATCAGAGGCATCTGCACATTGTCTGTGTTGCTATCTCTCATGATTTAATCATGTGTCTCATATTGGCTCATACTAACTGAAATGACTAGCTCTTTGAGATGAGGGAGTACAGGAGAAAAACAGCTTTCATCTTTGTTTAAATAAGCTTCCAACCCCTACCCTTACAAAGAAAATTGAGACTCATTATCAAGGTTACCCAAAATGCTTGAAAAATACAACGGCAAATAAAAAGAACTCAAATATACTAAATTTTAGAAGGTACTATTTTTTCAAGATTGTCTCTTGATCTGGATCTAAACTTTGGTCATTGGGGGTCAATTACATCTTGGGCTGATCTTTTAGTTTGTACCTTCCAAAGAAATAATCTCACTATGAAAGAGACTCTTCTTTTAAAGACAGACACAGAATTAGCACAGAATATATTAACAGAATAAAAATGTAGGTAAAGTAGCATGAGAATCACATTCACATTATTTGATAAGAAAACTATGGTTCTTCAATATTAAATGCTCTTAACATCAATGAGAACTGTTCTTGTAAACTCTTGTATTATTAGTTTATCCAGCTGTGTCCCTCGCTGCAAGCATATAGTATTATAGGTGAAGGTGAAAACTGGCAATGTCAAGTTTCATAGTGAAAACTGGTTTATCTTTTACTAACAATCTTAGCAATGTGCAGTGACCTGACCTTGGAGTAGTGGTTTAACAACCTTTGCCCAAGCACTCTGTGGCTCTTCTTATATCTGTAATAGTTTATGTGATGGACTATGAAGAACTGCCAGATGACAGTTCTATTTCATTTTTGTCACTGCATGGCTCTCCATTTTTCTCACAGTCTTTTTCTCAAGGGCACAATTCTGTAAGTCAATGTGGCAATGCTTAAGATGGGTATTGCTCTTTCAGTTATTGTACCTTGATGCAGCATGTGCAAGTCTCATACATGCTGCAATTCCAGGCCTTCAGCAAAACAAAATCATGGGGAATTTCATATATTCTCATTTTTTTTTAATGAAGATAAACTGAAATTGTAAGATGTATATATTACATTAGGAAATTAGTTAAAAATGTTGTATAAACCATTTGGTGGGCTTTTAAAATGAATCATCTAGCAAATGGCATCCCTTTTACAGATGCTAGAAAAATTAGCTTACTCTTTAGAAATGTTGAGGCCTTTATTGAGAGTACATACAGGGGAGCAAATGAAAATACAGAACAGAAGGTATGAAAGGAGAAAACCAGACTGAGTAGATAACCCCACTCAGTTTTTCAAGGAGCAGACAGCATTTCATAAATTGCTCTGCATGATGTATTATGTGTATAAAAATACACATTTACAGTTATGGCATAGTTTTGCCCACAAAGAATGAGCAATTAAAGATAGTGTATCTGTTCATATAAGTGCATTTCCATTTATTTGCACAAATCAGTGGATTTTTGCTTTTCCAAATGGTTTCAGGTGTATATGCTGTGTAAAAACATTTTGGTATTTTTTGTTGCATGTCTATTTCCCTTTTGACTTCTGGGTTATGACTTGTCATATGGACAATGCTTGTCAACAGGCATTTTATAAAAACCTAGATTGCAGTAAAAAATTGTTTGCTAAGCACAGAGACATAAAAACTCATATTTAACTACTGCAATGTGATTCATGGTACATCTGTTGATACTCTATAAAGAAGAAAAAAATTTTTTTTCTGCAGTTAATTCCTTGCAATTATGTCTATGACAACCCCATGCTAATACTTGGCCTCAGCCTAATTTTCAGTTCAGTACTAGCTTACCTCTTCCCGTGTGAAGAGATGTGATGGGTGGCATGTCTGGCCCCTGCTCCTTGCTCCACCCTGGTGTATCAGAGGTGGAAAGCAAACTCCTTTGTCATATGTGTAGAACAGGAATCACAGCAAGAGAGCACACACCTGAAGACTGACATATTATGGGTTTCTCCTTGTGTCATATACAAAGTGCTTTTCCAGTTGTCTTTTTTATGTCAGATACAAAATTAAGTGAAATGTTTAGGGCAACACAAATCACTATTAGTCATTGTTTCAGGCTGTTTGCAAGCTCATATCTTTTATTTTCAAACCATAAGGAAGATAAACTTATATTTTTAATATGGAAGTGGGAAGTCTGATGGAATTCTACTCAGTTTGATGGTTAGAAACTGAAAATTTTATTGATAGTTTTGTGCCTACCTTTTTTTTTTTTTTTTTTTTTTACTTACCAGATCCAAAGCTAACTATACTGGAGTGTAAATACAGATTTATACTTTTCTGTCCAGTATTCTTTTGTTCATCTGAGCATTTTTCTCCTGCTCTAATAAACACTGTGTTATCTGAGACATGGCTTCTTGTCTCTGAGTGAACATCATCCTCTTCTCCAACTTAGAGCAGTATCATGGTTTTCCAACTATCCATTAATCATCCTACTCATCCTGAAGACATCATGGAAAGTTATATGTATGATCTACACTTAGAGAAGTGAACTCATTATTCCCATTAAATATTTTACAAATCTTTTCCTTTTGCAGTTTATTGTTCCTCAGTGAATATATTTTGGTGCCTGTTGATTATATAGTATAACCTCTGAGCTTTAATGAATGATTTATTCATATTTTGTTTCAGCTGGATATTTTATGAAGTGCATATATATATCTATATATATGTATTTTTGATAAATGTAGAAAACCTTTAATCATCTGGGGCAGAAAGTCAGTCTGAAACCATCTCTAGGCTGGCCTCTGAATTTAGAGGAAAATGCCATAAATCTTCAAGTTTATTTTTTAACATGAACATACTCCTGCATCAAATGGAAAATCTTGGTAAATTAAAAGAAACTATCATGGTTGTCTTCTGTGCTAGAATTAAAAAAAAAACAGAAAATGTATGTTCCTGTTCTCTATGAACAAGTTTTGAAGTAAAGGTACCTAAAAGACTTGTGAGTCTGCAGTGCCAGTTCTATCAGGCATATTATGTTTCCTAAGGCCTCATAATACTCTGAGATTTAAGGTTGGTTGTTTGTGAGAGCAGTGAATAAGAAGTACTTGAGCATATTGTCCACTGCAGGCAGCAGGACAATACAAGTACATACTGCTCATTCTATAAATCACCCTGATGTGAGAACAAGGAGTCAAGAAGTTGGAAGGAGACCTTTTGGCCACAAGGAATTTCACCTGCAGTGAATCTATCAAAGGCCGTGAAAATCAGGAATTGCCATCAAATCCTGTGTAAAGAGAGAAGTGGCAAGTCAGGAATGCATTAAAATACAGCCATATTGCAAGGAGAAACATTCTCCAGAAACAGAGAACAAATTTTGGACAACAGCATATTTCCTTCCACAGAACGGCTCAGAGCACACCCAGCTCATGGGTAAATCTGCCACTATGACTTTGTTTGTTGACAAGGCTGTTTGGTTTTCAGTCTCAATGTGGGACTGCTCAAACAAGAGCAGTGCTCTGCCAGGACCAGTCTCTTTTGTGTCAGTTTCCTAATGACACTGGGCCTGAGAGGATGTCTTTGATTTTGCTGGAAGCCACTCACTGGAAGTTTCCTTAATACATAACAGTTTCAGGATCTTGCATTTCCACTACAAAATTAAAATCCTGCCAATTTCTCTCCTATTAGGTTTCCAAGAAATGAGTATGCAATAAGTAATGCTAATAGTATGCAGTAAGAGTAATGTTAACAGAAAGAAGATTTTTTTTAATCTTATAATATCATAAATGCTTTCCATTGTTCAAATTCTCATCTCAGTGAAATAAATGATACTTCTGAATAGATTTTTTCACCTCTTTGTATAGTGCATGATCTTTTATTGCTACTGATTTGGATATATCATTAACTGTAACATCAGGGTAATTAACATTATTATTTTTATATTTTAAGAAATAGTTTTTATAGTCTTAAGTCTCATCCTCAGATTTTTTCTGATTCTGCTTCATATAGTCTTCATTTTAACTACACAAGTTTGATAAATATCTCATTACATCAGTAGGGTTTGATTTGGATAGGGAATCCTAGTTAAAATTGTAAAACTGGGTCACACTAAAAGTTTGTCTGACCCTTTTTTTATGGCTGTCACTGGTATAGCAGCCAGATGGGGGAAGCATTAGGGCAGACCACATATACTATAGTATTTATTTATGGATTACAGCAAGGGGTACCCTAAAAATCTCCAGAGTCAAATACTAGAACTGATTTTATGGACTTAATTCCATGAACTTGACTAATTCTACTTTACCCCACTTATATATCCATCAAAACTCAAACCTTCTTACTTGCCTAATCACCTTGTGTCTTTATTACAAAGGAATACTGATTAAATTGCATGTCTCTCCAAGAAAAGTAGAGATGATACCTGAGCTCTGAGGTAACACTGAGGCTTCAGCTAATTTGTCTGATGGAAAGAGTGTGCTGCTTAAGCAACCAGAAGTAAATAACAAAACAGGATTATAAATCAAATGTTCTTGACAGAGAGGTATTTTTAGAAATATTGCAGTGAATGTCTTCAGAAGCATGAGGAGTTATGCTGGAATACTAACTCATAAAGAGAGGATAAATAGCTATGTTATAAGAATGGTTTGCAGGAATAAATTTAGTGTGGATAGTTATGACAAACTAGTGTTAAGAGCAGCATTACACTACTAAAAAGGGAAATGCCATAGAAAGCAGAAGCTCGACATGTAAAACAATCCTTTTTTTTTAATTGGTACTATGTTAGTTTGGTCCCACAGTCAAGAAAGGGATGAATCCTTGGGACAATCTAGACAAGAGAGTGATACAAGATTTAGGAAGCATGTTTTACCAGCCCAAACAGAAAAGAAAATGGAATTTACTCTCTGTTGCCAATTGAAGGAAAGCAATTCACTAAAATCACAGCAAAGGACAGTCAGAGTATTATGAGCAATATTCCTAAAGTAGAACATATTTCTGGGAAAGATAGCAGCTTCTCTAAAATGAAAGTCTTCAGGAGCACACTAGGCACACGTCTCAGGAGTAACACAGGTTTAGATGGTTCTGCTCTCGGAAGAGAATTTGGAGAAAGAATTTTCTGACTTTTAGATATTGCTATGACACACTGATGTTATAAGGTTCATTTAACCTACCATATCTTGACAAATATTTCTCTGTCATAACACCATTAAGCCAAAATTTCTGTTTGATTGGTTACTACAGAAGTGCTAAGGGACAATCCAATAACCCATATGCTGGGCAAATATTCAGTGCTCTTTCACAACAGCACCAAATAGTTTGCAATTTAAGTGGATAGCACAGATGTGGGAGAGTGGAGAGCTGTAAAACATACTAGGAAACACAGATAATTTGAAAATATCCATGTCTTTTAAAAGCAGCTGTGTCCATTTTGAGCACCTGCAAAACGTGATCATCACAATTCTCAGTGTCTTAGAATTGGCATCTGTATGATACTGAACAGCTGCAAGGGGAAGAGAAATTATTTTGTACAGATGTCTATTTCCTGAGACCAACTTCCTTGTTCTGCATTCACATAGCATCTTGGCTGGTGTTTCTCATCATTATCACAATAGAAATCACACATAAAATGCTGCACTTTTTGAAAATGAATAGCAATAAATAAAAAAATAAGTACTTTACCAAGTAAGTAAAATCACAAGAGTTAGATTTTTGAAGCTTGTCTGAGCAACCATCCATAATCTCAGGTGCGTGTCTGAAGGTTGTACAGAAAAGAAATCATAGGGAAAAATCTTTTTTGGCAAGATTTCAAGTAAAGCCTTGCTTTACAATAGCCTTGAAAGCAGAATACAACTATTCAGTTTCCCCCACTTTTCATGGCTTTATACAAGTTCATATTTTTAAAGCATTCATCATTTTCTTGCCTAGTATAACAAAGAGGATTGATTCTTTCAAAAAGTCACAAATAATCATACAGTGTCAGAAAAACTATCAGCTAAGCAAATGGCTGCAATTTATCTAAGCATTCTGCATTTTTAAAAATGAGAACCAGGTTCTCAAGTAATATAACTTGACATGGATGCCATTTGTAAAAATGTCATTTTTAAAACCTATGCCAAACTACACCCACTTAGGAGCTTTCCTGATGTTTTTCAAATTCCTAAGAAAGAGGGAAGGGCTAACATTAGTTCTAAGGCTAACTGATATGAAAGTTTGGAAAGAATTAAGGATGTGGGATGGCTGGGTTTTTGTGTAGTCATCAATAAGAAATAGGTGATCAATTGCCCAACTCACATTTTCTTGCTATCAGCAATCCTGTGGCTCACAAAACATGGCATGTGACACCTGTCATGTTGATCTGCTGAGGCAGTTACACGAGAAGGAGCAAGAAACTGTTAGCATAACATTTCCAGTACACATTTGACTTTGGAAATTTACAGCTGAAATATGTGGGTCATAGCTCACAGTCACTTGATTTCATAATGTTTTACATATCCCCAAGATGTTTGGAAGTCTTATACATTCTTCAAATCAGTAGTTTTAATGTATTTGACAGTCTGAAATCTGCTGTGGATGGGACAATGTTTAACATGTGAAAATACATATTCATAATACAAAAATCTAAAGTATTATAATTTTGGTTTATTCATGTCTGTGAGAATATGGCAGGTGAAAGATGGTTAGAGGAGGTTAAGTGATGTTCTTGTAGATTTGCTATGATGTGTAAGATAAAAGAGACCCATTAAATTATATATCTTATTTATGGAGAAGGAGAAGTAGCCCCTATGGATTGTCAAATACCATATGAAATATCACCAAGCATAGTAATGTGTTCTTGCTAATAGTTCCATTGTTTGCCTGGGACCAAGGAATAAAATAGATATTCAAAAGATACTTAATTTACATACATATTTTAAGCCATTTTCTGTGAAGTTTTGGGGTTTTTAAAATTAAAATAGCACCTCTTCATTCCATTTATCTAGGATTCAAATAATTTTAAAGATAACAATATATGGAAAATAAATTATTGTCAGACTGTTTGGAGCCAACACATTAAAATAGCTTTTGGATTATGAATTATATTTTAAAATCTGTTAAGATTCACTATTTTTAATTCCTTTAATGAAATATTTAAAACACAGTTAAATTCTGTTTTCTGCTGGAAAACTCTTCACAGAATAACAGCACAGCACAACACAACTACTTTATCAGACGGTCTGTAGTTTGAAGTGAGCAATTTTTGACCAGTTACAGAGTATGCCTGATTTGTCTTTCCTAAATGCAATGTAACAATATCAGGGAAAAAAAAAAAAAAAAAAAAAAAAAAAAAACCAGAACAACCAAAGGCAAAACAACCAAAGGAAAAACAACCAAAAGCATGTGGGCATTACAAAGCAATCTGTTCTGCTTTGGTCTTCAGTGTGAGCAAAGGACAATTTTCATTTCCAAAAATATTCTCCCAATGCACTGAGTTAGAAAGAAAAACTCAGAATAACGGGGATGATCAGAAAAAACAATTATTCACAAGATAAAGCATAAATCATAACTGCTCAATGAAGAAAAATCTAAATCTTTTGTATTTACTGACAGAATATTTACTCCAATTTGTTTGTAATTCTGCTGAAGAGTAGTGTTAGACAATAAAGACTATATTCTGCAAAATATTGGACTTGCTGGCATCAAATATTTGCTTTTTATGGGCTTATTGCTTTCCAAGTGCACAGTTTTTAATTCCTCTGCTTCCTACGAAGACGCCAAAATCTTTTTGCCAAATCAATCTACTAAACTCACTTCTCACTTGGAAATGCAGGTTAGGAATGTGAGAGCTAGATAGATGATTCTACATGAGTCACCATAAATGCTGAGCATGTTAAAGCTAAGTATAAACTTGTAAGGTTCACCTCAGAGTTTATCTGGTCCCCAGCATCTTCTTAATTAATGCACATTGACATTTTGGCATGACAAGTTAATGCTGATTTGCTGCTTTTACTGGCCTTGACATTTGTCCGGCTGTGGACATATTGTTAGAGTAAACTTACAGTGCTTGGAAAGTGCTAGACATATTTCTAAGTACCTACCTCAATTTACAACAGTGGTTGCAAAGCCTGGTTCTAGAGCCTGATTTCAGTTGAAATCAGCATGACTGATGAAGTAGGGCATTTTGTCATGCTCCTTTTGCAGGTAATGGTACTTTGTCTCTAGTGAAAACTGCAGTTTCAAGTGCCAGGTGTATCTTCAGCCTTGTCCCTGCCATTAGTACAAACAACAGCTGTTAAAGTTAGGTGGCCAAGGTTACACCACAGGATATTTTTTCAGTGATGACTGAATAAAATTCATCAAACATTTTTAATTTTTAAAAACAAATATCTTGATAGGACGTGTTCTAAAAAGCAGAAGTTTCCTTTCCTCCCCTCTCAAAAACTACTGCTGAAATTTTGTGTCTCTGATAGGCATACAAGTCTGTAACTGTAAAAGTATTTTTACATCTAACCTAACATTTAGTTTTGTAAAATATTTTAAAAACATTTCCATATTGAGAAAAATTCTATTACTTATAGAAGGTTGCTTTTAACCTATTTCCCTCTGTTTGAACCTTTGCATCTTGGTACTTAATTATAAAACTACGATTCTTGAAGTATGCCCTTGCTCTAGGCTGTGCTCTCATGGTATGATTTAGCCTTAAATTCAGTGTCAGGTCTAATGATGAGTTTTGCAGTGCCTTTACATGATGGCATTTTTCTCCTTTTCTCCGCTCACTCTCCCTCTTAGATTTGTATTTAATTAATTTCTGATATTTACTTTCTTTATGTATGTGACACCTGCACAACTTCTACATTTTGGATTCAGCTTTCTGTTGGAGATATTTTTAATTTCTCTGCTGTTCCTTGTCATGTCTAAGACCTTTACCTTTGAATTCTCCTGTGACTTTTCTTCTTTTATATATGATGTTAGAAACAGTTCCCATGGGTTTTTAATCCCACTCTCTTGCTGCTCTGGAGAATAGTGGGGGTTTTTACATGCTCTTTAAGGGAATGATTTGCAGAAGGGAGGGCATAGATAGGTAAGTAGCTAACTTCATTTTGCTGATCAGGCTGTTCCCCAGTGGAAGGAAAAAAGAAAAATAGTGAAGAAAAAGAAAGAGAAAGGAAAGAGAAAGGAAAGAGAAAGGAAAGAGAAAGGAAAGAGAAAGGAAAGAGAAAAAGATTAAACAAAAAGAAAGGGAAGTTTCAGGGAAATTTCAGGGAAGTTTCAGGGAAGGGAAGTTTCAGGGAAGTTTCAGGGCAGGGCAGGGCAGGGCAGGGCAGGGCAGGGCAGGGCAGGGAAGGGAAGGGAAGGGAAGGGAAGGGAAGGGAAGGGAAGGGAAGGGAAGGGAAGGGAAGGGAAGGGAAGGGAAGGGAAGGGAAGGGAAGGGAAGGGAAGGGAAGGGAAGGGAAGGGAAGGGGAAGGGAAGGGAAGGGAAGGGGGAAGGGAAGGGAAGGGAAGGGAAGGGAAGGGAAGGGAAGGGAAGGGAAGGGAAGGGAAGGGAAGGGAAGGGAAGGGAAGGGAACGAGGAGAAATGTAGCACATTATAATTGTTCAGCATTACTTTCCTGTATTTCTTGTTTTCTCTTTACCCTCTTTAGTATCCCTGGATTCACAGTGTCGTACCCCCCCAACAAATGGACTGAGCCAAAAATAAATCCTAATACTTTCAATTATTATTTATATAAAATGCTTATCTTTCTGTCTGGAAGTCATCTTAAGCTGTGAAAAACCTTCCTTGAGCCTCACCAGAAGAAATAACAAATTTGCTTTGTTTATCTGCACATTTTCTGCATTAAAAAAGGTAAATATTTTCTTCTCCATCTGCAATTTTGTATGCCCATATAAAATGGTACCATATTGAATAGAGTGGATAATTGTTACTTTTCCTGTAAACCATCCTGAAACTGCTTTATACAAAGCCACAACAAGAATTGTAGTATTATAAGCTGCATACAAAAACTTTTGATGTTTATCAGATGCACTGCTTGCACAAGAGTCATTGCTTGCTTTTCTAATCTGACTGTAACCAAAGTAAATACAATGGTGAACACAACAGTTGAAACCTTCAAAACAGATAGTCTTAGCAAAAACTAAGCTTTTAAGTTTCTCAGCTGAAACTTAAAATAATTTTGCTTTTCATGGAATGGCTTATTCCCAATGAAGCATTAGTTTACTTTAACCAAAAAAGAATGGAACCAAAAGGCTATTTTTCTCCCTCCTCTTTATTTAAAGCCTTGCAATAATATTTCTGTTTCTCCACTACTTGAATTTTTTTGTATATATGGCATCTGCTGGCAAGTTGGAATGAAACTCCAAGACACTAGGAAAGAATCAAACATCTTTTAGTGTCTGCATCCCAGCTCCCAATGCCTGAGCAAACATGCCATTGTACTCACAGGGTCCCTGGTGAGAAACCCGACTCCAGGAGAGAGTCCTTCCCACTGCAAGGTTTTGTGGAGAAATTTATGAGCCTGTCACTCTATCAGTTGAAAGGGTTTCCGCTTTTGGCCTAACGCTGTGAGTGTGATATCTAAAGTTTTGGAAAGGAAGTGATTTGTTTCATTTCACTCAGGCCTTTATGTAGCTGAATTATATTTCAGCAATCCTCAGTATCCATAGCTACAGTAGTTTCCCACTGACACAGCAGCACTTCCTGATAAAGTTTCCCCTATAACTCAGCCAGCAAGCTTGTCTGAGCTCCAGCTTCTATTTCTCCAGTTAAAGCTAATTACACTTACATGGCACTGGGCTTTCCATTTCCTTCTTTTCTTGGGGTGCACAATTGCCAAGAAGATCTATATTTGCCAGGGAAAAAAATAGTCCTGAATGTTGGTGCCAATTAACAAAACAAATATGTTGCAACTTAATGAGCACCCAGCAGATCAAACCTGATCCTGCTCAACAGAAAGGTGATGTAGGAGTAAATAAATGGTAGTGCTTAGCCACTGGCAGAAGGGGAGGACATTTTTTTTTACCAGGGAACGCATTTCTGCTTTGCTCTACTTAGTAGGACCATGCACTTTCTCCCCTTCAGACCCTGCCCATGGTGCCTAATTAATTCACATCAATTTTGAAAGAATACATGATTAGCTGTCCTAGGGCTAAGCAGTAGCATATTGAGTCACACACTAGAAGGCCTAGTTTGGGCACTGGCTCAGGATGGCAGGATCCATGCCAACATAAGAAGCTAAATTGGTTGCAGGGCAGGGGGTGGGGGGCTTGCCAACTAACTGCCTCGCCTCATGGCACCATCTGCCAATTTGTAGACTGATGTTGGCATCAGATCTGAAAGAGCCACTTATCCACTTGCACAGCTATAGGCCACAAGAGTGAAAGGAGAAACGTTTGAAAATAAAAAGGAAGTTGACTAAAAAGCGCATCTCGTCTAGCACAATGCCTGTCAGGTTACTGTCTGCAGTACTTTACCATCAGATATGGATTTTTTTTTAAGAAATCAAGAAGATAACATGATTAACAGATCTTCATACCTGAGATTACAAACAACATAAGGTTATTGATCCCAGATGTAGTCACCTGCTTCATGCACATAATGGCACACACAAAACTAAAACCTCTCAAATCTTACCCTGTGTGAATTAGCTTCCAAAGCCAAAAATTAATTCTTTGCTGATGTAGTCTACTTTGGGCCCTCAGAAGTAGACAGAAAAGTAGAAAGGCATTTTTAAAAGAATGTAAATTAATTTCAAACTTACTTCAGGGGTAACCTGGATAAGAACCAAGCATTTCATGGAGGATATTATGTTCTTTGAAACCTTTCCTTCTCTTAGAGTCTACTTCAAATCAATATTATGCCAACAGGATCTTAGCAGCTTGCACCTGGCCAGGAATTCTTCATCCTTTTCAACCTAAAAAGGAAAATGAACTTAAGCTTCTGAGATGTTAATTTCCATGTAATGATAGATTGGATTCAATTCAAGCCCATCATATTGAAAGAACAATCAAAAATGTGGATACTAAAGGCACAATCATAAACTATTAAAAAGAAAATTTACTCACAAAGAAATAAGAGAACAAATTATATTGTCCAAATGCTCTGTTTATTACTAGACATGATTCTGACCCTTGCTTCATCTGACATGGCCTTTAATAGATTTTTTTCCTAAAAATCATTAGTATCCTTCTTCTCTTTGTAACCCCTATGAAACCATATCAGCAAAAGAGGGGAATGACTGTAGTGAAAAGAGAGTACAGGAGTCTTAAATAATGTAAAATCAGAGAAACCGTTTGTTGTTTTTTTTCTTGCAATTTCTTTTTGTAGAAGCTCAAGAGCTCTGTTTGTCATTGACTTTCTCTGGAACATGGTGACAGATCCATAGTTGCATAAATATGCATAAATATGCATAAAGTAGCTTGAGATCAGTAAGTCCTACCACCTTTTTATTCCTCAAAATAAAAAGAACCATGAAACTCTATCTGAAAGAGATAGAACATATTCCATTTCCTCCTCCTGTCCTGAAAAAAAAAAGTCCTATGGTTTTATACAATTACATTTCTTAGTTTTGATTACTGAAATGTCCTGGTTTCACTCTTGGGCAGGACACAGTGAGATAAGATCCAGCACTCCCTTGCAGTGCACATGTGCAGACCTGACTAACATTTAGGATCCCACCAAGAAAAAGGAAACCTTCCCCCATGTGGAGGCACTGCAAGAGTTCTGCACCACTCCATGAGGGGAGGCTATACAGCTCATACTTCCAGTTGACACCTTACCCTTAAATTGGCCCCCAGAGACCTTTGGTAACGACTTAAGTTAGAGCAGCCTAGAGCAAAGTGCCTGAGGCTGCTTCCATTTCCAACCTGACTGATCCAGCACCAGGAAAGTCCTGGGACTACAGAAAAACAAAACCACCTTTGTGCAATCTCCATCTTGCTGTGAGTGCTGAAATAAGCACTCAATACCCAGTGAATGATTTTGGAAGGCTAGACAATAAAACAGAATTCCAGAACACTCTTTGTTGCCCTTTTCATTCCTTTTAATGATTTTACGCATGATAATGTAACCAAAAATCACAAAAATATCTAAATAACTTGATGTTTGGCCATCTGCTACCCCACAGTTCATTTTTGGGTTTTGTGTGCATTCTGTCATGTGCACACTTCATGTATAGTATTTATTAATTAGTAAAAGTTTTTTTTCTGTGTTTTATGCTATACTTTACCTGGACTTATTTACTATGCTGGTTAGAGCTTGTAGGCATGTGTAGTGTCCCAGGAGGACAACATTTTCTTTCTAAGGTACTACGTTAAACCTATTAAATTATTTTCAAAAGACTTTCAAAATGGTGGGGAAAGGAATGTAGCCTCTTTAATAATAAATGATAAGTATCAATACTTAATGGAGTAAAAGATACATCTCGTCTACATTGCTGTTTACAGGAAAATGGATGATGTTAATCTGCACTAAGTTACCTAGAGAATAGTCAAAATGGTCAAAAGGACAAAAGTATAATATGGTGAAATATTTCAGCTCAAAGCTGTTATGTACTGGAGAGTGAGTTGTTGCTAAATCAGGTAGAACAAATAGAAATTTATTTTCAGACTTATCAAGAAGTTTGGAGGAGCCAAAAAAAAATCTCTGAATTTAGGTGAAACTGACTGTCACTGAGATGGCAGGACCAAAGCAAGATACATGCCATTTATTTTAGAAGACATAAGACTTAAGTTATTGAGGTGAAAATTCTTACAACTAAGAGACAGGAAATTCATTAATACAATTATTTTGTCAAATAGTGTTCAGCAGGATAATCTTACTGACAAAATTTTTGTCTTAATGATCAAACCACATAAAACTAGAATTAGCAGAATAAATGCAAAGTCAGGGAGAAAACAGAAAGGTGGAAGCAAACAGGTTATGGTGCAATGAAGGTGCGCATGTGACCCAAGAAGAAAGTTAGTACAAGCAGTGACAAAGCACTCCTCACTCAGCTCCTGTGTGCTTTACCAATTGCAGCACATATGGTCCTGTAGCAGAGGGTCTCAGAACAGCGGGTTAGTTTACATACCATATGTATGCAATTGGTAGGCACAACGGGGTTGCGTTAAGGTTATTGCATCTGCCCTAGTTCGGAATTCCCTTGTATTTTTAGGTTTACGTCGGACAGTAATGTTATTTTAACAGCTTTTGTGTTAAATTTCACATGTTTTTTTAAACAACATTATAGCTTCCTTTATTTTCTTTTTATTAATTTTGACTTTGTAATAGGGACTCTGGAGACTTAAAATTGAAACACGTTGTAGAATGATAGCTTTTGGAAGTTCCAAACTCCCAGGAACGAATGTCAGCTAAACCTTCTGCTGTCTTACTGCTGTCTATTTAATTGACTACCTAGTATTTTTAATTTCAACTATTTTGAGAATGGGTGTGACCTGTGGATTATTTATAGAAGAATTATTGGAAATATATTTTTGTTCTGAATCTCTATCACAAATTATTTGTCTGTGGGAGTTCTGTAATATGAAAACAAACAGTTTTGATTGGACAGTGTGGTCACTAATTATATCTGTTTTGTACATAATAAAACTCTTGCAGTCATGTTGGATAGGGTTTAATCGTTACAGTCAAGTTGGATATTTTACAATACCATCAAATATTCATCTTCTACCAGTAGTTTCAACAGCTGCCTAAAAGACTAATGGCAAATATGTGGTGCTTAGGAAAAATTACATAAGATATATGGATGACATTAACATGTATTTTAGCAAAACCTTCATAATATTATGAAGTAATTCTGCACTATTTTTAGTGCTTTGTAATCAGAATTCCTGTTATGAAAATTGAGCAGTCTGGAAAGAAGGGGTTAATGATCTCCAATGTGCACACAAGTTTTCTGCTAATAGTTTATCTGTTGCTTCATTTAACTTTGTTTTTATCCATAGTATGTTGTCCACCACCACACACAGTAGACAAGAAGTGCTATAATATTCAGATTGCAAGGTGAAATATACTTCTTGTATCCATTACTGGAACAGTTAAAGCATTAGTTTACCTCTAACTTCCTCGTGCCAGGATTAATAATGTCTGGCAAATGCATTAATATGGTGAAAGCAACAGGAGATGGCAAGCCCTGTCACATAACACATTGCAAGCATACCTTAAACTCTTTTATAAGTGCCTTTTATGGTAGACAAACAATGGAGAATTATTATCCTTGTACTGAAAGGCTGTGGTTATTTCAGTAGTTTATTTTTCTAAAAGGAAAAGTAGGAAATAATTGGAAATTCCATAGCTCAAGATAATTCCATAGCTCATGATAGCATGCTAGGAAGCTACTGAACCTGGGAAATACAGTGCAGGTAAAAACACCCTCAGGGACATACCACAGCTTATGTGAATGTAAAGAGCACTAGGGCTTTGCTGCTAATCAGGTCATCTGTTCTTCTGAGACTGCAATGTCTACAAAGGAACCTTTCCTACATGGCATAGTTTGTCAGATTCAAAACTGGAGAAAATTAAGTAGGAGTTTGATTATTTAAATTATAGCTGCAAATAGAGTTTATACAAGAACCACCAACAGACCTAAATATTTTAGATTAACTCAGAAATTATAGAAATTTATATTGAAAGGTAGTGGCATTTATCTAGGGTCTAAGCTTTAATCTCCTGTGAACTCTGTCAATAAAAGCCAACTCATGCATGGGCTGAGCAAGCATTTCTGAATATGGGAAGAAAATGTGACTAAAATCAGTAAGAAGAGTATTGTAAGTTTAAACAGATACCTTTAATGTAGAGAAGCAAAACAAAATCCCCAAACTTTGACAACGTTAGAAATCAAAGATTTATGCAGTAATTCTGTAAAGTGTTGAGTCCTCCAATGTTTAAACACATCTAAGAGGCAACAATTTCTGCATCTGATTTTATTGAGCAGAAACAGCTCCGAAAGTTAACCAGTAGGAAAGTAATTTAAGTTTGTCAAAGGCCATGCACAGTTGAACTCTCTGGACCAAATGAAGATTCTCATAGATTCTCATAGTAAAACATTAATAAGGAATAATGGAATAATTTATTTTATTAACATCATTCTGAGTGGCAAAATGAATTTTTTTTAAACTTGTAAAATTGAGCTGACGCTACCAAATGCTGCAACTTTGGCAAGTACTCTCCCTGTACAGACTAATCTCTTAGTGGCTTGTGAAAACTGACCTTGTTGGTTACTCCACTTAAATTACTGTAAAAGGATGAAGATGTTCAACATCTACAATGTGTGATCATGACAGCAGTGACCTCAGGATCTATTGCTTCAATGACAGAATAACAGGTAGAAAAATAGAAAACTTGGTGCTGTGAAACATTGATCAAGTCCTGGATCCTCTTGGAATTGACATAGTATGGTCCTTGCCATGGATGTCTCTTATTCATATTACATCCAAGAGGATGTTAGTAGCTCCTGGACTTCTCCAAAGGAAATTCCAAGCTGGACCATCATGCAGTATGTAAAACTGTTCTACAGATTCTACAGATTCTGTGTTCTACAGGTTCTAGATACATATTCTTTATATGTATTTCACAATTAGACTGATTTATCTGGGATACATTTGAACTCAGCAGCTATTTAATTTTCAGATGCCTTTCCTGACGTAACAATTTATTACATCAGGATAAGCTAAGCTAATTTATACTAAGAAATTTATACAGCAGTACACTTAAACTTTTTTCCAACAAATTCAGTTATTTTCCAAAAGCTAGGTTGTATCTGATGCATTTCTTCCATGTATTTTACCTGAATTTTACAGGTAGGATTCATTCAGAATCAGTTTACCCAAGAGACAGAAGACTTAGAAAAAGACAGTGTATAAGGAAATGTTAGGAGAATTTTCTGGAAAGGAACAAATGTCCAATAGTTACCTTAGATAGCTCATACCTGCAGCTGTACCCATGGTAAGGGTAAAACAGGTGTTGGCTTGGTGGTGTACAGAATGCATTTTTACAGTGATTACAGATCTGACTGGTCATAATGCTTCTGCAAATGCAGAAGTTCCAAGTGACCAGAGGGATATCTGCTGACTTCTCAGGTATATGTTACTGAAGAAAGAAAGTAATTAATTTCCAGAGTCATTCAGCAATCATTTTTTGCCTCCCAGACTGATTGTTGAAGACTTTGTTTTGAAAAATGGCACCTTTGAACTCTGAGCTGCTGTTTGCACTGGAAGAATGACTTTCCCAGCATTTAAATTCCTTCTTTGGGAATTTTCTTCTTCTTTTGAATTTTTGTCTTGCATTCCAGCATGCATTTAGTCTTTGGCAGATTGAAAGGTGTCTCTGTCAGGAAATATCATCTGAGGGAACACAAGATACTACACTGCACAAAAAAAAAAAAGGTGTGGTGTAGGAGGAGAGAAAACATCAGAAGCATTGCAAAAATACCTTTTGTTTTGTGTCCCCAGCTTTGAAACTTTTCAACAGCTTTGAACCATTAAAAAGTGTAACTTGCTGACAACTTTTTACATGGAATGTCAGCTTTGTGTGATTTGAAACAGCTGAGATAATAACTCCCAAATGAGAAGATTATAATACTGAAAGGAATATAAGTGTGTATTGTACCAGCAGCACCTCTCTGTTAATGACTAGTGTAGACCCATTGATGGAATAGCCAGTGTTTTATCTGTACTCTTATTTAGAGTTCATTTCTACCCGGGCTTTTTTTTTTTTTTTTACTAAAATCAATGAACAATGTTTCCTTGGAACTGTTATCAAATTTATTTTGACCCATATGCTACTGCAAACCAATTAAACCAATACATGGTTTTTAAACAAATGTACAGAAAATTATAGAATCGTAGAGATATGTGAGGTGAAGATGGTTTTTAAAATTTGCCATGAGGTGTCAGCAGCTCTTTAATTTTCAGTAGCCTTTTCTGACATTAGGATCTCACAGCAATTTCAGAGCTACTTGCTCAAACTCTGCCAAAATTGTTGGAATATTTTCCTCAAATAAAGATTTATATTTTAGAAGTCCTTAAATATTTCCATATGCCTAACAGAGATGAGTATGTGTGTTTGTTATAAATATAGATATACCTGCAAATAAGTTAGTAAACAAATGCAAAATAAATTTGTAATGTTTTTCTTCTAATTAGCTCAGTTAATTTACCTGCTGTTCAGTGTGTTTACTGCCTTCATTAAGTTAAGAAGTGTATAATTTCTTTAAAAATTTTAAATGTCACAATATTAAGAAGTTCAGTAATAATATACATCAAGGATGTCTTGGAGATAGCATGTGCAATAAACTTTAGAAACTACTGTGAATTTTCAACTTAGCATGTTAAATTTCATTGCAAATACTGTATCTTCAGGTTTCCCCAGGTGGCAATGTGTATTAAGAAATGAATGTGTCTGGAAATGCTGTTCTAGCCATTTTTTATTTTGGAAATTAATATAGCTGTTGAATGTAATACTAGTCTTGGGTTTAGGAATGCCTGCAGAGGGAAGTTAGAACTGCAGGAAAACTGTGACAACTGTGTTTCTTAATATGGTGTACTGCAGGTAAAACTAAAACCTTATCCAGGCTTAAGAGAACAAAGCCAATATTCAAATAAGATAGCTCCCACTACCTACCATTACATTCTTTCTGTAGCTTGAATACATTGAAAGGTAAGCAGACTCAGAAAATTTGGTCTTGAAAAGCTGTATCATAAAATGAATATTTGTTGGAAAATGGAATATATTCCTGCACCAAACCCCTGGAAAATTTTAAGAATTGACCTTAAGTACCACGGTTTTGCTTTCAGATGCTAGGACTTACCCTTCCTGCTAATCCTGAAAGTGCCTCTTACATTTTACAATAAACCTTACAGTAGTGCTATTCCACTGATCTAGGGAAAAAAAAAATCCATTATGATCTACAAACCTGAACTCTAACATCCAAAGCAGCCTTCAGTGCAGGAGGACTGACAGGTCATAGCATTCTTTACCTGTGCTCAGACCTGCAGATTTCACTATAAAGGTTATAGAGAAACTGGGGTTTAGTCTGATGTAGGTGCTTCTTTCCCCTTAATGGTGGGTCATCACACCTGATCACCACATTTTTATTCTGAACGATATTTCATGAGAGTCAAGATGTGCAATGTGGGCAGAAAAAACTGCAGCATGTTTAATCATTTTTCTTTCTCTTGAGCACAAGAGACAAAGAAAGGTGTGAGGAGGATATGGCCTGAGCTGGCTAGTCTGTATTACTATCTAGCATGTGTGGAAAGTGATTTAAGATCAATAGGTCACACTTCACTTTGAAGTTCAGATACTGCCCTGTCTTTTTGAAAACATGATCCTAAAATGTGCTGAGCACCCTGGCTGAAGGCCAGGAAAACACATAAACACATGCTTAACTCTAATCATAGGACTAGGCCCCTTGTGTTAAAGTTGACATGTGCTGAAGTGCTGGTCTGGACTAGTGCCAGAAGGTTCAGCATCCTTCAGGATTGATTCCTCAGCCAATAAACTAAGGGCTGCAGCCTAACAGTAAGCCTAGGATTCTGTTTACATTTCCTGCTTGCATTTTAAAAATAAACCAGTGGTTGTTATACACACAGAGTTCTTGCTCTTTTGAGAAAATTGGCATACATGGAGGGACAAAAGTTCATTTTAATAGTTGCAAGCAATGAACAGGATGTTCACTTCATTTGGCTGTGTGCAAATCACCTCTTTCCCAAACAATCTCTTAATGACCTGCTAGCACAAAGCTATTCAACATCCAACAGAAGTCTTCTCTTTAGGAGCTGACTTTTGCAATTGTCTCAGGTGGCAGTGCACTGTTCCTGAACTTCCATAGCAGAACTTCAGTTCATTCCCACTGCTAAGTAGGTGATTTTGTCATTTGAAAATGGCCAAGTTTTCTTCTGATTGTTTCTGGCAGATGCAGAAGGTAAGAACTAACACTGAGGCTCACAAAAAATTGGAACTTCTAATGGGCTGAAATCCATTTCAGCCTAGAAAGAGTGTGTATATCTAACGTGAACACAGATGGTGGACCTCGGGTGCACAGTTATGAAGTGAACTTTCAATAAAGGTAGAAGATATTTCTACAGGCAAGTGTGCAATATCAAATACAGAATCAACCCCCCACTACTTTGTCTTCAAGCTCTCATCCTCCCTATCATCCTTCTTCCACCATCAACACAATGTTCTGCACAAGGATTTCTGGAGTCAGCAAAGCTCGAAATAAACATACCTCATTGTCCAACTAAATTGAAACTAAAAAAAGTTCCTAATATGCTTACAGGTTATGCTGGTTTCTCCCTGGTACATACAAAAGATTGGCTTAAATTTGCTTTGGTTACTAAGATCATAGGAAAACTCTTTTTGAATGTTTTTTTATAAATGTGAAATCAAACAATTTTAAAAATCCTGTGTTATTGAATAATTTTTTAGGGTTTAACAAGCTTAAAATTGTCTAATTGTTTTAGTTCAATAACTTTTCTGGCACTAAATACATTGGAATATTATGAAAAGAGCCATTCTAACTGACAGTAGGAATTATCTACTTCCATGTAAAATCTGTTCTTGCAAGATGTCTCCCTGTCAGACTTAATTTTACAAACATTAGAGTCCTTGAGACCATTAGGTACTTATCAGACAGAACCAAAAGAACTTCCAGATGTTACTGATCCAATTTTCATGAATATGAGAATGAGAAATTGTTGCCTTAGTTATAATGCATCCCTTTCTACAGTTTCCAAATAGTATTAAAAAAATATTATTTATTACTGAATGTCTTTTTCCTTCTAAAACTTTACGGAAGTTCTAGCCAAGCACTTGATTTTTGTTTGTTGGAACTTAGTTATTAACAAATAATAGTAAAACCAGTATATATTTTTCTGAGTCTGAGACATTTAGCTCAATTTCAGAGGTTCAAATGTAGTTCAGTAGTCACATTTTGTTTCTCATTCTTCAGATGGATAATGGGAATTCCCTTTTCTAGATTAATGTATTTATGAATAGGTGTCTGGTACCAAAACCTTTTGGTAGAAAGTGGTTGGAATAGATGATTTACAATGTCCATTCCAGGCATATACTTACCTGTAGACTGTAAATTCTTGAGGGTACCCCTAATATTATCACCTTAATTGTTAGCACCTCATCATATTTAGGCTTCTCACTCCCAGGCCCAATTAGAATAAAACAATTGAATAAGATGAGTTTAGTCCATTCACCCCACAGTGAAAATGACATCACCTTGCAGTTAATTCAGAGGCAGAACCTAAAGGAACAGATGGTGCTTTTGTGTCTTCTGCCATCAGTTTTAGCCCTCTGTACTGTAACTCTGTGGTAGTGCCTGAAAAACACACATTGTGTAGTCACTTGGAACTTCTCCAATGTTACCAAGCTTCACAAGTAGAAGCACCACTGATTAGTTTGTCATAGTATTGTTTATGGGAAAAGAGGAGCAGGCTGAATCAAAGATGGAATTTCTAAATTTATACAGATTAACTTGATCTGATTGTGTGAAGGAAGTTATTTTAGAGCATTTCCTTTATTTTTCTTAAAAGAGTAGCCTAAAAGGATCTTTTACAGGGATCTTTTTCATATTCTGGTTTTGTTTAGCTATCATCTGCTGTCAAAGGTGTTCAAACGGCCCTGAACTATGAGTTGTGGCACCATGGTAAACTGCCTCCTTTGGAAGATTTTTAGAAGCCCTTCTTTGATGGTTTGGCCTTTAGCCTATGAAGGTCAAAACACATTTGGGAGCTTATATTATTTGTCACCAGAGAGAGGCTAGGGTAAACCTAGAAGCACATTTCTCTTCAGAATCCACATGATTAAAATTAAAATAGTATGTCTGGTATGTACACAGAAAAAAAAACCACTGGATTTTCTTCTGTATTTTCAAATCGATCCAGCAGGCAATTAATCCAAAATAACATACATCACGTGTGTAATATGTTTATATAAATGTGTGTGTAGACATATCTGTATATGAAACACATACACAAAATTTCCATGTCAAGAGATAACACCATTAATATATTAGCCCAACAGAATTCTGTAGGCAAAGTCCTGATTCCTTAAGTTTAAAGCCTGGGAAACTTGTGTAGGGAGCTCCACTGGAAATGATTCACAGATTTTTTTTTCATCTACAAGTTAAAAAAAGTAATTTTTTCACGGGGTATTGCAACAGAACTGATAACAAAATTCAGCACAAGAGTGCCTCAGATACACCTTTCATATACAGAACAAACTTAACTTTCAAATTTTATATCCAAAACACTGACAGAAAATTATGCATTCTTCATGAACTGGTCTATGACAAAAAAAAGAGACAATTATTCTACAAAAAGAATTTTTAGCATCATTGTCAATCACTCATTTTCAATCCTGCCAGGACTATTAGGAGAATATAAAGTCCTGTAAAATAAATATCATTGCATTTTAAAGCAACCAAAATTTATTGAAAATCTAGAGCTAGATTTTATTAGCATGAGAGAAACTTGAGGGATGTGGAGTTTTCCCAATTCTGCATTCATTTTCTGTTCTATTCAGAAAACTACTAAAATGATGTGGTAAACTGAAGATTTCTTGTAGTTTTATAGATATTATGAACTGAACCAATTCAAAACCCTGGATCTGATTCTCCATATCTCCACATATTAAAATGAAAAAGAAATGGATCAAGGTAAAGGAAAATTCTTCCTAAACTGATTTACAATATTTGTCATAATGAATAATCTGGGTTATTGGACTGCATGCAAGAGCTAATGAGTCACTAACACAGAAAGCAGAAGACTTGGGTTATATTACATACTCTATCATTAATCTCTTGTGTAGTCTAAGAAAGTCACTCCCCTTTGTCTCTCTTGATTCTCTTTCCCCCCTCTTTTCTTTTGTATTCTATGAATATAAAACTTTTAGAGATTAAATTGGCAGGCTATATTTTGATGTGCTAATATCAGCCCTAGGGCTCCAAGTGCTGGATCACACTCATCACACCTGCAAGTTTTGAAACCCTCCTCCAGTAAGAACTCGCTCTAAGGTATGGGTTTGGGTCTGGTTTGTTTGTTTTCCAGAATGACCTGGTACTAGTACCCTGCATGTACACTAAGCCTCCTTTGGATGTTTGCATTTATTTGTGCTTTCTAAAGGAAAATGTAGGTCCATGGAATCACACTGAGATTCGCATCTGACATTTTTGACAGAGATTGTACCGTATTGACAACATTCATGTAAAATGGTAACATGAAGAGTAACTTTTGCTAACAGCTAATTAAACTGATCACTGGAAATAATTTCTCTTAAACAAAGTTACACAGACTCATACCCTTCCCTCCCTTCGGAGAAGAATCAACCTTACACCTCTGGAAAGAGGTCTAGTGTTCACACTTCATCAAAGGAGGATCAAACATCTTAAACTGTTCCTTTCAAAGTTAATAGTTTCCAGACTACCATTAGTAACTTCTTTTAAGTGAAAGAAGTCTCAGTACTGAAAATAAAAGCCTATACCCAAATATTCAAATATTGCAAAAAATTTGTCTGTAATACCTAGTAGACAACTTTACTGGGACTTAAAAACTGTAGTATAGAAATCCTACAGAATTTTAATTGGATCCAGTTCTGTTTAACATCTTTATTGACGATCTGCATACACCCAGGAGGGGCTGTGCAGCAGAAAGGGGCTTGGGGTGCTGCTCTGCAGGGTGCAGTGTGAGCCAGCAGTGGCCCAGGGACACCTTGGCTGCATCAACAATAGCAGGGCCAGCAGGGCTGGGGAAGGGACCCCTCTGTGCCCAGCATTGGTGATGCCACACCTCGAGCACCGCGCTCAGTTTTGGGCTCCTCACTTTGAGAAGGCATTGAGGTGCTGCAGTGTGTCCAGTGAAGGGCAGCAAGGCTTGAGGGGGTCCAGAGAACTTGTCTTTTGAGCAACAGCTGGGGGAGCTGGGTTTGTTTAGTCTCAAGGAGGCTCGGGGGGGATCTCATCACTCTCTACAACCATCTCAAGAGAGAAAGTTCTAGTTTAATGGGCCTGATCTTTTCTGCCATGCCTGCAGTGAGAGAACCAGAGAAAATGGCTTTGAGACAGGAGATTCAGATTAGATATGAGAAAAAAATATTTCCCTGTTAATGTGGTCAAATTTTGGAAAAGGCTGCCCAGGGAGGTGGAGTCACCATCCCTGGAGGTGTTTTAGAGGCATCTGGATCTGGGTCTGGGTGATGGTTTAGTGGTTCAGGAGTTACAGTGTTAGTGCTGGTTGTTGGTTGGACTTGAGGATCTTTAAATGTCTTTTCCAACCTTGATGATTCTATGATTCTATGAAATACTGTCAAGTTATGGCAATTTTGTGCCCAATATATTGTGCTCATTTTGATGTTTCTGTTGTGCTATTGCTTTCATTGCTCATATAAGAAATAATATTCAGTAGGATGCTTTGTACATCAGCTAAGTTAAACAGCATTGCCCTCCAGTCTGGATTTAGCAAAGTATTGTGCCAAGTTGTAAATGCAAGCAATTGCATGATAAACATTTATTGAGAAGCAGAGTCTCTTTATGCATTCTTTCCATCCTTCTATGTTGCCAAGGTGACCATACAGAGATAAACCAGCTTAAAATGTAACTAACCATATCCCTGAATATTTCAAATTCAGAATGTCTACTGAGTAACATTAGAACTGTCAGACTTATACAAGTAATCGTATCTGAAAGATCCTGCAGCTTTTAGTTACATTTCCTTTAAGGTTATAGCCTCACAAGAAAGCAATGCACTGAATTACGTTTTTCCTCCCATAACTGGCAATGCAGCAGTATACTGCTGTAGGAAACTAATTGTTCAGGAAAGAATAAATCCAAGGTAAGACTCAGAATTACTGTGATGTCATACTATGATGACAGCCTCTGACAACCAGCCTTTAGCTGATAACCTTCAATGCACAATTTTTACAGAAGTTCACTTGACTGTCAGCAACTAAACTGCCATAAGTACTGGTTTAGGTTTTCTTTCAAACACTTTTCTATTTTTTTTTAGATTTCAGCTTTATGGAAACAAAATACTCCCCAAAAAGACATAACTGAAACATGTAGCTCCAAGCAGATTTCACAGCTGAAAGTCTCAAGGTCATTGTATTTGTTCTTCATATGCTGTACTACAAATGCTTTTAACCGGGTTAAAAAACCAGATTTCAGAGGTTAGTAGCTGAGAGAGAATATGTGCAGCTTCCAGAAACAGAGCAGTGCTCTGGCACAAGAGCTCTACAAACTTTTCCTAAATATGGCAGAAGATATATATTTTATAAAATATTTTATAAAAATATTTTAAAAACATTAAAAACTTAGTAAAAAATCCATACAGAAGAATCAATACTTTTCTTGGTTTTCAGATGCAGAAATGTTTGATTTCCAAAACTCACACAGTAGTGTGATTTTTATAGTAGACATGCATTCATATCCTTATGCTCTATTGAAAATACGACTCCTTAACATGGATCAGCCAGTAATGCAGGCAAGATAACACTGTCTGTTACTAGGCTTAATTATTTTGGCAATTTCCAGGCTATTAAATACTGCTCCTGAGGCATGGGCATAGCATTCACAGCAGTCAAGTTCTCAAAAAGATTTAATGTGAACTCAGGAAGCTAACTTATGCCTACCTTTTAAGACCTGAGTGGCATGGAAGAGAATAAGATTTCTGTCTTCTCAGTGCTAGCTATGGCATTTACTGAGGAAGCAGAAGAACAAAGTTTAGAGTCTTTCTCAGACACAAATTATCCTTTTCCTGCATGTCAGAAGGAAGTCTGACCCAGAAGGTTTTGTGCAGGCTACAACTCAGCTGCTCCCTCCTGTTCTTTTCTCCATCACTGCTATGCTGGACTGTATTCCACACATTTGGCAAATGTTACCATAACTGCTGTGCCATGCAAAGGAGACTGAAGGGTTAATCACCCTGTAGGAGCTGAAATCTTCCTCACATCTCAGGAAGGCGGAACACAGAATTTACCACGTGGCACCATGATGGCAGTCAGCTCATGAGGATTTGTATAGGCATGGTCCACATTCATGCTGTCCTTCTCCTTTGGGAGTATCTTATACCCATCAGGAAATGTTGGAGCTTTCCATCTATGTGTGTAGAAAGGGGATTCTACATTTTTCCCTTATGTGTACCTATGTTCTACCACTATTTTAAGGAAGCCAGTTCGGAATGAAATAAAAACTTGTTTTGATAAAGATTTTCTTTCGTACCTGTAAGGCAACAGGAAAAAAATTCCATCATAAGCTTTTGAAGGGCAAAATGAAAAAAGTGGAGATCAGGTACAGAGTAAGATGAAGCAGGACTAGAAAGAGACTGAGACACAAGTCAGAAAGTGCAACCAGGGAGAAGGAAATACTCAGAAATGTAGTTACAGGTATCAAATACAATGAGAGGAATGTGTCAGCAGTAGGATGACTTACTGAGCAAATAGAGAAACATCCCTTAGTCACACTCACAGCCTAGTTCTTGGGTGGTGTCATCTTTAAATGCCATTTAATTGTTCTTAGCTAGAAAGACATTTAATGCTTCTAGTGTACTCTAGCATTTAAAAGTATACAGAGCAAATGCATATACAACACATTTCTCCCTCAAAATTAAGATTATGAACTACTTGACAACATTTTGACAAACAAGTACTAGGCTGTGCACTGAAAAAATGGCAATGAGTGCTCTTGGCACTCCTCAGAAGCAGCCAAACTTTGTGTCTCTGCCTGAAAGAAGTCTGCTCTGAGGGAGGGGAGGGCAGACAGGGTGGGATGGAATAGCCAGCTACTGCACATCAGCTACTTTACAGCAGGAATTCACGCAGAGAGGCTGTTGAAACAGTGTTCAGTGAATGGCAGTGATTGAAATACTACTCTTATTGTAGACACGAGGCCTGATTCACATAGGGCATAAGCAGGTGCAGCTTCATTGAAGTCAATAGTGCAGCACCCACTGGGCCTGAATTTAGCTCACAGTAGGACTTGCTGTGAAGTGTATTACACTAATGATAGCTATGGCAACACACTGTTTTCTGCATGACCTAGATGCATTTGCCCCACATAGATGTTTTCACACCAAGACAGTGTTGTTTCTTAGCTTCTTATCAGGAGGAAGATGAGATTGAGAGATGAATATTTAGGCCCTGGATTATGCTATTTTGTGGGCTTTAACCCATTTGTTGAAGGATTATACAGTGCTCCCCTTCATGGTTAGCAGGCCTTTCAAATAAGCTTTTTAAAGCCACGTCTATATCAACTTCCCAAAGTTAACTGCATTTTTCTAGTCAGCTATTCAATCATTTTAGTTCAAATACAAATACAAAATATTTAAAGACAGCATTTTTTTTACTAACTCCTCCCCAGAGATACCGATAATCAAATTAGTAATTTATTCCTCAGTAGAAGATATCCAGGGTATTATGAGTTTCACACTAGGGAAAGGAAAGACTTCCCAAGATAAATAGACTGAAAGGAATTTTGTTGGTAAATTTCTGGTTTCAAAGTAGAAATATATTTGCCATGTCTAAAGTGCAAGATTTTATCTGATTTTTATTGTTTTACTTGTGTATAGGGCCTGAAAAAACATTCTTCTTTATAAAGTCTTATCAAGCACTACTTCCTCTTTGGGAGAAAACTCAATCAAAAGGTTGTGATTTCCCCTGCAAGTCATGCAAGACTTCACAGTTTATTTTTGTGCGTTTTTTTTTCTTCATTTTGAGCTACATGATAAATTTATGTGATACCTTGGCTTCTTTCCTGTAAACCTGCTTCTCTCCAACTTACACAAAGCATATTGTCCTGCTCTGCTTTCAAGTTTTCTTCCTATTAAGAGGATAAGGAAAAAAATGGGTAAGTTTTAAACAATGCTTGTTTGTTTTCTAAAGTTGCAGCATATTTACTGAGTATATCAGGTTTGTCAAAACAGTCCACCCTTCTTTCTGTTCCAAACTATTACAATAATAAATAACATTCTGAAAATCTTCCATAACATGCAGTGCCACCAAAAAAACCCTGCAGATTAATTTTTGCTTCCAATTAATTAAGCACACATTTGATTAGAATTGGAGTATACTATTGCTAAATTACATATAGTTTAATTAATTTGGGTTTGATCTGTAAATACAATTAATGGCTGTGCATCAAACCTACTATATTACACAGTATTCAAAGATAAAAATCATGTCAAGGCTCTTAGTTGATTGAACAAAATGTTCTAAATGAAAATAAAAGGAAGTAACAGTGAAATGCAACAATGATGAAATCAACAGGAAACATTTTTTCACAAAATAATTAATTTTTACCTCTTTCTGCTGAAGAGGATAGACTTTTGACAAATACTTATTAGTTAAAACCAGTATTTTGAAAAATAAAAATTTTTTTAAAATAAAATTTATTTGTCCTTCCAAATTGTGAGACTCCTGGATCAGCAGAAGAAAGCACCAGAGATTTTATCAGTTTCATGCAAAATTTACGGTTCCTAATTGCAACTTTTCCTTCTTTAGGAATGAAAGGTGGAAACTGAGGCTTATCATGAGTTTCTTATTCAAAATTATTGACATACTGTGAGAAATCAGACATTTGCTTTTAATTAGGTTACTTGAAACATTTTTAAAAGTTTTAGATTCATCTGAGTTTGTGAAACTCCAAGTGTTGAGCTGCTCTGGCAGTTTTGTGCTTGAATCTGGAATGCCATCTTGCATCTGTAATCTGATCTTGCATCAGCTTGTGTTACACTAATTTTTGTTCTTAAAAGCAAGAAGATTTTCAGATCTGCTTGATTTAAATCCCAAATAATTTAGTTCACTGATTCTCTTATTGTCACTTAAAAAAACGCATGCTTAAAGGGACTAAAATCCAATATTCTATTCAAAGACTTTGGTTTTATGTAATATAATTGTGCAAAATTTTGTGGCCCTGTTATATTTATGGAATAATCACATAACACTTCACATATGCTGATTAATATATGTTGAGATTCCACTACCTGTTGCTGTAAAATTGGAGACTTATCAGGATGTGAAACACTAAAGACTACACAGAAAACTGCAGCAGAATGGGAGACTCCCAAGTTCCAAAACTCTGGATAAGCCACTGGATGTTCCAGGGCAAGAGATCACTTGATGACTAGAATTTATCATGAACAACCACAGAGGAATGAAACAAGGACAAAGAATATTTATTTATGATGCTGTAATTAAAACTGCCAGTTGCTGCAGCATGAAAAGCTTCCTGGGGTAATATGATGTGGTTTAGTGCAATTTAGTGCCCTATTTAAGACTTGGCCAAAACCAGAACACGACACTTAAAAAAATAAAAATGTGAGGGAACCCTCTTTGCCAAGGAGTTCCTTGGGTAGTTGAATTTCTTCATATTGTTGACAATAGTAAGAATAAAACCACACATCTCAAACAGTGTACTGGTCTTTTTCCTTCTGGTTTATTGGACTTTCATTGTGGGGGTTTTCTTTTCCATCTCTCCAAGTCAGGGAAAACTATTAGGAAAGAGAGAGGGATTTCTCTAATGAGTCTACATGTAATGCAAAATTTATATGGCTTCATGTGCAGCTGGGCAAAGCATGACATGGTGCACAAATAAGAAAGGAAATTTTCCATGTTTTTTTGGAGGTAAGAATCCTAGTTACTACCGGCCATCATGACCTGCTCGTTCATTTTAGGAAGAAGTGGATACTTTCCAGGGGAGAAGCTTAAGCATCAGATTTGCTCCTTGGAGCATTAATAAAGGGGCTCAGTTAGCTTCATCTCATTATTTTACTATGAGTATTGACTTTGGCCTAGAGTCATGTATAGATAAAATGGTGCAAGGGCTTGTCCTAAGTGATTACTCAGAATTACAAATCATTTCACATGTAACTGAATCCCGCAGCCTAGCTGGCACTCTGCCCCTTTCTTTTCCCACCTGCATCTTTCCAGCATCCCACTCTCCACTCTTCCTGCCCCAATAAGAGAATGAATCTAGGTTTGTTTAAATGGATAATTAATCTTTTTCACTGAAAGTGGACTTTTAATTCACCAGCACAAGGAAGACATACATGTCTATCTCACAGAGTTATGCCAACACAGATACAAGAAAAAATATATAATGGTAGCCTGGTAGAAGGCAAACAAAAGGGAGTGTGTAATAGTGTATGTGTCCTTTCTCTAACAAAGTAATTAGACAAGACCGGGTTTTTTTTTTTGGTTTTTTTTTTTTTTTGGTGTTAACAATTACCTGATGATTTCTGAATATATAAAAGGTTATTCACTAAATGTGTGTGTTTTAAAAAGGAATGAGCAAGAAAGTAAAATAGATAAATTTTAGTTGCTCTGGGATTCTAAAAGCCCATTATTTTTAAGAGTACAGAGAGGATCAATAAAATAAAGAGACACATAAAAGCTCAAGATACTCTTGGTACATCCAAAGAAAATAAAATAGAAAGTGCAATGTTCAACTTACAGAGTACAAGACAGGAGATGAAAAGGGAGATTTTTAGGGATATACCAGGTTTCATGAGTACATCTTCTGTGGTATATTACAGCAATTTTCCCCTGAGCAAGATCCTAGCTCTTTTTCTAAAGTTTGTTTCACATCTACACTTCGTGTGAAGGAAGAAGAATCTTGAAACAGTTTGCACAAGTACCTATGATCAAGGATAAGATTTAATATATATTCCTGCTTAGTCAGGTATCGAGTTCCCATAAGGTCACAAGGCAGATTTTTCTCCCAGTTTTGTACAAGTCTAAACAGAATAAAAATTCTTTCTGTGAGCCACATGGTATATATATATATATATATATATGATATATAATGCAACCAAATACCTGAAACTGCCTGCTCAGAGAGGGAAGTCAGAATTCAGTAATTAAAAACCAAACAAACAAGCAAACAAAAACCCAACCAAAACACACACACATAATAATTTTTAATTTACCTACTATGGAAATATGTTTTATGGTACTATTTTTGGTCATGGTTACTATTTCCACATTAAAAAAACAGCAAGTGCATAAGATTTGAGCCATACAGGTCTTACTAACTTTAGAATTATAATAGTGATATATCAACAAAATATTTTACACTCAGTTTTGCAAAAAGCTAACAAAAGAGTCCAACAGTACATCTTGGTGGAAGTGAAACTTTGACCTCGCCAAATTAGAGCCTGAAACTGTTAATGATAAGCATTAACAATATATAATGCATTTATAATCGCAATATATTTTGCTGAGGTGCATGCATTTTTTTTAATTGAAGGATCATATTTTTTTTCCTGTTCAGTTACATTTCGTACTTGAATGTTGAGGTTATTTTAATGCATTTAGCTTTCTGTAGTGGAAATAATGTGTTTTCTAAATTCAGTCTGAAGGGTGCTACTGAAATTAAATCTTTTCAGCAATTGAGTTAATTTGAAATTTGGCATTTTATTTAAAACACCTAAATTTATGCAGCTCACACACCTCTGTTTAACCCCTAAAGGGGATCATCTCTGTTGCTTGCACCATGTCTGAGTGTGTAAGTCTCAGAAAAATTGTGCCTCCTGAAAGAATTGTCTAACCTTGCCATTTTGGAAGACAATCTGAAGAGCTTTCTTGACAGAATGAGGCATGGAATATATCTGGTCATTGTTATTACAAGCTGGAGGTCTGCTATGCAGTGGTGCTCCACCTGTCAAATCATATTTTAACTAACTATTAAGTGTGTATGTTTTTTGGTGGTGATGATGTTCTAATCTGTTTCCATTTCTTCAGCTATGTTTAGAGGATTACTATTCCTAATTTGCAGTATTAGCAAAAAAAAATCTCTTCACCGAAATAGAGAAAGAGAGGAAAAGGTCAGGATAAGTCCTGAACACCTGACTGCTGAGAGGAGTGTCTGTATGATGCAAATGATCTAGACAAAGGCAAATATCTGCCTTTTCAGTAAATAATTCACATGACAAGTCAAGTATGCTAGCTGGTCATGATGTGGTCATTTTGATGAATTTAGGAAGCTCTTCCTACAAATATTCGGGTTGAATCAAAAACAGGAACTCCTTTATACTTGTAAATATTTCTTTGTGTACAATTTAATTACCTGCAATTTAATTTATTACTGGAATGTACTTTATAGATAAATCCAACAATGTGAATACATTTTGAAAACATACACCCTAGATATCCACTGACATAGCAGTGTCAGGATCTGTTTAGGCCAGGACAACTATCTCGTATTATTTCTACTCATTGCTTCAACTATTCCATCAGAATAAAGATGGTCTCTCCTATGGAACCATGTAACTTATCACCAGTAAGAAACAACTCACATAACTTAAACAACTGAGCACTTGCTACTTTTGGAAGATCATATGAAGATCTTTATGTTCTTACCCATAAAAGTGGTAAAAAGCAATGAATAAAACCTTCTGGTAATTCCATTGGTCATTTATAACTGTAAATGAAAATTATTTGAGGAAGATCTGTTTCTTACAGTTTAATCACTTATAGATATTGTTTACAATATTTTGTACCCTGATGTTTTAGAATAAAAGATTTATTTCCTCCTTTCAGTGGTGCTAAGAAAATTAAGAAGTGACAAAAATGCATTATTCAGGGAAAATAAGCATATATTTCACAGAAAAACATATTTTAAATGCTTAGCCTCTATCTGATCTGTTTGGTTTCAGTGTCTCAGTATCTCCATCAGAATGCTCAGGCACCCTCTTGGAACACTTCTCTACTCTTTGCAAGCGACACTGGCCAGTTAGATTCTCCAACAGACTAAGCACCATAAAAAAGTTTCATTTTAACCACTTTTTGAGTAAACACTCTACTTTTCAGTTCCAATGCCCAGTGCCATCCTGAATCTAGTCTTGCTTAACTCTACATGTTTCTTTTGTTTCATAAGTGGAGAAAACAAATTACAAGTTCATGAGTGGAACAGAAGCAGTAAAGAGCATATAAGGAATATTCTATCAGAGACTTCATTGTCACTACAAATTGCAGGGAAAAAAAAGGCTTCAGCAGTCTTATTCAAAATCTATATCATATTTTCATTCCCAGGTATTTCCTTATTTTTCTGTGACTAGAAAATGAAAAAGCAAGACATTGTGGGTATAGTTAATTCCATTCCTGAAATCAGTTATTGACTCCATGGTTGGATTTCATTGGATCCAACAAAAAGAAAAAGAGAGAGTAAACAGAATTGGTAGGTTATTTGCTTTTAGCTTTGATAACCTCTCACATCTAATTGCAAATGGAAGGCTTCTCTGTATCTGTTGTCAAAATTAAAATAATGGATATTGTCTACTTTCTCCCCAGCCCTTTCAGAGATTCTATGAAACTACAATAGGGTGCTGAAGTTCTGTCTGAGTGACTTCTTCGCAAATGAAGATGGATGGAGTTCTTCCATTTTAATTATTAAGACCAGCTGCTTTCAAAAAGAGAGAGTGGGTTTGGTTTTTGCAGGTCTTCCAAGCTAATGCATCATCAGAGTTTTAGTGACTGATAAAATAACTCACTGGTCTAAGTTTTTACATACAAGACATCTCAGCAATTTAAACAGGTGCCATGCAAATGAAAGAAGTCTTCTATTTATCTAAATACATTTATAGATATATGCATTATAGGAATGATACTAATTTTTGTGCAGTTCTGACAGTATTTTAAAGTTCTTAAAAATTCACAATTTTTTTTTGCTTTTATTTATCATATTTCTTAAATTGTCACCCTCTATCTTTTCTCCCTGAAAAGAGACTTTTAGCAATCAAAATTATGTTGACACTACTAAAATTGATTTTTGATCTCTATTTTTTTTCAGATCTACTTGTTTTTTTTTCTCAGCCACTTTTGCAAAAGCCTTGCTTTTCTTGGAGTGCTAAAGCTCAGTTTAATTACCAGAAAAGTTTGCTAGAAGAACAAATTAGCTGATCCTTTTCCTGAAAGAGTGCTTCTGCATCTTGATAGACTTTTTCTATCCATGACTCTCTTGCAGTGAGGCAATATCTAGCTAAATCTGAAATTTCTATATTGCAGTTTAGAAATTAGACTAATACTTTAAACTGCTGCTTTCTACTGAGCTGTATTGGTCTGAAAGTTTTTGTTGTTTCTCCTAATATACAGATAGTAGTTCTGTTCTCTGCTTCAAAACTTAATAAGTTTTAACAGGATATGGTATAACCCCATAACTGAAAGTGTGCAATGATTCTTAGAAAGGGGTGGTTCGTTCCTGTTGCAGATAGCCCATGTGCTGGTGTCATAAATGGCCATTTTATAGATGGATAATGTACTATAGTCATAATTCTTTATTGCTGATAGTTATTGCACTAGATCATGACCCTTGGATATTGAGAGTCAGTTTTTAATATCACAACCATTTACAGAGGTTAATGGACTAGGTTTTGCAGCTTTTGACCTTTTGATGGTGAGGGTTAGGAGGTTGCATTTGTGCACTAAACTGCCAGAAAATATCTGTTTATTTATCTTAGCTGTAATAGACATGGTTACTGCTTATAATCAAGAGGCTGAGAACAATGTGACTTGCAAGAATTGGAACTATTAGAGCTGCATCTTCTAAGGTACCCTTAGTATGGTATTTTCAATTCTTATTAGTTAGAAAATCAATGTTTATTAACATTAAATCTTTACCATGTTTTATCTACATAAATAAAGTTGAAATTGAATTATGGTAGCTAGAAAACATTTGATAGCTGTGGCTTTCAATACAGAATTGTTTTAAGGACCATGATCAGGTCTATGACTTGGCTAGGTTACCTGTAGATGGCTTGCTCAGGTGTTACCTGTACTGATCTGAAAGAATCACAGCAGGCTAACCACAAGGGTAAGTTTTCTGGTTGAAGTATATTAACTCTTCTGTTTCAGAAAGCCTTTTTCTTATGCCATAAAACGCCTGCAATATGAGGCAGCCATTTTAATGCTTCTGCGACAATGAAACAAGCATAAAGTCTGCAGTATCAGGACTAGCATGGACTACGAAGATAGAGAATAAAAGTTTTTCATTTTAGAAGTTCAAGTTAACTTTGTCAGCTACTTAGAAAATAAAACATGGGGGTGAAGGGAAGAAAAAACTTTCAGGAGCAAAAGCAGAAGAATACAGTAATTATTCTAATTCAATCTTTCAACAGTATAACTAATGTTAAATATGGGCAATATTAAAGGACCCTGTCTATATTTAAAATAAACTTACAAAAGTAAGTTATAATTTGATTGTTGAAAATCCTTATTCAGATGGAAATGTTTAGAAAACAGATGGAAAAATATGGTGAAACTATGACAGAAAGAAGTGGGAACCCTGAATAGTAGAACAGTGACTTGCCTAAGTTTGAACCAAGACCTGATGCATTGACTTAAGATTTCTAAATCCTAGTCAAATTTCTATAATTTCTGTAAAAGTTAATATTCTGAACTAGAGACTTAGAGATTTCATTCATTGTTTCTAGTCAGCAAAACTTCACATATTCTGATTATTTTCTGATTATTTTACCACTATTATTTTTACCACATATTTTGAGTACCAAGTAATTGAGATAGGCTCACAGAAAATTTCTCCAATTCTAACCTGAGAGAATTTGTAAAGCTCTTCAACCACAATGGCTTTTTTACTCTTATTTATCCTTCTTACAGCTCTTATCCTCCCTTCCCCCTCTTCTTTACTCCCTCTTCTTTGCTACCACAGCAGTGTGGGTGGGAGTGCTGCATTTTGTTTGCTCTGTGATGCTGAATGATTCCAATATAATCAAACTACACTTTTATAGTGTCGCTTTATACCATGCAGCCCAGGGTGCTAACAAAATAATAAAATTAGCAGCTCAGATAATGACGAGCAAGGCAGGTCAAACAAATAATCTTTTAGACTTGGAATTGAAACTGGAATGGTATTAGAGTTGCAAACAGCCAGAGGCAGTGCTGACATATGAGACAGTGCTTAACCAAGCCCCAAGCATAGATATCTGGGGAGTGTTTTGGAGATCTGATCATGGATGATACTGAGTGCTTCCTGCAGGCCACGGGAAAGACAAAGTAAATGGAACACAGCCACAGTAGTGGTACTGACAAGTACTCAGCATCTGAAAGAATTGGACTTTAATGTGCAACCTGAATTTTTATTTGTAATCAGTATTGTGTTTTCAGGTACCTAGGGGCAAGGGTATTTCTACTCTACCTCATCTGTAGTTGATTATCTCGTTTTACCTTCAGCTTGACTCCATTTACTATGAAGAAAAAATAGTATCAGTTAACCAAACATTGCTGATGTGATGAACTACTCACATAGATTTCTTTAAAAGGGTGTTTTGGGAGGTAAAAGCCAACAGTGCTTTTGCAGTTTGAAATCATGTAAATTTCCTCTTTTTTAATCAGGTAGTTTGCAAATCTCAGCACAAGAGGAAGTGGTTTTTAAATTATGCAAGTCTAGTCCAAATCTATCAAGAAGCTGCCCTCTAAAAGTGTGAGGGACTCTTTAAGATTTACACTGGTTAGATACAAGTGCTTTTCGCTTATAAAATGGGTGATGGCCAGATCGATTAACTACAGTATATAGTACTTAAAGTGATGAAGAAAGACATTGGATGGTCAAATGATTAATGTCAAGCTATCCATTTTGATGTTCGAAATCCTAATTGTGTTTAGCTCTGACCTCCACCCTCATTGCTACCAATATAATTACAGGATCTCATCTAAATGAGATGGATTAAAGAAAAAAAAAAAAAAAAAAAAGGAACTTGGTGTCTCTAGTTTATCTTCAGAAGATTCTTTTATATCTACACATAGAAAACAGCTAAATTCACCATTTTTAGCTGTCTGAAATATGCTCTTAGGAGATAATAGCACTTCAGTGCTTAAAGCTACACATTTGTATTTCTTTCTCTTTTTCTCTTTCTCTCCTTTGTTTGTTGCCTACTCTTTTGTTTGTACAATGTTCCTTTATCCCGAACAATATAACATTTTAGTTCTTGTAATAAATGCCTTCATGTGAGGCAGTTCAGCTAAGAGAATGTTATTAGACTGTGCTCTCAGGCAGTGCACCTTCACACGATCAATACGAATCCGAGCTTCTGTTCATTCCCTCTTTGCTTAAATTCCCTGCAAATGTGCAAGGGAAGCAGCAGAGGGTGTCATCAATCATGGGCTACTCTGACATGTGCTGAAACCTGACCAATGCTGAGATGTTTTAATAAGGCATCCATTAAAACCCTCAAATAAATTGCAATTTGAAAACAGAACGCAATATAGCCAAGTTTTCCTCATCCATCTTGTGGCGTGTCATGTAATGTAATTGCACTGTTAATTTATCCGAGAACTTTCTCTGTACATGGTTTCATTGGCATTGCTTAATTTCCCTGCAGACTTGTGTGTTCGTGGAGGGGAGTGTACATGCATGTGTTGTGCATATATGTATCTATTTCCACTTTAGGGGGTGATAATGGCTCTGTTTAGCATGGCATTAGGCAGAAAACAATCAAGGATTTGAAATGTTTGACATTTTGTCAATGGTTCCTGAGCTTTCTGATGTTTCCTAACCAGTTCTTGCCTGGAGCAGGCCCCCCTTTTCTTGCCTTCCCAGCTTGCCATTGGTTTATGCCCCTCAAGAGTGGGATCACTCAGAGTGCCTGTGGATCCCATCAATAAATATTGACAAAAGGGTTGAGGGACCATTTAAGATCACAAAGCAATGGCAGTCAAAACAACACAATGCTGATTTCTGTTCCTGTGCTTAGGAGGCATGCATGAAGTTTTGGCAAGGGCAGGGAAAGTGAGAAGTAGAATATCAATAGGACAGAATGAAAAAAAAATGCTTGTGCAAAATAATGTCCAAAAAATTACATTTATGTTTCCCTTTTTTACACATAAGTTCTGGGAGGGAAGATACAGACAGAAGGTCATATAGATTTCTTTGTCTGCCATGCATAAGTCTAAAAATAAAGCTATCCCTCATCTATGGCTGCATCAGCATTTTCTTTACTTTTATTTATTCTTCTGGGTTTTTGATAATCCTTTATCTCTCTTTGCTGTGAAAAAAGCCCTCATTCACAGGTGCAAAGCAAAATATTGATGCTATGTGCAAGCACTCTAAATCTGCTCTTCCGTTCTAACTTTAATGCAAATCGAGATTTTTGGTCAAATAATTTCCTTTTTGGAGTCAATAATTGCTGTATTAAACAAACAAACAAACAAACCAAACACCAAAAACAAACCCTAGATTTTTTTCTGCACAATGAAATTAAATCAGATGGAAATAAAAAGCTTTTTAAGCTAAAGAAATAAGAAAAATTACATTTGATTTCTACAGTTTCTACTCTATAGCACAATTCACCCATTTTCTAAAGAGCTGCTCCTAAATATATTTTTTCACTTCTGTGTTTTCAGTTACATTGCAGACATGGATAGGGACATATTCTGTATCTGGAAAGGTTCAAAATCCTGGATTTCTAAGTCACTGAGCACCCCAGTTTCTGAATGCTAGAGAAACTACAGGGATCAGTACTGATGATAATAACATCTCAAATGTGCTGTACAAGGTTACTAAGCACATAATGGATATTCCAGTCATTGTAGTGTCAGCATCTTAAATCTTTATGGAAGTCATTTTAAATCATTGGGGAAAAAACCCTAAAGTTTTAACTTTTCAAGCAGCTGATTCCATTTTTTATTTAAGAGTTCAGGCATCAGTGTAGTGCATTTTAAAATGGACATGAGGCAATATTGCTGCAACCCCTCACAAAGGCTTTTTTCTGTGCTGATTTTCAAAGAACTGAAAAAAATCTGTGTCACAAAAGCCCAGAGAATCAATTAATATTGTTTTCAGCCACAATGTCTCCTACAGACAACATTCAAAAAAGTGTGAAAATACCTGCAGAATAATACAACTGCCTAATTTTTTATCATTTTTTCCATAAAAGTTCAAATAAGGTGAACATACAGTTTCCAGAATATTCTACTTTGGTAATTTTCTCCCTTGTAGGGCAGATTTTTAATTCTTTGTTTCTGTTTAATCAACCTTAAGATCAACACTGCAATTATATGAAGAATTTGGTGAGATACTTGATCAATTCTATAGTAATCATCCCTGAAATGCTTGTTTGATATAAAAATGATGGCATTGTAATAATCCTGAGTAATCATTACTTCACTTTTGCACTCTTTCTATGTTTAATATTCCTAAGACTGCAAATATTACAGATGAGAAAAATTAACAGAGATCTATTAGTAGTGATTTGTTTAGGTGTGTAGGTATGAACTGTCATTTTTTTTATATACATAAAATTAATGAAATATTAATGCACTGAGAACACTGCATTCAGTTCTGTCAGTCTACTTTAAGGAGAAGAAATGAATATGAGTCTTAAAATGATATAAAAAACCCCATAAAATAGAAATGTGCTTGTTAAATAAAATTAAACAGAGTTTATGTGTCTGTTTCACGGGCACTGGGCATGATTCCACATTCCCTAAGGATACTATACATCACTTTGCTAGTGTAAAGGGAGCATAAATCATATTTACAGTTACTTCATGGCTGCCTTATACTGCCAGAGCCATGTAAAACAGTGCAAGTGTAAATGAAGTTTGAAATAAAAGGAAATGCAAAAAAAATCTGTAAGCACAGGTAAAGCACAAAAGACACACTCATGTATTTCTGGTACTTGGAGCTACAGACATTATGGAAATCAATGGAGTGATTATTTCATTTCTTTCTTAGGAAACACAGGAACATTTAAAGAAAAAGGGCTTGACTGTCAAGTCCGCTGTGGCCTGCCCCATTTAACCCTGTGATGTTTTTAAAGGAACTGATTTGTTTTACTTTTTGATTTCCTTTCTCTGAGCTCTTTCTTGAACTGATTTATAATTCTTGCATCTATTGCTGCCTTCAGCAATGTGTTCCATAATTCAGCTACCCTTTGTGTAATTAAATTCTGTTTGAATTGCTTATAGGCTTGTACTGCTTGTAAGCTTTCCATCCAGGATCTCTTGTTTCTGAGTTACTAAAATTGTACCAAGTATATACCAGGAATAATGTAGTTTGACTACTAAAATACCTGTGTCTGAATTCAGGCTGAATCTCAGTTAAGTAGCAAAGAAAAATCTCTGTGAAATTGCATTTGAGTTTTGGGCCTTAGAATTTTCTAGTGTTGGTATGTAATGGCTGAAATCTATGGAGATAAAATATGTGACACTATAAACACTCCATAAAAAATAAAATTTCAATTCTAGTCTGACAACATTTCTCATATTTTCTTAACAATTCCTCAGTCCAAATCTGAATATGCCTCAATGTTTAAAATTCCCATTTGTGCTATTTATAATATGCATTTTTATATCCTTTCCCAATGCCCTGATAGTTATGTGTCTCTTAAAGGAACAGACTTCTTCCCTCTCCTCCTTCCCACTTCACTTTGAAAAAAAACTCGGGAAAATTTGCCAGTAAACCAACATGACCACATGCAGTGATATTTTCAAGAAAATCTCAGGAGAGAAGCATTTCTATTTCATAGCATAAATCTGAGCTCTTGGCCAGCCTTCCATTTGCCAGTCGCCTGCACAACTCTCATGCTAATTCTCCACCAAACCTCCAGTTTTATGAAAGCTATATTTTATCTGTTTGGTTCTTTGCAATCACATGAGAGTTGAAAAAGGAATATTAGCACCACTCACATTTTATAGTGGGAGTCACAGTACTTGGTTGACCCCTTTTTCAGGTCCTATTGATTTCCTATACAAAGGAAATGAAAATGTTTTATATTTGATACAGCAGCATATAACAAGAGGTTTAGTTATTACACATAAAGCTGCAATTTTCTGCCTTTTGTTTCAGTTGTCTGATCTGAAATTTCAAAGCACAATATTTGTTGGGGTTTTTCTAATGTTGAGTCTTCAGGCACAAGGAACACTGTCATATGTTTGCAATTTAGTCTGAGCAGGTATCATGGAAATCAGACAATACAAACACTGTGTTCACCTTTTGTTATTTGACTCAAAACCTCAGTTAAAATGTATTTGAGATACCTTTTCAGTGTTGTCTTGTTACTGCAGAGCTCTTCACACACAGATAAAATGATTAGTGTTTTTTATCCTTTATTATCCTGCTCCCTTCACCTACCTGCTTTTTTCCACCTATTCTGAGAGGAATTTTAGCATTGGGAGAATTTTGTCCCCTGAATCATCTCTTCTAATCTGTTAATCTGTATTTCTCTCCCAGTTACTAAAAACCCGTAAAAAAAACCTAAATTACACCTGTATAAAACTGAATTAAACTGTGCATTGTGTGACAAGGAAGCAAAGTGTATTTTCTCATAAGGAATTTAATACTGATGCTACGAAGTCACTGTTTTGACATAATTTAGATTGCTTAAAACCTCTGACTGTGAAATTAAAAAAAAAAAAAAAAAAGTGTGAAATTTTAATTCAGGGAATGAAATCATTAGTTTCAGTGGGTCAGGATTTCACTCAGAATACTTGAAAGGCCAAATATTTGGCAAGCCTCAAATAGATAGTAGGCTATGTGTGCAGATAGGACTCTTGCACATAGAGTGAGAGAACTCATATTTGGGACAAAAAGCTACTACAAATTCTTATCTCATGTCCCTGCTTGCAAAATGAGTCAAAACAATTCCAGTGGGAAATGTCTAGGTTCTTGGCTCAATTATTATATTAGTGATAAATGAAGATAAGAGTTCAGAACAGGTTAAATTACAGAACAATCCCAAATACGTGCTCAAGAGGACATTGCAGGAAAAATCTCAAAGTTTAAATGAAATATAGCTGAATGAAACCTAAATTCTGGCAGATGCTATGAGCACTTGTAACAAAAATTGAGGAAACAGAAGTCACATATCTTCGAGGATAAATATGAGATTATATAAACAGGGACAAAACCATGTTCATGGCAGGAAAATTTCAAACATCATAAAATAAAACTAAGAGGAAAAAGTAGGCTCTAAGTTATTTTTGGTTTGTTAATTGCTTATTTTGTTTGTTTATTTTGTTTTGGTTTATTTTGTTTTATTTATTTGGAAAAAGCAATAGTATGACTAACAGCTTACATGCAGACTTTTCACTACATTATTTGAAATCCTGGAATTAGGATTTTCTTGCAAAATATATTGTCTTTCCGTGGTGTTGTACTTATAAGCAAACAAATTTTCCAGGTTTTCTGGTTACTAGAAAACCTAAATTACCCCTGCATTTTTATTTGCTTCTTCTTGGTTCTTTGAGCAGTCACTGGCCTGCTCTTCAATCCTTCTGTGCTTGCTGTCAGCATGGATGCATCCCTAATTTAACATCACTAGTTTAGTGGGGGGAGCCCTGCTTCCCTGACTATTGACTATGGGACCCTACACCACAGCACTGGTTTGACTGTTTGGTTCAAACATTTTGCTCCTCACAATGAATTGAATCCTTATATGGGCAATTATCTGATCTTTATCTGTAAACTTACTCCCGTGTTAATGAGCTGCAAATAATACATGCTTATGTGTTGGGTCCTGTATTGTTCCTTTGACTTGCAAAATGCTGAAAACACACAATGGTCAAAAATGAGAGAAATCCAGGTCATATGAACAGTGCAGAAAAGCAAGACTGAGATTTGTGTTAAACATTGGTAACTCTTAAGAATGACTTTTGTAATAGACCATAATGAAAGTTTGAAACTAAAAATCAGTGTTTTGGGGGGATTGTACTCTATAGTTTTATTTCAGACTTATTTGGAAGAGATATTAAAGCACTTTTTTTTAAAATTACTGTTTTGAGGGGTTTCTCTGTCTCTAAAAGTAAGCCATTGTCACCAGGAGGAAACAAAGCTTTTTGGTGATCAACACTATTCCTAACAAGTTTATAAATTTGCAGCATATTGAACCATGATTTTTTTCAGAACTGTATTTAGTGTTAGAAAATCTTACTAACTTTCTTTCTCAGTCTTTTGAAGGGAAAAAATCATAAATTATGTAGATATTGAATAAGAATTTGCTGTTCTAACAAAAACACCACACTTCACCTTTCTGCCCCTAATTTCATGGGCAAACAAAAGCAATCCACTGGTGAAGATATTGAAGCTCATGAACTGAGCTGGGGAAACTGCTCCCCACTGTACAAGTTATTTAAGGGCAAGAAGTGAGATAAAGGTAATTTGAGCTGCAAAAAATATTGGGAAGGGAGAGAAAACATTGAAATTTTATGAAGAATGATGGAGGTAAATATTTCTTGGGAATATTTTTTTAATAACTTCTTGGAGGTAATAAAGTAGTGGAATAGTTTCCTCAGCTCCTTGTCTTGTTTGGGGTAGCTAAGCAGTGTATGCAGAACTGTCATCTATTCATTTTCACTGGCAGCAGTTATAACAATATGTCCATCACAGCTGGATTGTTTTTATTTGCTATTCACAGGCAGTTCTGCAAGAGAGACTTTACAATGTCAGGGTCTGATCTATGGCATATAAGTTGGACTAAATGGATGATAAACTAAATGTGAATCCATGTAAGCAAAGTGATATATTTTTCTATTCACTGTATCTTCTCTGACAACAGTGGCTTTTATTGTAAGACAAACAGATAGAGATTAGTAGGAAAGACAGCCTGCTCCACTCTTAAGGAGATTTTGCTTTCCTTCTTTAGCATTTAGTTCATGTGAATATAAAGACAATTCAGAATGTGACTACATGGACAGCACAGAGGGACTTAAGCCTATTGGAGCAAGAATAAAGCTGATTTTCAGGCCTGAATTTTTTTTTTTTTTTTGTGTGTGTAGCAAATACAAATTCCAATGTTACATGGTGATTGCTGTCACCTACCATTTCCTTACACCTTTCAATAAAGAGGCCATCTGCTGTGTCTGCTCAAGATCCTGAAGAAGCTGAGTGCAGCTGTCTGGTGAGAGAATATCTGAACTCTCCACTGCCTGTGCTGCCTTCTTGGTCAACAGCATTCAGTATGGGTGCTGATGTATGAGAAAGTGAAAATTGCTTATTCTCAAAGACTTTAATCAGAAGGCACATCTTGGTCTTCAGCTGTAATTTCTTGTCTAAAACAATGTCACTCATATGACACACAGTAATTTCTGGATCAAATCTAACATTGCTTTTGAAATCTTTTAGGAAGGTATTCAACCTTGACATAAAAGCTACACGGCATCATGTGCATCACTGAGAATCCACCTCAGGAAAGTATTCACTGTTATGGGAGATTTATTTTCCCTTCAATAGCTCTGTATCTGTTGATACAATCCTGCATAATCTTAGTTCTTTATAAAATTCTTTGTATTTTTCTCTATACATAAAAATCAACTATGTTAAATTGTTATATTCATTACAGAGTAGAGAAATATTTGTCTTTTAGTTCACATAAGTGAGAGGAAAAAAAAAAGAAGGCAACTATCTGCTAAATACCAGTATATTATTCAAATTGTGATCCTTCAAAACAGAATGTAGACACCACATTCAAGATAAGTTAATATCTCTGAGGGTATCAGGTTTACAGAGGAAATGGATGCAAATATTTTGCCAAAAAATAACAGAGATGACTCAGAGACATGATAAGGAAAATAAAGATCCCTTGTCCTAAGGATTTCTGGGTTTAGACCTTCTATTTAGTAAATAAAATTACACTTAATAAACACAACAAAACTTGTGAAGTATACAGGTTTAAATCCAAAGACTTTTTCGTGGCTGTTTTTTTGTTAAAATGTTTGAGAAAAAGCCTGTGCCAAAGATTAGAACTTGATTTCTGATGAAAAATGCTACACTTGATTTAAAACTTTAAGATAGTTGGCAGCAGCAAGAAGGAAGCCTTTAGGGTCCTAGTAAGAGTCTGGTAAATATTAGCTGCTGAAGTAAGAGTAACTTTGAGTTCATGTGTTAGTGTATATAGGTATATAAATATTTTGGTGGTTGAATTATGTTTCTCAATTTTTCCAAAAAAATACCCATGCTCAATCTTTAAAAAAAAAAAAAAAAAAAAAAACCAAACAAAACAAAAAAAAAAAAAAAAAAAAAAAAAAAAGAAAAAATAAAAACAAACAAAAAATATCCAGGACCTTTTTTTTTTTTTTTTTTTTTTTTTTAATATTGAACTTACAAAATAAAATCAGAAATATATTTGAAGACTTGAGCAATTTAAAAATAAGTTACTGATTTCCTTCCAGTGGGTTGCTCAAACCTACAGAGAAAAAAAATAGTAATAAAAAAATCAGTTATGTGAAAATTTAATTCCTCTCTGAGAAGAATAAGAAGTTCAGTGATTTTTTTAAACTTTTTATATTCACAAAGGCACATTATAATTTTGGTTTCTTTTCTCTCTTTGTCAGTCTTTTTTAAAATGTAGGACAAAAGATACATTACAATATTTTGATGGGAATAATCTTCAGTAGCATAGAATATTTGCATCCAACCACAAATAAGCAAGTATAAGAATAAATGAAAAGTTGTATTGCTTAAATTATGACTCTTAAAAGAAAACTCTTGATTTGTGAAGCAGTTTCTTGGTTCAATATATTCAAACAACTCTCTCTTTTTTTTTTTTTTTTTTTTCTTTATCCCTAAGCTCTTTCATTTATCTGACTCTGTTTCTTGCTGTTTTGTAGGCACAATATGTCTTATTATCAATCAGGGTCAGAATTAACCACTGTGAAAAATCTAATCTTATGTTCTATGAAAAACAATTGAGGTATTCCCTTATCCAGACCATAACTGATCAGTGAGTTAAATTAAAATTTCAAACAGAAATATGACCTGTTCTTGGGCTTTTGTCTTAATGTTGTCTTGGAGACAACATTACATCCTTAGATACAGTTTCAATGTTTTATGATATATATATTTAAGAAATAGGGCATTGCAAGAGAAACTTTCAATTATTTTTTATTTTAACAGAAAATTATAAAAACAGAAAATTGTAAAAACCCCAAAAAGTCCTGAGATGTTCTAAAAGACAGGTTTCTGTCTCATAAACATTGGATTAGACAAGACTTAATGATATGCCAATATGAGACAGCTCCTTTCCAAATTCAAATGCAAATATTTATTGGAACCTTTGACTTTTTTCCTTTTTTTTTCAGTTTTACATTTTATCAATTTAACTATTTATATTTAAGAAATAATTTTAAGAGTTCATAAGAGGACTGATTAGGGAGAATAAGTTATATATTTACATTTGCATAGCTCACATATGAATGGGGAAAAAATCAGAAAGGGATGAGAAAGGTCTTTACAACTCTCAGTGTTAATCCAGAAATTCCATAATGGACTCACTTTGCTGAAAAGTGATTTTATATTAGTAGTAAATATAGATAATAAATAATTATTTGACCATTCCAAATATTCTTAACTTCCTAGAATTTTATTTAAGCCACTCCACATTCATTCCTATCTCAGTGAAACAATTAAACTTTGAGTATTTTTAAACTTTCCCAATTGTAGGACCATGCTTTCTAATCAGTGAGAGCTCTAGAAATGTAATGATTAACTACTGATTTCTTTCTCTCACCATAGCAGTATCGTTTTCTCTCACCACAGCTCTATCACAGCAGCATAACATTTGTCTGTCTAAGGCTGAACTGGAGGGATGTAATCAGAACTTGAACATAAAAACCTTCTTCCAGTTTATAACTCCAGCTGAGGGTTTTTTTTTTTTTTTTTTTGAGTTTCCCAAAAACAAGAACCTTTCAGAGACCGTTTGGACAGTCAAATTACATTTGGATTGTCAAATACAAGTAACATTTTCAGCAGAAAACTTCAGCATCAAAAACTATGAGACAGATGCCTGTGTTGGTAAAAGCAGATGCTATTGGTGCCCATTGCAGCTGTTGGTGTCTTTCCTTCTGTAAAAAGACAGGGGTTGTGGATATCTCCAAAAGTGGCTGAAGCCTCTGTCTAAATAGGTGCTGAAGAAAGGATGGTGAGAAATAGGAAGATTCTGTATGTGGCTTTCATCTAAGCCAGTTTAATTTGTTTAAATTGAAACAAACTAATTTGTCTGGTACACCACATTCATCAACAGTGTATGTACTGCAAGCTGCTTGGATGCCAGTGTGACATTGGAGACCAGTACATGTAAGAGAGCTCTTGAGCAGTATAACATAGCAGATAGGTGTAATATCTGTTCTGCAAAATGGCATTTTAAAAAATCTTATTAATGAAATAATGGAGAAGATTATGCCGCTGATCCTGTGTGCTACAGCACTGTAAGCCAGTCTTTTCTAACTTAGCATCACAGTCCATCATGTAACCAAAAAGCAGCAATTCTAAACCAAATTGAGAAGCTTGACAGAAATCTTTTGTATGAGAAACTGAATTGTTTTTAAAATATGATTATAATCATGTAGTGATCCATTGTTAAATGCATCTATCTACTACATGTATTCATTCATGTCTGCAGCACTGCAGCCTTATAAAGCATTAGATTGTTTTGTACTAAGCACTATGTAAACAAGATAAAAACAACTCTTGCCCCAGAGGATATATTGATAAAGCAGCAGCAGATTGGGTACATGAAGCCCAGCAGAAGAGCTTGTGGAAGCAATTTCAGATACTTCCAGTCCTCATAAGCTGTGCCCCAATCAGCAGTCTAATGTATGTGAAGTTTGCTCTTAAACCCGGACATATTTAGATTTATGTTCACCACACATAAAATGTATTAGTTTTGTTTTCTTCAAGGTAAATGATTTTTCCATTGGGAAACTATTTTTAATAGGTATTGAACTTCATTCATTAGCAATCACATCCAATTGATACCTATCATGCTTTAAAAAGAAGGTAGAAATTTCTAGTGGTGTAGGAAGTAAGCCAGTAAATAATTAATGAATAAATAAACAAATAAATAAATAAACAAATAAAGACTGTCAAATATATTTTATGCATAACAATTCCAAGGAAACTTGTGAGTTTTACAACCTTTGGGGGAATGCTTTCTCATTTAAAAAATTTCCATAGAAACTGTTATATGTAAATTGAGCCTAACTGAATAAACCTAGATGTAAGCTAGAATAGGAAGTGATGAAATTTTTTTTCAATTTTTGCATTAAAAACTGCAAAAGAAACTCCAATTACACCACGAAGATATTCGTAAAAGTCCTGCAACTTATTGGACTAATATATCCAGACATTTTCTTCCATGTTTCTGAATTGATTCAGTTCAAGGAAATGCAGTACAGTTAGCATTCAACTTTAATTGCAATGAGGTGACAACATACTGGGTAATGAGTTGTTTATGAGTTGTAGATGTGTTTACAATGAGTTGACAATGTGTTGGATAAAGTGTTCTTCTAAAGTTGTAGATCTATTTACAGTAAGCAGTGGGGGAATGTTCATTAGTTGTCGATTTGTTTGTTTACATTGTTTTCGATTTGCAATTGCTATAAAACAAATCCTAGGCTGATGAAGGATGATTGTTTGTGCGCTTTAATGATTTACTGTAGTAGCTTGTCTGAAAAAGTACTTAACTCTGCTTCATCTGTCAGTTCTCTCTGCAAAAGCTCCCAGTCACAATAGTTTTATTAGCACAGCATGGGCCATTTGTAAGAACATTACACATCTAAAAAATATTAGTGCTTTCCTGTTCAGTCTGTTGTATTTTGGCTGGCTGAACTGCACAGAATTTCTTCTGCTCTATACAAGTTTATATCTTTTAATAAGTACCAAAATATTCACTTGAAGCTACTTGTATTGCATCCCTGGAAATACTTTCCCTGATATGTTTTAGGAAAGGTCACGTACTTAAAATTAAATTACTATGTACTTGTTCTCACTGCTACTACCTTATCAAAAAGTTTTTAAAAAAAAGAATCTACTATGCTGGGTTACATGACATGAAGAAAAACAAATATACATTAGAGGATACTTGCTTTTGGGTTACAGAAAATCTTTCAGCAGTTTTCAACAATTTGGCAAAATAAATACGACAACTTACTTTGTTGCTATGCCAATAATTTTTGTTCAGAACAGATCCAAAAAGATTTTTAAATTCTTTTGTGCCCACTCTAATTTTTCTCAGTTACTAGTCCTATGGTCTGGAACAAGCATGGACCATGGGTCTTCAATGGATTTTTAATTTGTTATTTCCTAAGAACATTGTATAACATATATCCTCCCCTTTCATCTTCCCTTGCTGTGCCTTTTAAGTATGCATTTTTGTCTAAGTTTTTGCAACTCATCTGATGGGTTTCTCCAATATTCAAACACATTTCATTCTCAAATGCTTGCAAAAAAGGTTCCAAAAGAGCTGATAAAGGAGTCTAAAATATGTCTGAGGTTTGGATAAAACTGCTGTGCAGAAAACCTGCTCTACCCAGGCAAAGCGAAGAACTTCTGGAACTTATCAAAACATGGTTTTGAATGTCCTGAATAATACAAAAATTAGTTCAAATAATCTAATTACTAAAATCCAGACATTTGATAAAATCTCTGAAATCTTAAACACATAAGAGAGACATGAAAAGCAAAAAGGCCAAATATATAGCATTTAGAAATAGTACATTGCTGGCTATAATACGAATGCATTACCAGTGTCCTGGCTTTTTATCTTTCTTTGTCATTATGCCCTTATCATTAGTTGCAATTAGAAATTCAACAATTTGGAATTTATATACTGTAATTCTCAATACTTTTCCCCACAGTGATCATGCAAAAAGAATGAGAGCTATAATTGCAGGGAGAGATGCTGGCTCCCTGACATTCAAGCTCTTTGGGGAGCCAGGTTTTGTCACCCTGGGGGAAGGAGGAAGAGAAGATTAATAGAAACACTTGCTAGACTTTTCCATAATTCTATCCCACAAAACAAGAAGTGGCCAAACAGCTAATCCATCTACATTTTTGTTCTGCCTGGGCTTTCCTAACATACCAGTTGTGATGTTATGCACTGAATCTGGGAGGCTGATTAACAGGGGCAGTGTCTCTCCAACAAGAACCTTCCATGCACAGCTCTATTTGGCTATACACCTCAGCTGGCTTTGTGATCTGAATTCTTTGCCTTTTTGAGGAGAACAACAAAAGAAAAGAAGATCAGCAGGAAATTAAAGGAGGAGAAGCTAATTCTCTCCAAGTGAAAACTTTCTTAGGCATTTCAGCAACTAGAGCTTGTCCTTTTCTGTGAAGGACCTCAGCATTAAGAGTGTTGGCCATGTTGAAGAAGTATTAAGTCTTCATTTTTTTATCCCATGAAGAAACAATGTCTCTGCAGAACCCAGATACACTCTGAGAAGTGAAACTTTGCAGTATGTCTATTTATTGAGAATACAGAACAATATTGAATTTAATACACTTTTCTATTAGCTTTTTGGGACAGATTAGCATTGTACGACAGATATATATCCATTATCTTTCACAAGAACAATATTTAAAACTGGAATATATTATTTTTTTATAACACTACAACGGGACACCCTTTCATAGCATTTTTTAAAGTCCTTCTATAAATAATACTACTTTAAAAAATGGCCCTTTATACATAATACTTCATCTATCATGTCTTATTTTTTTCAGTTGCTCATTCTTTTGTTAGTGGTACTAATTCTAATTACAGGAAATGGAAAATATTACCACAAAATCAGCTGCAAAGGCTGAAAAACCGAGTTCAGGATTATTTTCTCTCACTGGGAGATATTTCAACATATAAAGCCAGGCTGGATGGGATTCTGAGCAATCTGGTCTAGTGGAAGGTGTCCCTGCCCACGGCAGAGGAGCTGGAGCTAGATGATCTTTGAGGTTTGAGACAGTCCAACCCAAGTCATCCTACAATGCTCTCTAAGCTGTTACTTTTCACATTAGTAAATAAACAAATAAAGAAAGAAATAAAGCAGATTTTTATGACAGACAAGTAGGGGATAATTTTCTAGAGCTTGAATGGAAGGCACTCATAGAAATCCGATTAACAAATAATCAAAGCTGTGGGTAGACATCCATTCACATTGCTTTTGAAAATTTACCCCAGGATGAATAATTTTTGTATGTACTGTAAGTTCACAGCTGATGCTTTATTGTCCACTGAGCCATCTTTTGCCTCATCTGGGAAATCAGCTATGCACATGTTTTTACATCAAGAAGAAAGGTGGTGTTCTTATTTACTAATATGCAATGCCATAAAACTTTGAAAAGAATTTTAATGATATTTGCAAATTAGTTGAGTCTAAAACTCACCTAGCAGCAAAGAATACAGAGAAGGTAATAGAGAAACTGCTGTTCATGTAATTTTCATAGCTTCTTACATATTCATGTTCCAAAAGGATTTCTTTCACAGAAGCTCATGCTCATCTAACCAGACACTTTGTAAGTAAAAATGCATGAAATTTAAACCAGCTTTTCATATGGACATTTTTTTTATGGCTGAGTGTTTTAGCAATCCAGCAATGGTAGACACCTATAAATGTATAATGTGATGGATTAGAATGCAGTCTGGATGCATATGGAGGTGATGTTTGCCCTTCAGTGCAAATCCATTTTAATGTCAAAAAGACTTCATTGGAATTAATAGTGCATTGTCCAGGCAATAAGTAAAATGTTGCAGTAGTTTTATCCTTTGAAAAATGAATCCAAATCTTGCTCGTAATTATAACAATTATGACAAAGGATAAAACTGCTTCTAACAAGGAAATACGAAAAAAATAAAATTATCAGTGATTTGGATAGGTTTGGATTCCTGTTTCTAACCTGGTTTAAAAATAAGAATCTTAAAGAATTTGTTAAAGAAGATTTTGTCTCTTCATGATTTGTCAAAACACATTTTAAAACTAGCAACAGGCTTACACCTTAGACAGACATGCATGAATTTGGGGCATGCCAACCTGGGGAACTTGGGAAAGTTAAAACCAAAATAGCTGAAAGGTGTGGATCTAAGGCTTGTTATGTAAAGTGCTTTACCTTTCTGTGTGAATATGCTCCCTGCAATCCAAAATATTTTTGAAGCTTTTCAGCAGTAAGACCACCTTGTTTCTCTGCAGGATTTGAAGGCACTTTAACCTGAGGTCTACATTCACGTGCTTAGGCAACTCAGTTAAGCTTTACTGAGAGCCTTCTGGTAAGTGCATCTTAAGTTTAAACCTTGCATTAGAAATTGTTTTTAATAGGGAAAAAAGTGTTCATGACAGGTTTCACATCTATGTGACCTATATATGCTTTTAGATTATTCATATGTTTAAAATTAAATATCATGCTACATTCCAATGAGCATAAGAAAATCTCAGTGGAACCCTCAGGATAAAAAGGAATAGAGTGACATCCCTTGTGACGTCTCCACCAAAAAACAGTGCACAAGCAAATCTTCTAAATGACTCAATATTGTTGGTACCAAACATTCTGAAAATAAAAGTTCCTGATCTTTCTCAGATTCTCAAAAATTGTTAAAAAGACACTTTAAAATATAAAAAGCCTTCTATTTTTCAGCATTCTGGTTTTAATTTTGACTTTTTTTCTAAGATGGTAAAAATCTTGCTTCAAAAGAAAAAGAAAAATAATAATTTAATTTTACAAAATACTTATATTTAAATTTATTGTGGCTAAAATTCTCATAACAATAAACCATTAAAAAAATATCCCCCACATATATTTTGATTAGATTCTCTCAGAATATTAATTGGCCATTTCTTTTTATTTGAATCAAGTTTGTCCCAGAATTTCATACATGTAACATTTGGAAAAGCCAAATATTTCAGTTTTTAAGAAAGGTTCTTCTGGGATATGGAGAGAGTTTTCCATTACTGTTGTCATGGTTTAACCCCAGCTACCCACTGAGCATCAAGTAACTCACAGAATCAGAAGGGTAAAAACCAGAAATCTCACGGGCTGAGATGGAGAGAGTTTAGTAGGGAGAGCAAAAGCCAAGCACACAGGCAAAGCAACACAAGGAATTCATTCCCCACTTCCCATGGGCAGGCAGGACTTCAGGCATCCCAGGAGAGCAGGGACCCACCAGGGGTGATTGTCACAAGCACCATCACTCCCAACGTCCCCTCCTTCCCCCTTCTTCCCCTCTCTTTATGCACTGAGCACAATGCCATGCACTGGAATGTCCCTGTGGTCAGCTGGGGTCGCCTGTCCTGGCTGTGTCTCCTCCCAGCCTCCAGGCACCCCCAGTCCCTCACCAGCCTGGCAGTAGGAGAAGCAGAGAAAGCCTTGGCTCTGTGTAAACCCTGCTCAGCAATAACAAAACATCTCTATATATCAACTTTGTGTTGATAACAAATCTGAAATACAGCCCCACACTAGCTACTGTGAAGGAAGTTAACTCCATCCCAGCCAAACCCAGCAAAATTGTAAAGTCACAGATGGACAGGAATGTTAATGTAATGGTAAAAATGGAATGTATGCATTCAGATTGCAAAGACATTGATTGACAATGAATATTTTAAATCCATTTTACTAACTTTTCAACCTTAACAAAGTAAATTTCTGCAGTACTTCATTAGTTATTGAAATTTTTTTTTTTCCCAACACAAACCTTTTCAAAATACAAGTTATATTCAAGCTGTCTGTCAAGTAATACTGTGAGTGCCAACAAGATATTTTCCTCTCTTTTCTAATTGGGTAACACAGCTAATTACTGTTGTCTGTGGAATTGTGTTTGATTGGCAGCTTGAATGTAAACAGAAACCATAATTTCAGATGATATTGTATAAACATTTGGATAGGGATGTGCAAGCATTTCTCTTCAACTAAGAGAAATGCATATCTTAGATAATAAAAGTTACCTGTGTATCATAGTTATACTATCTCTGATAAAAATTCTTTCAAAATATATGAATTCCTGCCAAATGCCCAGTATAGTTTCCAAAAAGTATTTGGCAAGCTATTTTTCAAAAAATTTGAAATGTTTTCTAAATTACACAGGAAATATGAAAAATTAATGTCACAGTAATGTAATCTTTGGATACACTTTAAAGTCTTTCTAGAATTAGGTCTATAAAAAGTTAAGGAAACAGAGATATGGTCCATAGTTCAAAAGTAGTTCAAAAGCACAACAATAAGAAGATGTTAAAATGAGGTTTGAAAATATCTTCTAAAATATGGTACACAAATTAAATTCAGAAGGACTAGGATTATTGATGGAAGGGACCTGTGTCATGAATATTAGCAATATGTCAGATTTCATCATTGTATTTCAGAACTCTCTCTCCAAGTTTCCTTCATAATAATTTTTGATCTCAAAAAACCGAAAAATAGAATCTAGGGTGTTACATAAATACACAGGTCAAAAGGCAAAATACTTGGAACTGGAGAAGGAGGAGGAGATTGAGTCCTGTTTGTTTTTTTTTTCCTGAAAATTTTAACCAGGACAAAAGAAGCAGAATAATGCAAAAATCAACCAAAGGGATGAATATCTGCCTGAACCTTTTATTTAGCAAACTGATGTTTGTTTTAACTAGTGTTTTACCAAGTTAGCTTAACTGCTGCTCCTCAGATTCCCAGACATTTATTTGAAGGCTCATGTTTAATTTAATGAAGGTTTTTCCAGAATATTCAGAATTCCCATTAACTCATTAAAATTCCTGCTGGACAATTCTAACTGATTCAAAGTGTAGCTAAGAACTGTTAAAATGCTGCATTCTTTTTGAGAAGAAATTTGCATGCTCTCCCAATTCTCACTATTTTATACAATTTGTTGTTTCTACCAAAAACTTTTCATTGTTTCCACCCAGTAAGAGAACTTGGTATAGTTTATTTTCAGGATTTTTTCATGAAACTGACCTCTTTAAATTTCATTCATGAAGAAAAGAAGGGGAAAAAACTTATATAATTTAAATTATTTCAGGAAAAGACCTTTCTATATATAAATTATTTCAAAAACCCCTGGAAGTGAAATATAATGGCAATCCCAAAGGAAGTCTGGTTCTCTTGAAATTTTCATTTTTTAAGAGGAGGACGCCATTGGGAAATGCTTTGTTGAATCCAACAAAATATGCCAGTTGAAGTTTTGAATTGTAATTGCCAGTTAGAATGTTAGGCAGTAATATTTTTGTTGAAATTGCTTCAATGGAGCTAATTCCAAAGGTTCTGCCCGATTGTCATGAGACATTCTTTTTTCCAGAGCTGAGAGATTCTGTGCCTTGTACTCTGCACTGCACTGGGACAACAACGATCTAGAATATCAGGCATTGTCTCTTGAAAGACATCATTCAGGAGCAATGGCATCTGGCAGTAAATGATGCAAAACATGACTTTGTGTGACAATTCAGGCATTGAATGGTGTATTACTTTGAATGGCAACTGTAATACTGAGTGATTTCCATTTGTGAAAATTTTGAGAATCCAAGATAGTGCAGCGTATTCTGTGGTTTATCCCTTGTGCCTTCTCTCCTTTGAGCCTGGCTGAATAGTTCTTCTGAACTGAAGTCCTTGATTTATTCACAAAGTAGGGAGCTCTCACACAGAATTACTGTCTCTGGCCTGTAATGCTTGCTTGCATTGCAGCAGAATTTATACTACAAAAACCCCACAACTGTGGTTGTCTTATGTGTAAATGACCATTTTCTTTTGCAGTAAATATTCTGCATATGTGAAATTATACATATGTCTATACTATTTTGATTGCTGTACATTAAAATGGAACATTTTTTCACAAATTAAATGTGCAGCTGCATACTGCTCACTTTTGAAAGCACAAACCTTGGCTTTACTGTGAATCAATACAATCTCATGACCTTTTATAAGTTTGTGTCACATACTATTGTTCTGTCTAATTATTTTGCTGTGGATAGGTTCATCTCCTGATTTTGAAAATTTATGACAGCATGTGGCTTTAGATTTTTTAGATTTTCTTAGCTTCATGCATGTGTTTTTATGCTGGAAATTGAATTAAAATATGAATATATGGAAAAAATCAAACTGATTTATTAAAGGCCAACAATTATAGTTCATAATGACTCAGCTGAGCTACAGAAATTAGTGTGCTATATCTGTTAAGAAGTGAATCTGCCTTCATGACTGGAGATGATAGTTCAGCAGGAGGAGGAAGCACATGGGAACAGCTCACTCACAACAGGCAGCAGCAGCTGGTACACAGCAGCTGAGGAGATTGCAGAGGGGTTTCCCACCACAATGTGCAGAACAGAACCATGACCACCTAATCTGCAAAATACCTCCTAAGCATAGACTCACAGGGAGATCCAGACCTAAAAAACACTACTCTTATTTGGAAAGGCTTTTCTCTGTGAAAATCTTAAGCATATCACAGAGTTCACAGTCCTACCCTGCTCTGAAAATGAGCCAAATCCCTCTTTCATTCTCAAATAAGATGTTCATTTGTCAGCAGCAGGTTTGGGTACTACTATATGCCAACTAGTTGTTTAAAAAAATGTCCCACAGAAAAGGAAATTAAATTTCAGCTTTTCACACTATTAAATTCACTGACTTCGAGGACAATAGTTACAGGTCATCTTCTGCTACCTTTGCATAAAAGCTTCTTACTGCTTTTATTAAAGATTGAAACAAATTTCAAAAAGCAAGATGAATAATGTATTGATACTTAGAAAAACAAAGGACTTTGCCATATCACAAATAAAACTTTACTTGATGTATAATTTGTATTCCAGATAAGGTTTACATTAGGATATATATTCTTCTCTGATCCAATTGTAGTTGATATTTAGATCAGCGGGAGATATATCTTCAATATGGATGTTCTACTTCCTTCCATAAACCCCTCATCCATACAGCACTACAGAATTTCTTTTTACACTCAAATTAATAATATATTAATTAATATAGATTCTACCAGAACTGACTTTCTTCACGGTATAACAAAGACCATTTGGAGGAGCTAAGTGACATTTTATTACTCAGTGTGGTAAATAGCAACTGCAAGGTGAGCTGACCAGTACAGACTCTACAGTAAATAAAAAGGAGAAAATTTAGTGAACCTTGCAGCATATGAAAGGGGAAATTTTTAGAATGCAAAGTTAGACCTTGCAACCCAGAAAGAAGACTCAGGGTTGAGGAATGCATATCAGTTTTACAACTATGGGTGTAGGTCAGCTGGTTGTATGCTTTCAAGTAATTTAGCTGATAAATATTAATCTTCAACAATCCTAATAGAAGTGAAGAAATTAAACATATATTGCTGAAACCCATCATGTTTAAAATCTACAGAGCAGAAAGAAAGGGTTTAGTCTCAAACAGATTTACTTATATTCTTATACATTTGGCACTACTTCTTACTTTAGCAAATGAATTGGCTTTATCTTTTCACTACATAAAAGATACCAGCATGATACCTCCCTCCACTACAAAAAAAATTATTTAAAATGTTGTAGTTTGGGAATACAAAACCTTTAATTAGAAATCATGAAGTCAATCAATGAAAACATTACTTTTATATGCATATTCTCTATTTGTAAACTGATAAGTAGTTGTTAGTTAAAAACCCCCAAACCCCAAACTCAAACTAATATTTCAGACCTTTTTTTCCTGCACATAATACTAAATCAAATGTGAGTTCTGAGCATTGAATGACACATAGAAAAACAGCCAAATAAAGGTCATATAATATTGAAGGAAATAATTCAACAAGATGTTAAAGAAAATAGTTTACTCCTAAACATAAGGCAAGATTGGAGTTGCTGGCTGGCTAACTATTTATCTCATTGTATTTGGTCACAACTCACCTTTTCCTTTCATCATTCTATTAGGATAGTTGCTAATTAGAATAGTCACAGAGGTTAAAGGAAAATAAAATTTTCTGTGGTCTGTTTATATCTAAAAAGGACTTGCTTTAGAGCATTGTTTCATCTTGCAGACAGAAACATAATGTCCAGTGAGAGGTAGAAGTCAGTAAAGCCTGAACTGGAAATAAGAGGTAATTTCAGATGGTGAAGGCAATTAAATATTGTAACAATTTTTGAAGGGATACAGTAATCTTTTAATCACTTGGGATCGTTAAATCAAAATGAGAGGGTTTCCAAAAGAGAATCTGTTATGCCTCTGTGAGTTACTGTCTGCTATGGGAAAACTGAATGAAATCTCTGATCTTTTTTGTGCAAGTCAGATAATATTATTGTAATGGCACCTTCAAAATATATTAGTGTATTCATCTAGCCTTCTAAAGTTCAAACTAATATTAGCAAGTCTTTAAAAAATTTTGTTTCTGTATTGTGGTTTAAAAATGGCTGTCATGTTTGTGACATTGATAGAAGCAGCATTCAAACACCATCATTTTCTTTGTTACAATCACTCAAATGCCAAACTGGGAGTGGCTTCTGCCTTCTGCCGTGTTGTTGTATCAGCCACAGGTGATTTGTAAATAACAGTGGCTGGGTACCCCAAAGTTTGTCCTTGTGACCAAGAGACAGCTGAAGGAGGGGGGCAGGCGAAACTCTGCACAGTCAATGCCAGTTTGGGGATCTGTCGGTGTCAAATTATCATTGCCATTTTGCCTCATGATTGTAACTTTCATTGTGAATTAGAGCATTCGTTCTGCAGCAGCAGAAGACAGTGAGGGGATCATGCCTGTGTGTGACAGAGCAATCACAGCAGAGCTGAGCCAGTGCTGAGGGGCTGCCCTTCACTGGAGCAGTGACATCCAGAGCCAGAGCCACTGGCTGTGAGCAGCTGCAGGGGCAGGGCAGGGACAAGGATGGCAAAGGTTTGGAGCTCAAACCTGCCCCTTCCCTGCCCACTGTCAACTTCCAGCATGCAAAAAGGGAAAAAAACAATCTTCCCTGAGCAAGGCAGGCCATCTAGCAGCAGAGGTAATAAGACCAGGCAAAGCACCACGGGGGATCTGCTTGATCTAAGTCAGATCTAGATCAGTCTTAGGAGTCCTAGGTGTAGCAATATCTAATCTAGATCACAGACCAAGAAAATAGTGCTCTTCATACAATCAGTGTTACTGCAAATATCCCCACTAAAGAAGATAAGAAGAGATGTTGAGGAAATGTTCAATTTTCTGTCAATTCTGTCATCAATTTTGCTGCTTCAATGACAGCAATGAGGGGTTTTTGTCCCCTATAATTGTCACAAGAAGAAACCCATTTAGCTATATTCATCAGAACATGTAGCTCATGGCTGGAGGGAAGTAAAGTTTCAAAACTAAGAAATGGCCAACCACTGTGTAACATTCTGTCTTTTGTCTGTTGGTGTAACTGGAAAACCCCATCCTAATAATGACTGGAACTTTATATAGTCAAATATACATGTACATAAAATAGATTATTTGTATGTTTCTGTTCTGTATATTTTTTCAAAAAAACCCCACTATTAAATATGTAAGATAGTTATTCTGAAGAAACACTTGGAATATTGTATCATCACAGCTAATTTTATTTTGAGCCAAGTCACCTATGCCATTTGTTTATTACCTTTGTCAATTACATTTATTAATTGGGAATTTAGCATGTGATATCCTGCAAAATGATTGAAATAATAATTTTTAATACTGAATACATGAGCAGATGGTGACTGTTGAAAACCATATATAAATAAAATGTAAAATGACTTATTAATTAGAAAACATATGCCATAAATTCCTTTGCTAGAAAAGTTGCTATCTATAGGTTTGTTTGAAATGAATTTTCTAGTAACTGTGATTTGCAATTGTATAGTATTAAGAATTACAGATGAGTTTCTCTAGTTTCAGGTGAAGATACTGCAATATATACACCAAAGTCCATAAAAATCTTTTTTTCTTCATCAGGTGTATTAGAAAAAAATAATTATTAAAGGAATGTGCAGGTAGATGATATGAAAAGATGAAGACCTAATCACCTGGGTGACCTGGGTTATGAAGCACAGCACAAGGAAGCAAATTTCCTTGTTTTATTGAGTCATACTACATTTCAGTGGTTATGAAAGCACCTCTGTCCAATTTCTTTTTCCTTCTGCACTAAATCTCTCCCTGATGCACCACCACTGAAACCAACACTTTTGCCAGGGATATACTGGAAATCATTGTCACTGAAAACTGTGTTTCTACATTTCAAAACCTAATTTACAAACTTTTATGTCTTTCTCAAGTTTCTTAGTAATATTTCCACTGAGATCTGAATCTAAAGTAGTGGCTTTTTTTTTTTTTTTTTTTTTCTGGCTACAGAATGAGAAGGAAAGGAAATTCTCCTTGGATCAACAGTCCCTGCTGAGGAATCCATCCATTCAACTGCCTTGATTAATTAGCCATTACAAAGGTAACTATTTCCTTTTTAAATGACAAATTCTTCGACTCTGCAAAACCATTGCACAATTATACCCAAGAATACAAGTATGCAGAAATATATGAGAAGAAAAAAGACCATTTTAGTATCATAGTGTTCTAGCCCAGTCAGTGCCTGCATGCATTTTTTTTTCTACTTTTAAAAGTAAGAAGATGAAAGTGGAAAGTTGATGGTGTTTGGTGGTTTGTTCAGGAAATCAATCTTTATCTTCCATATATCACAGTACAGAAGCCCTTTAGTATAAATAAATTGACTAAATTATTTCTGAACAGCTCCTGAATAATTGCACATCTGATCAGTTCAGTGTAAGGAAGAGGCACGACTTGCATTTTTGGGTGTCAGGTCTGCAGTTCAACCTCACACATGATAAAACACTCTTTCCTGTCATTTTTCCTTCTCTTTAACATATTTCTGTGTAAGCATGCTAGTGGCATCAAGCTTTCATATATCTGATGTGGAAAAAAAACTCTCACTGCTAATACTCTTTTATTGATCAGAGGCTGTATCCTGACCAGGTCAGGTTTTTTCTGTGTGCAGTAGGTTTGTACTAAAAAAGGCCAGCATCATCCATGAATTTGTGGGCTGCTCTCCCTGGAACCCAGTGTGTTAGTCTGGTGTGACCAGGATAATCTCCCTCTCAGACTTCTGAAAGAACTGTACATGAAATTAAAAGGGTGATATTTTTAGAAGAAAACTAACAAATGTGATGCTTTTTAATTATGAAATGAGGAAGGGAAGACTTTATGAAAGAGGGCTAAAAATTTAGATATTAAGTGTATCTAGGTTGAAAGGCAGTGTGGATTTACCAAAACTATAACCTAACAAGACAAAAAGAGAACATTCCTCATAGATAAAAGAAATGCGCTAGACTTCATTTAAACCTGGATAATTCAGATCATTCTACATTGCAAGATATTTGTCAAACAAAGATTATCAAAGTAATTGAAAGCTTGTCTTTTGAGAGCAGTCTTTCAAGCATGGCTTTTGAGGCTGCAAGGAAATACGGTTAATGCCTACAAAGAAATCATGGTATACACCCAGTGATGGGAAAAAAGCCATTTAAAGATATGATACATTTAAAAAGCATTCACTGATGCCAAAATCCGTTAAGAGGAGAAAATAAGATAAGGTTTCAAGTGTCAGAACTTCTGTGTCTATTTCCAGTGGTTGAACTTGGGAGGGTAGGCTTCTGGGAAGGTCTTTGCATTTCTGAAAGGAGTTAAATAATGCAGTCCTTGGAGAAGCAAAGGGCTCCACTCAGTGACTTAGGAACTTTCTAGTTTTACTCTCTGAAGAAAAAGAGAAAGAGGAAGAAATTGTGCAAAAGATTTGAGCCTCACTGGTTCATTGTTCCTCCTAGTTCTTAGTTTTCCTATAGACCTTTACAAGTTTCATTGCCCTTGATAATTTTAAGAACTTGCGTCAGAAGTCTTTATACTCTGGGGAAATCTTCCATTTGAAAACTGTTCTGGGGAAATCATCAATTTGAATACTATCCTGTAACACTTTGAATAGGTTGTTTTTTAAGGCAAGTGGTGTAATTTGCAATGCTTTCTTTTTCTCACAACATCTATTTGAATATTCTTCTCTCTTGTTACCATTGCCCTCATCAATCTATGTTTCCTACCTAGCTTCTTTGTTTGTTACCTTTTAGCAAAGACAAGAGGGGAAAATAATTTCTTGTCTATGATGACAGTAGCATCTCAACCATATTGAATTGCATAAGTAGCCAAATAATATATCTCTAACCAAATAGTCCTAAATATTGCTAAAGATTAGATTTAAACAGATTCAAGCCTATTTTTCTTTCTTTAGCAAAGTCTTTCTATAAATCAGCATTCCATGTCCTGGTAATCTTTTATTTGAAAGAATGTTTGTCTTTATGCAAATAACTTTCAAAAACTGCTTGACCAAAGTGGCTTGCAAGCAGGTTTAAATTCACTTCACACATTCTGAAGCTATAACATTCTGACATATTAGTTCAGTTGGGTTCTGAATGGTTCACGACTCTTCATTTTCCAGCAACTTGATGTTTATGGCATGTGCTCAATTGTTTTAAGGCATGACTAAAAAGTGTAAAAGTGGTCTATGAAATCGCTTGTCCAGAAAAAATTCTCTGCTCTGTTGAATTCAATAAGCAGTGCGTATATTTACTTTCTCTATTACTTTTTTTTTTTAATCTTTTAAGTGTTTCAGAATTGTAGGGTTGGAATAAGTACTTAGAAATATCAATTTTCTGTATGCAAACTTCATGGTGCAGAAAACAGTTTTTTTTTTTTTAATGTGGAAATGTGGGTCTCCACAATAATTACAATTTTGCAAAGCAATCCACAGAATTTTACCTACTTCCTCAAGACCACTGAGAGAGAGGAGAGATGAGAAATACCCTATTTCTATTCAGCATCCTGCAGAAGGGAAAATAAAAACTGAACAGAGGACTGTAATTTGGAGTTTGAGGACAAAAAGACATAAAAGTCTGCTTCCCTAGAATAGTACATACAAAAATCCCTTTTTTTCATAGGCTTCTTCAATCACTACATCATGAAACCCCATTGAAATAAATCTTTGAAATAAATTTCTCCTTTGGACGCTAACAGCTTTTTCAAATAATCTGTTTTCCTTAATGAAGAGAGAGGTACAAACTTTAAGAAAACCAGCAGATGTTTAATGGCCATTTAAAACTAATTGTATTGACTGTATCCTGTTGAACTGAAGAATTGTATCCATTAGAATTCTCTTGTATAACATTCTGCCTTCGCTGACATTTTCTGTAGTGGCAGTGGAATTTCCCTGATCACTTAAGTAACTTATAAAGTGAGATATGTCATATTCTCTTTTTGACTTCAGGTCTCCTCAGTTGTGAGGAAGACATAATAATTAAAAAGAAAAACAACAACAACAAAAAAGAGGACTTGTATGAGTTGTAGGCTTTTTCTTTAAAAAAGCTGCTTTTCAGTTGTATAAAAATGTGTCAACATTGACTAAATGGAGAAATAGATTTTCTCTTCATGATAGGTTAAAAAAAATTGGATGTAAATGCATTTTCAGTTTCAGTACAGGTAGAAAGTATGATGCCTAGTTTAACACAACTCTGCTAAGCAGGTACATATGCATCACTTGAAATGGTGTCTAATATTCCACAGATGGCAATTACTTGCAGAGGAATGGCTAGGGACTTAATTAAAAAGGCTGAGAGTTAGCAAAGTAAAATGCTGCAGAAGCATATGAAAAATCTATACATTATGCAAGGGACTCCATAGAATATTCAGGAAGGTAAAAGTGTCTTTTTACATTTTCCCTTCATTTCTTCACAAGAGGTTTACTGTAAAATAAAGGTTAGTTATACCATGTTTAAAATTATATTTTAGCTAACTGAACTGAACTATACAACAAAGCAAAAATATATTTGACTGCACAATATTGATTTTACATGAAAGCACATCAGTTAGTGAAATGCAAAAACCAATAAAACATCACCCCTGGCTGGGATAGATATCTCTAGATACAATTTATTTTACATTTAAACCAATTATTGGGCTTGTTGCATTTAAAAATGTGCACCATATATCCTTTCAAGGACTTTTTTATTCAATCAAATCAATTGCATTGATCTCCATATTCCATATTAAACACCAATCTTAAATTAAAGCTGACACATTTGGAAGGCCAAAGTACAAGTTTCTAAGCAGAAATAAATTCTACAAGGCTTTCTTTGTGTGTTTTTATGCCCAAACATGAATACAAATATTGATTATGTTTTAACACACAATTTATAAGCTATTTCAATGCTTATTTCTTCCTAAAATATGTTCAATAATAATACAAACTCACAGAAACAGAATGCTCCCTGAAGTTCTTCCTGTTGCACTGGAATATGATGATGGTTTTCATAAATACTTAAAAGACAGAATGGAAATAAATCCTTAGGCGTAAATGTTCATGAAGAAATTGTGACTAACAGGACATACAGGCAACCAACCACTTGTTGAAAGGCAGATATAGGGACAAAATTTGTTTATTTGGAACAAGTTATCAGAACAGTTAACATTGACCTTGAGCCTGACCACGTTGTTTTCATTCCCAAATGGTGTCTACAAAGAGAGGAAGCAAGGCTGCAAATTCAGAGGCCATTCACATGGACTAAGCCATTATGCATAGGACTGGTGCTAAGTATTCTCATGGCCTTTATCCACTGATGATAGGGGCAAAACTCCAATTTTATACAAAGAAGCCAGTGTGTACTTATCCAGCTGTCTTTTCCCCTTATGGCATCACCTCTCTATGCCTGGAAGAAAAACAATCGTGCCACTTGGAAGGGGCTTCTCACTTCTCCTTGGCTCATCAGTTTCCCAGATTTTAAAGCTCTATTGACACTGTTTGTCTATCTCCAAATAGTTTTCAATTAGCTTTAGATGCATTATTCAACTCTCTGAAGCTTTCCAGAGTTTACAGAGAGTTTGCATAAACATAAAATGGAAGAATCCAGACTTTAGAAATATTGTCAAATATTCAGATTGTTCACTGTCCTGTCCACACCCCTCCATCTCTTGATATTGTTGTGTGCATATGTTGCAGTCAAATGAACAGCATAAGAACCAAGGAGGGAATTTGTCAAATACTCCAAATAGCTGCACATCACTACAGATTATGGCTGCTTGGATTTAGGGAACATTTTTTTGGCTGAGGAAACATTCCAATGGGATAGATTAATCTGTGTAAACCACACAGCTCAGCTGAAACTGCTGCTCAGCATTCTAAATTGCCACCTTCGTCTTCTTTCAGCACAAAAATGTGCATTTCTTCCTATAATAAAGATATTTTATAATAGCAATAAGGCAACTCCAGGGTGTGCGGTTATCACGAGATAATCATACCCTGGAGGGATTGCAGATACTTGGCTGTGCCTCATAACACCCCATGTGTGTGTTTATCTCATGATAACCCTACTCTCTTTTGTATCTTATTGCCTAATTATCCTCTGCTAATGCAAAATACTAATTTTTTTGTCTGAAACAATATGTGCAAGAGTGCATTGCTAACAATCACTGGAGGACATTGACAAATAATGCTGTCACTAGTTTGTACTCTCTTCCAGCCAGAAATTTACATAAAGAACCAACTTTGATTTTTTTTTTTTAAACCAATTCAAATTCTTTAAGGCAACATCAACAAAGTATTAGAAGCAGGCCAAGTAAATATTTCTAAAAATTCCATGTATATTCTTATATGTGATTTATATAGTTTTATTTGAATAAAATACTAAATTTCTTTCTTATGTATTTACATATCTTTACATTTCCAATTCTAATACATAGAAGGTAGTTTCTTGACTCTTGCTTATGGATCCTGAAGAAGGTCTTAGGATCCCCATCTGATATTTATCTGAGGATAAATTTTGTTTTATTTAATCTCCATATAGGGAGTGCTAGCTAAGTTTCAGATACCACTGGGAGATATTCAGAGAGAGTAAAGTTTCTGGACCTCTCTTAAGGAGGTAGAACTTTTGTTCATTGCAAAAAAATGAGTTAAACCTGTTTTCCACTGATGCTGAAATTTCAGATATTAAATGCTCACAGATAATGTTCAATAGCTCCTCAATGTCATAAAAATCACATGTAATCACAATTCATTGAAAATAAACAAACTAAAAAATTTGTTTCAATTTTTAACTGATAGACTTATTCTGCAATTTAGGTGTGAACATTATAAAACATTGTAAAAGGTAACCTAACATATGAAAATAGTATTATAAGAATTGCCTTTTCATCTTTTAATAAAAGCTGTATCAATTCAAAATTGGTTACTGATCAAATGATAATCTGACACATTAAGATGACATTAAATCCCATGAAATGTAGCAGAAAAAATGCCCTCAAAATGCAAAATGATAGGTTAATCCCAGAGTTTAAATTATATGGGCTTCATCCTTCTATAATTGTAATATTACTGAAGTTTTATTACACATACTGTATTCATATGTCCAAACAATGTCAGAATTTAAACTAATTTCAAAGGTTTTTATTTTTTCCTATGGGCCATTCTAACAGAATAGAAAAAGAAACCTGTAGACTATTCAGGAATGATAAAGAAATACAAGACAAGTTTTTATGTAAACAGAAACAAGAAAAGACAAACAGTACAATATTTTTAGAGAATTTTTTTTGGTAGAATGCCAAACACAATAAAAAAATGCAATCCAGAGAATCCACAATGTGACATTTTATATATCTATCTTATATATGTGTGTCTGTGTTTGGTTTATGTCTGTGTAGGTAATGTGCATTTTTGGTTTTATTTTGTGTTGTATGATATATTATTATTTTCCATACTGTTTGCAGTGAGCAAATTCTACTTTTAATAGCACCACCTGTGTAGATCTGCAGGCTTTGGTCTCTTCCTTCCTTTTTTGTGAGCTACAGTTAATTAAATCAAGATTTTTTTTTCCTTTTAGAATATCTATTTTTACACACTGTTTTTACGTAAAATTGCTTTCATGTTCCCTGTCCTCTCACTCAACCAGTTCTTCTGAAAAGCACGTATGTTTATCTCTCTTAACATTGCTTACAGATCTCATTTCTCAATCCTTTGATTATTTTAGATGGCCTTTTCTGAATTCTAGCTTCCTGGTGCCAGTGGAAGAGAATTGCTTTAATGCTGTTCTCAGAATTTGCTAGCTCTGTGGCTGCCTTGCCTGTGGCATTCCTGGCAGCCCTTGCCATGAGATGCTCTTGGAAAAGGAATCAAGGGACATATTCCCAATGAACAAATATCAAAAGAATTATGAAAAAGAAATACCTCTAATATAGGATGATGTTGATATGCAAAACCCACACAAATCATAGCAGCTGCTGGTTTAGACCAAAGATCTGAGATCAGAGGCTATCTTAACAGAAATAAGGCTATATGGGAGGCAGGAAGAGGCTCAGAGAAAGCTACATGCACTAGAATTAGCAGGATTTTCGCCTACAGTGGCCTCAATACTATTATTATTAATATTATTATTGTTGTTGTTATTTGTATTATTATTTGTATTCTTGAACTGATGTGAATGTGCTGCTGTGAAGATATCCTTCACAAGACATACTAGTAATGGCTTTACAAATAAAGAATAGTCTATTATGTTAGCCCTGTCTTGAATTATCTCCTTTTGATTGTTTATGCCATTAAAATTCATCTTAGCCTTTAAAGTGGACATCAATTTGCCAGCAGTAATAGAAATCACTCTGAATAGCCAGACAAAAAGTTTTGTGCCCTAGAACATGGTGGGAAATCTACCTGAAATCTTTCTCATCTACTGGAAACAGAAGAATTGGACTGCAGTTACTCCTGAAGTTACTACAGCCAGGCTTTCACCTGTTTTATCACCTTTTTGGAGAATGTTGCTGGCCTTCATCTTGAGACACACCTTATTGAAAGACTGCAGGACTGCTCCTCCTCCACAGAAACAACCTTCTGCCTGCCAATATTAACATTAGCCTTCAGCTAGTATTTAATTATGACTAAATGAAAATGGACCAACAACTTCAGAGAAAATGTTTATCATTAAAACTTTCTCATGTACATTATGAAAAAAATTGATATTAAATATTTTGCTTCAAAGAACATTATAATGCGTGTGCAGCTGTGCAGCTCTCCTGTAATTTTATTTCAATGTCAACGAAGATTTAACATGACTGTTTCTTACCTAAGCAATGGGAGCACAATGATGTAATAAAGTCACTTATAACAATTTTTAATGGAAAAGTCCTATTTTAACACATGCCATTGTCTATGGTCTTTTTTCATTCAGTAGACTAATGGATATATTAATAATTATGCCAGATATTATTTCTCTGTGATCAAATAATTCTTTATTTCTCTTTGATTATTAAACCAATAACTAAATAATCTTCAATTCTAAAAGAAAGCATGCTGGATTCTGGTCCCAGTTTTTTTTTTTTTTTTTTTTTTGTTTCTGAGTTTTGTATTAAAAAACTATCAAACTTAGTCAGAATGTCTGGTGCACTATGAAAAATAGCTGAAAAGGCAAATTGAACACTGTTCAGCATATTCTATGATTCTAAGAATATAAGAAATATTATGTTTCAAGATCAGCATTTCTATTTTTTATCAAGTAACCTAGCCAGATTTCATCTGTGAACACAATTTTTAAACCAGGATCTCTTTTCAACCTTTTTAACTTACAAATATCCATCTGCTGAGATGAAATGCCTTAATAAGGATATGGGCAAAGTCTATCACCCAGAAGCTTCAGTGCCACAGAACACAAATAATTATGCTTTTTGGATGCCAGTGGTGATTGAACCTTAAAACAAGTGGTTGGTCCTCTTGTAAAATCTCAAACATATTCCAGGTAGAAGTAGGAAGGTGGGAGTATGCACAAGGTGAACATTCTGGCTTCTGTGACACTGTTTAATTCTAAAATTATTTGTAGTCAGGATCTCCTAGGAATATATTAAAAAATACATGTAATGAGAGTAATATCAATGGCTTGAGGAATTTTTTTTAATGTTTTCTCTTCAATGTGAAAAATTAATTTTGAAATATATGAATTCTCATCTTAAAATGTTGCTTTTGTCATCATTGTTAACAAAAATGGTCTTTAAAAGAGAGAGACATCTTTATTAAAGGCCTTCAAAATATGCTAAATTTCAGCTCAGCTGAACACCAATATGTACTTAGCAGCTTACAACAGCAAAGACAGCAAAAGAGATACACACACATAAAGCTCACTCCAATTTGCCAGGAATGGCTTCTCAGTTTATGTTTACCCCTGAATCCTGCAGTAAAGCTACACTACACTTAGGAATGTTGCTCCATTTTCTGTGTGGTGAGGATTTCCTCCTATATTCTGTTATCTTTACATACATTTACTGTACTGGCCTTATTTCAGCAAAGTACTTAAGCATATATGTAAATTCATTGCTTCCACAAATATATGTGACTTTGTTCTTAACTATAAACACATCCTTGTGCTGCATTTTCTTCAGTGAAATGTAAGCACTTGTTGAAGTGCTGTTGTAGAACTAAGATCCAGTGAAGAGAATAAAATCAGGGCCTTACCTAGGTTTCAGGAAAGAAAAGTCAATAAAGTCACTGAAAGGAATGAAAGACAGTAAGACCAAATTCTGCCTCAAACACTGTAATATTGTTACTCTGCTTTTCATATCTGAAGGAAGAAAATTCAGACTGCTAAAAAGCAAATACTTTTAAATTAAGACTAAATTAAGATTATTGAACTAGCATTAAAAAAAAAAAAATTCCATTCTGCATTGCAAGAGCTATAACTCTCTGTAAAACTTGGTCTTTTCTTCTTCTGTGGGTTCAGATTTTGCCAGTACTCCAGATCTTATTCATTCTTTTATTAATATTCATTTATGAATGTTTCCAATCACATTTTCATCCTACTTTGCTATTAGAAGCAGCCCAGGGACTGGATAATTTTTTCAATAGAGTTGCATACACGTGGTACAAAAATGTTCATGTGTTCATCACTGTTCCTACTCATACTTCAAAATGCGGACTTGCTTAGCTCCAGGGATTGCCAGAAAGCTTCAGTTCCTGTGGATGCACGATTTTCAGATCAGATATCCTGAAAACATTAGAGTTCATAGAAACCACAGAGATGCCATAATTCCTTGAAGAGATGTGGCCAAACCACATCCCTTTGAGTGCAAAGTGGCTCCTGGTGAGACAAATAGGGTCTCAGAATAAAAAAGAGTATTACAGAATTAAAAAAAAATAATTAAAAAACCCCTGAATACTCCCAACCAAACAAAAATGTAAAAGCCCAGAAAACTATTTACAAGAGCTATGTTACAAACTGATCTTCAAATCTCCTGGAGGAAAAGAAATAAATTTTTTTGCACAATACCACCATTTATAACTTTTTGGTTAGTAAATGAGTGACCAATGAGAAATGCTGCCCATCTGCTCCCTGTTCCATTGGCCTTTGTTAACCTAAGAGTGGAACCAGTTCTCAAATGAAAAGATGGGGAGTGGGAAAGACATGAACAAATATAGCAAAAGGGAATTTCTGTTCCATATTAAACTCCATAGTTAGAGAAAAATATTTTAAAATATTTTTCAATGTATGGATACTTCCTTTAATTACTAGGATTCACTGGCTGGACTTACTGGAGAAATAGCCTTAAATGCTGAAATCTTTCCATAGTTTCTATAGTGTCTGGAATTACTTTCTACATTTTGAAAAGGTTTCACTTCTGCATCTAGGAGCAACATCTTTTTGTTTCCTGGAACAACTACACCACAACTTGAACTGTCATTCATAAAGCTTATTTGGCTTCCCAGCCTATGATTATTTTTGACCCCTTCTTTCACAAACATTCTTGCTCTTGATTCTTGCTCTATTATATTAAGAAGTAAATATTTGCCATGTTTAAAGGCTTCATCTGGTTATGCACGTTGAACAGCAATGCCTCCTTTTTTATCCAGCAATTGTGTCTGAGAGAGGATTAAAGTCTGTGAATGTCAGACCTCCCTGCACATGTAGTTGCAGTTATTTTTTGCATAGAAGTCTTCAAATTAGGACGTGCTTGTCTGAGTAAGGTGAGGTTTAGGACATGTCAATTTCAGAAAAATCTTTTGAAAATAAAATTATCTTTTCTTGAGCAGTGCAAAACCATTTGCACCTTTAATTTCTATGATTTCATTTATTTTGATATTTCCTAAGAAATGGAAACATAAACAGTTATAGCCAAGATCATTGGGCAACAGAAAAAAATGTGAGTCGTATTCTAGTTCCTGAGGAAAACCTTGTTTACATGATTAAACCCTTGCAGTGGAAATCTTGGGAATCTTGGTGGGTGGAATCTCTCATTGTCAGAACTTTCAACAAAAGAGCAGCTGCAGATACTGAAAGCATTAAATAAAAATTACCAACAAGCTGTCTTACCTGTGTGCACTCCACAGAAAGGAAGGGCAAACATGAGCAGGTAGTGCTTGTACATCAGTCAAAACCATGACAGCTACCGTGTAACATCTGACAGCACTGACATGTGCTGCACTCCCTGATATTCCTCTAACTGAACCATAAAGAGACAAATAAATTAGTAATAGTACCTTGCCTGTCAATGTCCTATCTTCCAGGCTTCTCACACTGTTGATTAGCATTGCTTGAAGTGGTTCATCAATACGTTTACTTTCAGAGGAAAAAGAAGGATGCTGAATTATTTTATTACTTTAAGGAAAAAAAAAAAACAGTAGAATAAGGGGCACCTGATTCCTCATGATCACATATTAATTTCTAGGAAAAGGGCAGATAAAAATCAGTATAATGCTTCCCTACTAGTCAAACAGATCAGATTTTGTCTTCATTCATCTGCTGTGTGGCAGATGAAACTTTCTTAACCAAATCAGTATTCCTATATAAGAAAAAAATCAGATGGTCAACCACTACCTGTCAGATTTTGCCCATATTCCAGCTATCTGACACCATGCCAGCACAATATTTTCCTGTAATACTTTATTTTTTATAAAATATGTATACTTTTTAGTGATTTTTTTCTTGTTCTTTTTGCAGCTGGAGGCATAATTATTACAAAAAAGAAGATGACTGGCAGTACCTGCAGGTGCTAATGAGCACTAATGGCCCTGAGAAGCCCCACCCAGAGCCTCCACCCATAGCCTGGCCCCTGGGCTCCATCTCATTTCAGGGATGGACTCTACAGATTAGAGAAAAGGAAACCTGTGCAAGTAGAGACAAATACTTGCACAAGTCTTAAAACCTTAATTGGCATTTAGTTTTGATGGGAAAATAACTGAATAACTGGTGTGGGGTTTTCAATTTCATTAAAGCCAAACTTTGTCCTGATTTCACCTGGGGTAGAGGTAACTTCTCCCCAGTAGTGCTACAGTGCTGTGTTTTGGATTCAGAATGGGAATGGTGTTATTTTTGTTAAGTCATCTTTATCCTAAGTCAGGATGTTCCTAAGAACATGTTTCCCTTGTATTGTTCTCTGCCAATGAGGAGATTCACAAAAGAAATTGGGGCAAGCACAGCTGGGATGGGTGACCCAAACTGACCAAAAGGATATTGCTCCCCACAGAACTTCATGCCCAGTATATAAACTGAGGGGAGTTACCAAGAAGGATGGCCAGTCTGGATTTGGGATAGGATGTCTGGCATTGGTCACCAGCTGGTATTGTGCATGACTTCAGGTTTTTTCCCTTTTTATTATCATGATTATCATTATTATTTACCATTACTATTGCATCTTAGAAAAAAAAATAAGAAAGTCTTTGAATGGATTGGTCTTCCCTCAGGGTGTCTGCAAACATGGAGGTTTGATCTGCTTGTATTAGTGAACTTATCTTGTCTCATCATTACCTTGTCTAAGTAATATGATTTCTAAAGAGAATATATATTAGTATCTTACAATACCTATAGGCTTTCCTCACTTGAAGTCTCTTAAATTTATGATGCATCTTCCACTAAGCAGATATCTACATCAAAAAGCCTCTAAGTGTCTGTCTTATTTTTTTCAGTAACTTACTTTTCTTTTCTCTTATTCTCATAAAATCTCAATTATTTTGCGCCTTGTTCTAAAATTTCTCTTTATTCATGTTGGTAAATGCAGAAGAAATTATTCTTTGGGAATAGAGATAATGCCTTAATAAAGACTCACCTTCCTTATTCTTTATGCATCTAATAAAGTTTCATAAATCTTAGGACTGATGCAAAAGTCTAACGCTCCTAATTTGTCAAAGGAGTGTAGAAAAAGGGATTAATATAATTCTTGTTTTATGGATGGTTTAGGTCACTGATGTTTATAAATTGGAAAGTTTTGAAAGCCATTTGGTTACTTATCTTAGAAGTGTCAATATGTGAAAATGGGAAGGGAGCAACATTGAGGGATTTTGCATATTGACCTTATGATCAGCATTTATAACTATTACTTTTTGCTTTATAAAGACCTAAACAAACAATTTACAGAAATTCAAATAAACACAAAAAACCCAAGCACATGAATGTGCAGATGTAAGGAATTCATTTTAGCCTACCTGCTAAGCACAACTTCATATTTGAAAGTGGAAATAAAAGAGAACAGATGTACTGTTGTGGTGACATGACCTCACCAGGCTTCTGCCCATGCACTTCACTGGAGTTAGTAAGCATATTTTATAATTCCTGTCAAAGGGGAGTGTTATAATATGTTCTTGTTAAAAGATCCTCGTTGGAAACTATGCCATGAGCAACTTCTATCTAGACTTTTCACCATCACACACTTATCTCAGAATATTTCATAAGCTAGACTCTGCATAAAGGAACAAATCCATAGCTTTCTTAGAGTGGTTGATTTAAAAGTTTTCTTCTCTTTGAAGCCATTTTTCAGTATTGTGACATTTAATATAGTGGTTTTGAAAATTTTGAAATTATTTTACATAGCAATTAAGGCAACCATGAAAATATTTTGTAAGTGGATATGCAGTGGCTCAATATGTGTGACTTATGTTTTATTATGTTAAATAGAATGGGCTTTATATATATTACCTAATCCTCCACCACAAGATTTTGCATGGGCCATAAATGAAGCAAAAGACCCCTTCAGGTCAGCATCACACTCATCTAGATAGAGTGTATGGTGCCACAGGACTCAAAGAGAAAAATTACCTACTCATTGAAGATGAAATAAAAAGTTCTGTTTCTTTGCCAGACATAATGCAGGAGTAAAAATTATTGTCCAGCTAACACATGTAAAGAATTGTTGTGGTTTAACTCCAACCAGCAACTAATCCCCCACCGCTGCTTGTGCAGGGTTGGGGGAGAGAACTGGAAGAGAAAAGTGAGAAAACCTGTGGGTTGATATCAAGACAGCTTAATATATAAAGTGAAGTCTGCACATGCAAGAAAAACAAGAGAAATTAATTCACCACTTCCCTTATGCAGGCAGGTGTTCAAACATCTCACACATAAACACCACCACTTTGAGTGTGCCCCTGTTCATCATTCTTCCCCCAGCTCTATACATTGAGGATATTTTGGAATATCTCTTGGGTCATCTGCAGTCATCAGTCCCAGTCTCTCCCCTCTCAACTTCTTGTACACCCTCAGCCTTTTCACTTGTGGTGTAGAGGGAGAAACTGAAAAGGTTTCAAGGAGCGAGCCCTGCTCAGTAGCAGCTAAAGCTTCCCCGAATTATTAGAGCTGCTTTGGCCATAAAACCAAAACATGGCCTCATGTTAGCTACTGTGAAGAAAATTAGCTCTGCCTCAGCCAAACACAGTGCAAGAATGTAATGCATCCTAATATGTCAGTGATACTTACTTTAGAAAGTGAGTCTATGATTGAGTATTACATTTAACTGCTGCTCTCTTCAACTCTGGAATATGGTGACAATTCCAAAAAGAAATAAATTGAAATAATAGTAGAAGAAACATTTCATTGTTAAGCAGAAAGAGTAATTTCTAATGAAAATAACAAACAAAAAATTTTTCAGAGAGGAAGAAAAGTGAAAATGGAGAGACTGAAAACTTCTTTTTTTAATGCAATTTGAGATTTTTTTCTGCCAAAATTTATAAAGATCAGACTCAAGAAATTATTGGAAAGCCAATTCTGAAAAATGGCACTGCTCAACTTGTCTATGAATTTTTCTTTTATTTTATGAAGAATTGTTATTTATCTGACAAAACTGAACAGTGGAGATAATTATTTGTGAAGCTCTGAAGTTTCTTTGAATGGTATTGGAGGTTACCCATTGTATCATACTGATTATGTAAATTTAATTAAAATTCAGCTACTTCACAGGACCAGTTTCATGCTGATGGAACTCTTTATTTTTCATACCTGTCACTGGCAGATGAAAAATTGAAGCTGTGAGGCATAGACTCACCCCTGTTCAATGTTGATGCAGCCATCTAAGTTAAAAACAGGTATCTGTTACAGAGAGCAGAGAACTGGATTCTTCTAGAGGTGGTACAGTCCTTAACTGGCCTAAACTGCAGTTGAGTGCTTCAAAAGGAAGAAAGGATGAAATTGGGTACCAAATATGGAGTCACTAGACTATCCTTTAATTCTCAAAGCACTACAGAAGATATGTAGCTAATCTCATTGTCTTCCTTTTTCTTCCACAGATCATTCATTCAGAGGAAAAAGACTCAGATAGGGATGGGACAGCTCTATCAAAGCTGAAGCTTCCATATTGCAGTCAAGACCTATTTTAATGATAGCTTCCCAAACCACAAATTTCCAGAATCCAAAGTGACAATACATCTGGTAATGAAAAGTAAATCCCTCTTTACATCTAAAACTATTACCTAAGCAGCAAAAATAATTTTTAAAAGGGCTTTTTAATTATTCTCCATAGTAACTTTTTCTTTTAGGATCACCATATGTACCCCATTACCCAGTGATCTCACTTTAAATTTGTATGACACATTAAGGTCTTATCATTCTGGATTGCAAAGGGATACATTAAAGTGCCACGTATTTTACTATTTATGTTTCCTTGGCAATTAAAAAGCAACAACACACCATGCCATTAACAGTGATTACTACTAAGGTCACTTAAAATAAAATGCAGCTCAGAAGTGTAACTGGATAGAAGTTGGCAAATTTCAGATCTGTTGGTTGCTGCCATCTTAGCATGAATTAAATGATCACTTATTGAGACAATATCAGAAATACTGTCTTCTGTTTGCCATTAGGTTCCTTCATCTTCCCCTTAGCTTGTGATTGTGGGCTTTAATATCTGACATTAGTTAAGATTTTGGTCAATCTATACAACAACAGTACTTGAAGATAAGGTCCCTGGGTTAATCAGATGGAAATAATTTCTGCAAGTTCCAGATAATCAAATTTGTATATGCAATCCAGTGATTATATTGCCACAGTAAGTTTTAGAGCAGATATCTGATGCTGTAGAAACCTCTTTATAGCAGAATTTAAATTGCCCTTGTTCAGTAATGACATAGGTTATTAAAACACAATTTTTGTGGTGACCTAATTAAAGCATTCTATCAAAAACAATCAAAGCAGCCACTCTTTCATTGATGAGGTTTTCCAGTCTCTAAATGCAGCCCTGATGCAAGCACAGCATGAAAAATGGATAAAATTATGATTTCTGCTGAGAAATTAGCCTTCAGCGCTTGTTAATAAAGGAAAATAGGAATCTACACACCAACACATAAACTTTGTAAGTGTGGACTCTCTTCTATTGACTTTTGCAGCAGGTAAAGTGCACTGTTATAACTATCACCCTCAAAACATTATCAAACAGTTCCAGGGTGAGAATTATAAGATATTTTAGTTTGGGAAGCCTGGGAGCTAGACCATGGGCTCTTACTAACCTATCTATCTGTCCCCTGGATAACTAACCTAGCTGTCTCTCTCCTGGGTAAGCTGTGATTCCCTGCAGCCCTGCCAGAATTTTGTTAAACACACTCTTGGTTTTTCTGCAGTTCAGAGTGTGGTTCTGAGCGCTGCTACTCAGCGGAGGATTCACTATGCATCTAGAAATAATGTTTATTTGGTCCTTTCAGATTTGGATTTATTGCCCAGTGACACAAAATAGGATTCTCCTCACAATGTCTCAATAGAACACATCCTAGTCAATCCAAAAAGGTACAGTAAGTTGTCATTTAGACTCTGCCTTTCAGACTATTTTCTGAAGCTATATTTTCTTACATTGATCATCATTGCGAATAAACTTGAAAGAAACAGTGGTACCCACTTTACTTTGTGAATCCAATTAACAGAATCTGGCAGAATATTTGAAAATTAATTTAGATTAAAGTAGTTCAATTTAGAAAGTACAAAATTCCAATTCATGTAATGGATCTTACTTGACACAATTTGGTATAGAATATTTCAGAGTTGTAGATAACTTTTCTTTTAACAACCTTTGTTCTATATTTCTTTCCCAATTTCATTCCCAAATTAGATAGTGAGGGAAAGATTTTTCAAGGCCTATGACTAAATATTTTTAAACTTTTAATAATACCTGCACTACAGTAGGTAAGTCTTGGCTTAAAATATATTGTAGCTCTGAAATTTATCTATTCCATCTAAAAGATGTGTAGGAAACTAAAAAGAAAGAATAAACTAGTGATGAAAAGACTCTCATCATTATTCTTTAGTCAGAACAGATACTCTCTTCTTACTCTTCAAAGATATCAGAGGAATTTTACAGTCCTTCCTTCTCTCCTTCTGTCTGATGCTAAGTGATACATCTCAGTTTTCCTGTACGTATCTACACTGGAATTTTACCAGTTTAGATAAATTTACCACCCAGAAGGGAGTGGCCTCACCCACATCTTACCAGGGATGGACAGTACCACACTCTGTTCCCCAAGCCATGAGCTAACACTGTCTAGGAGAATGCTACCTGACACAGAAAAGTAACATCCCAGTCTGTGTGCTGGGACAGGGACAAATGATGGCCAATACTCAGGCCTGTGCCTTTGTTCTGCTTTATCTGCTCATACAGACATGGCCACTAAGGCTGTATGAGCCCTGGAAATATCTGAATGAGATAAACAGATTAATCTTTAGAGCTGCAAGGATTCATTCACTCCCTAGAACACATGATCTCTGGATATTTGCTTCATGGTATTAAGAGAACAAGTGTGTCTGTCTAAGCCCAGTGTGATCTTTCCCACCTAATACACTGAGCTAATTTTTTTTTTTTTTTTTTTTTTTTTTTAGCTCACTGGTACTAACTCAGTGTTTTTATTTAGGTACAACTCTTACATTAATATGCTACTCTCTTAATATGAGAAGAAGTGGATCTATCTGGAGCCTTGGAGAGTTGATCAACGATGAACCTCTGTAACTGAAATGTCCATTAACTCTTAAAGCATCTCATTTATGTTAAAATTAAAGTAATTAATTTAATTGGAAAATTAGAGCAACTGGAAAATTGGAACTCACAAGAACTAGAATTTGGTTTTGAGAGAGGTGATAATTTTTGCTGAATTTATACCCAGCAATGAACCAGAAAAAGATGAAAATATTTGCACACAAAGAGAAATATGACTGATGTGGCTGCACCTGTATCTTACATTAGGTGAACAAAGAGGAACTGAACAGATTGTCCATGAGCTGCATGTTTGCAAAATACTGTAATCTTGTCTTGTATAGATATTTCAGAAACCACCACACAATTGCAAGCTAGCTAACATGTCATTGAGAATTTTTTTGAAAAGTTCACAGTCAAAAATAGGTTTTTGCATACATTAATTTTTTCTACATTTTTCTTTTTTGACATAGCTTTTTAAAAGCTGTTTGTAAGACATCAATGCAATGCTCAGGATGCATTCAAAATGCCAAGTGGATGAAAGTGTCTCTTTCTAACATCAGTTTAACGTAAGACTTGAAAATTAGTGTAAGGGCAATTTTGTTTGTTTGGGGCTTGATTTTCTTTGTTTCACAGAGAGGCAGCCATACCAGTTCATACTATAAATTAACAGAGAAGACCTTGAGAATCCAAACATCATTCCCATTCTGGATTAATGGAAAAAAAGCCAGCTAGAATAAAAATTTATGAACTTCCTGCCCATGTGTGCAAACTCAGCCCCTTTATGCCTTTGGTTACTTCAGAACATATTGGGGGGGAAGTTGTTTTTGGAGGTAATTTTATTTCCATCCACTACCTCAGACACTTTTAGACCCACACACTACAGTGTGCTCTATAACACCCAAAGATATAAACTAGGTTGCCAGACCCTTGTACCTGCAGTCTACTTAGCTATTTCTGAATATAAAGCAGCTCCATTTGAGCAGAGTACTCCTGGGAGTAATACATAATGGTCTATGTCTGACATCACCAGTTGTAGCTGACACACACACTCAAGCTGGAGCAAGACAGGTAGCATGGAGCTCACTTGAAAAGCCCTTGGAAGGAGGTGGTTGCCCTGGCTGATGTCTTTCCCTGCGTTTTCAGGAAAATGACTTGGATATCCCTGTGTTCTGAGCAAGCAACACAGAAAGAATGCACTAAGAGAAAAATGTTGCTGCATAGGTATTCAAAATAATAAAATATGTGATGGCTATATTGCCATGGAACAATAAGAAAAAAAAATCTTTTAAAATTTCCAGTATGATTTTGGTCACTACTTTACTGTTGTCCTTTAGCCCAGGCATTTTATTCCAATATATTGTGCAATTATACTTTTGTGATATGCTTGTTTATCACTCTTAAAACTAACTTCTGTACACTGTTATCTTGGGGAACAGTAAATTTTATTAGCATAGGAAAAAGCTGAATTTTAAACGGCGCAGAAACTTCAGACTCCTTTTTTTTCACCTTTCTTCAGTAACAACCTTCAGACATTTGTGGACTGAAATGGGAAGTAGAAGATCCAATGTCTCAAAATTTATTCTCTGAAAAATCTGACCATATTGTCTCACCAAAAAGCTTTGTAAACATCCCAGACTTGAATCTTCCAGGATCTGACCTGTTTTCAATTTTTTGATTTACCTTTTAGGAAACTAGTCAGTGTGAAGGACATAGTATAGGCTCTACATGTAAGTTCTTGAGTCCTGATAACCCTAAAAATTGAGTACCAGGCCACTAAAATTAATAAATGAATACTTACTTAGTTGTGTTTTAGGGTTGATGCATTTGTTTACCTACAGGCTCTACAAGTATGCAAGCATATATATTTTTATACAAATAATTATTTGAATTTTTGCTTGTAGGAAGATTTGGAATCTTTAGACTCTGAGTTTTAAATTTTTTGTTGCTTTTATTTTTTCTTCCTTCCTTCCTTCCTTCCTTCCTTCCTTCCTTCCTTCCTTCCTTCCTTCCTTCCTTCCTTCCTTCCTTCCTTCCTTCCTTCCTTCCTTCCTTCCTTCCTTCCTTCCTTCCTTCCTTCCTTCCTTCCTTCCTTCCTTCCTTCCTTCCTTCCTTCCTTCCTTCCTTCCTTCCTTCCTTCCTTCCTTCCTTCCTTCCTTCCTTCCTTCCTTCCTTCCTTCCTTCCTTCCTTCCTTCCTTCTTCCCTCCCTCTCTCCCTCCCTCCCTCCTTTCCTTTTCTCCAGTCCAAAACAAGTTTTAGCTTTAAAATTTAAAACAATCCATTAGATTAGAACAAATATTTTTGTAGTACTTTATGGAGTTACTCCTTTTATTTTTCCCATTCTTGAGTCCCATGCAAGGAGGTTAATGACCACAGGAGACACGAAGAACTGGGAAATCTCCTTCAAGATTTCTGATTAGCACCCTACATTTTAAAGCTCTATTTGTAGACCATCATGGTTTGCTAAAGGCTAACAAATAGATGAAAAAGTATTGTAGCTATGCTGTAAAATGAATTCAAAGACTTTTATCTCTAGTGAACAGCCTTCTCAGGAAGGGTTTTTATAATCACTTTGCACATACATACATGAAAAAAATCTAGAGCAAAATCCACTGAAGCTATTCCACTTGCAATTGTAAAATGTATGGTGCACAATATCTGTTTATCTGGGTACAGAATGATCCTTCCTCACACTTGCCCTTAAGTCTTGTAGATTGTGCACATGAAAAGGTGTGCAATTAAGTTGTTAGGTCCTCTTCCCTGATGTTATTAATTAAAGTTAGTTGAGAAGCAACGGTTCATCTCTTTTTTTCTCTGTCCAGGTTACAAATGGTCTGCATAGCACCTGTGGGCAAGTTTGGCATGTGTATCTATCTGCTGATGCACACCCACAAAACATGTGCCTTGCACTACATAAATTACTAATAAATACTAGGTCAGGTTGACCAATAAATTCCAGCTGCTTTGTACTGCCCTGTTCAATATAAACCAGCTGTATGCAAGTCTCATCTGGCTGATTTGGATGGATTTACAGTTATTTTGGCTTGGCAACACCACACAAATCAATCCACGTATATTGATGAGACTTGGTCAATACCTCCTCTGAAATCACACAAAATGCATAAGAAAATCTAACCTTTCAACAATTATTTTAAACATCCAGTTTAAGAATCTGAATAGATAAGGTCACATTAGTAAAGATAGCCAGTAAAGGTTAACCATTTTAATCATACATCTGTAAGAAGTTAAAGTACACTACAGCAATTAAACTCATGAATATAGATCAGCACTCTAATTCCATGTCTGGTTTTATCTGATCTACAGAAAGGACAACTTTAAAACATTTTTTTTCCAGTGCAAGTTCAATGGGAAATCAAAATATCTGAAAAAGGATGAAATCCATTTCACTAACAAAACAAACCTCATCAGAAACAATCTTGTAAATTATCTGTAGCTTAAAAACTTATTTCTGCCTATTCCTGGAAAGAATCTTCCTAAGATCAGAGGCCTTTTAAAAAGCAGAAATGTCCAACATCTGTTTCTGTGTTTCATGAAGGCAAGACAAAGATAAATTAATACCATATGTGGAGCAATATGATTCAAAAATCCAGATTTGTTGGAATTTCCAAAAATAGGTTTCCAGGTTTGTATAATAAATAAAATCAAAGATAAAGGACTTTTTTAGTACTTATCCTGAAAAATTAAGAAATTCCTCAATCAAAAAATACAAAAGTATGGTTTATATATAACACAGAATTTCTTTAACATTTAAGGAAGAAAACTGTGGTGTAAAATAAGAGTCTTTAAAGAATTCTGCAATGAAAGTATTTAGACTGAATGATGTCTTAGAAGAATCAAGACGAAGTAACATAATAATATTGCCATTTGCCTTCAGCCTTTGTATTTTTGTTTATTTTAGAAAGACCACAGCCTTTCAAAAACCTCTTCTGTCAGAAAAGATTATGTCTTAGGCTGTGGCTTGTAAATTTTTCTTTTCTTTTGCAGAGGAGTCTTCATTTGACTATTCCCATAAACTAAGAGACAATTCACATACCACTGGCTCCTGTCAGTTTTCATGAGCAATCAGGTTACAGGGTGCAAACAAAACAAGATGATGATGTCAAAGAGTCTCTCAAGTTCCATTCTGCTGCAGATCCTGGATGTTTAAGATTGCTGATGGGCAGTTTATAGATCACTATCTTTGTAGCTCCAACTATGTCTTGGTGTACCACTGCTTTCTAGCTATTTTTCTTCAAAATTACCTCAGCCATTTATTTTTTTCTTAGCTTTAGATTCTTTCTGGATCTGTGTAGCCCAAATATTCTCCCAGGCAGGGGTGAGAATTTGCTCCCAGATATTTGTGGAGTAGGTTTGTGCCAAACAGTGACCTTTTTCAGTCGTAAAGGTAGTTCAGGATTAGTCTGTGGCTGAAAGAACAGCATGAGCATCAACCACCAGCCTTGACTCTATGCAATCCTACATGTAATACCTAATTGCTTTAGCACAGAAGAGGTGCAGAAGAGATGGTTTCTTTAATTTCTTTTAGCCACAGACATTAAATCCAACTGAAAATATTTGCAGAATAAAGCAGTAACTAAAATATCTCCAAATTAAGGGGAAAAGCCCAGGATTTGGTCATAAGTTTGATTGATTTTGGAATTTGTTGACACTGCAGATAAATAGAAAGAATATTTGGTTCCCAAAAATAGCATGGTTAATGGATAAGCATCCTCCTGTGAAAACAGTGTTCAAAAGCCAAAGTTCATGTAGAAAAGCAAAACAAAACCAAAACAAGAAATCCCCCAAAGAAACAAAACACCTGACCAATCAATCACACAACAGTAACAACTGCAACAAAAACAACAAACTCTCAATTTCCCCCTAAAATAAGAAAATAGCCCCCAACCAACATCCTGTTATGTTGCTAACAGTCCCATGGAGTCACTGCCAGCTCGACAAGTAAAAGACAAGTGATTTTCACACCATATTGTTTTTCAAACAATGCTGCTCACAGGGCAGAGGAGAATGAAGATCACTGCTCTAGACTATACCTTGAAACTTCCTTAGAGCTAGACTAAGACTTTTCAGCAGAAATAAAGCTCTTAAGTCTTGCTCTAAAAGACTAGCAACTTTCTAACACTTTCCCTTCCCTTTTAAACACAAGACCATGAAAAACAACTAAAGAATTCATTAGACAAGTGGGTTTTAATCATTTGTGCAGTGTAAAATATGGAGGAGAGCAGTAAACCTTTTCCTTCCTATCACCATGCATGTGCTTGATGCAGTTCTATATCTGTACTGAAGGGTCTGTATATTATGTGCTAAGTGACCCTGAGACTGGCTCTGTTGGTTAGAACATGGTGCTAATAACATCAGAGTCAAGGGTTTGGTCCCCACATGGGCCATGCACTTGAGAGCTGATCCTTGTGGGTCCCTTCCAACTTGGAATATTCTGTGATTCTAGTGACTTTGGACAAGATGGGGTTAGGAGAGGGTGAGTAATTAGCAGCAGAGAAGACTCTGATACCTTTCTCATTAGTTCCAAAGTGGTTTCCCAAAAATAAGTATCTCCAGAGATGTCAGTCTGTACTTATTTCCATGGATGCACCTGAGAGTGTTGTATGATCCTCCTTTTTGAGAATTTGATTAAATGTTCTTAAAAGATTTGAAAAAACACTTGGGAACAGTGTGAACACACAGCATTACTAGAATTCACCTGCCATAATTCTTGATGTTGCACTGAAAATTAATTTTGAAATTGTTTTTTAAGCAGGCATCAAAATGATACATTGACTTTTCATTTACAGGTGCTAGATGACTTTAATTTCTAATAATGCAGAAAGGAATTGCAAACAAACTCTAGATTCAGAGCTTGAAGATCAGACTAGATTGTCAAAAAAAATTCATATGGTTTGGTTTACTGCTAATATATAGGTTTTCAATGAATTTCTAAACTCTCATTTCGAGATGGAAGTGCCCTTACTATGACCCTCTCTATCAGAAAAAATTTTAATTTGCAGTGAAACATATGGTTTTCTGACTTTTGGAAACAAAATGAAAATTAAACTTTCTCTAGTCATATTTTATTTTAATTGTTGAACTTCAGAGATGTGGAAATATCACAAGAAGTGCCCTTCAGAATTTATGATACTACCTATATTTGGGGTTTTTTTGTGTAGCTGCAAAACATTTAAAAAGATCCCCCATATAAATCACGAAAAATAAGTGGGGAAAGTTAGGTTTTATATGTGAAGTATAACATCAACAAGTACTGATAGATCATATTATTAATTTTTATCAGCATGGAGTGGACTTCAGAAAAGAAAATCTTAAAAAAGAGCAAGAGGAAATGATATCATTCAGTAGATATTTTGGAAGGCTGTATTATTTTTGTTTAGTTTATAGCTCGTATGTAAACAATGGTACACTTACAATTTTTTCTTGCTGAGAAATGATCCTCAGTATCACCTGATTTTAAAACATTAAATGCCCATCAGCAGCTTGAGGAATAAGTGAAATTTAAATCATTCGAGTCAGAAGAACAAAATATTTAAAACACCAATCATGTAAATGTGTACCTTAAGTGTGCTGTTTATAATATCTAATGTCACAGTGGAGATCAGCACTAAAATATTTGCTCCTGTGTCACAAACCCTTAAAAAACCAGGACATAGGGCAGTGTGGCTGCAGTGAGCAGCTGAATGCCACTGTGAGTCCTTTGCCCACATTTCTAACTTTTCCCCATCTGGAGGCTCCAAACTGCATCTGTTGGCAGTTTTTGCCTCTACATCTTTGGTCTCTGAGACTAAAACAACCACTCTTCCAATTTAGAAAAGGTTATAAAAGATAGAGTGAGTGACCCTATTTGCATCACAAGGGAAGTGCTTGGAAAGGTGCAATATTTTATATAACAAATTAGTTCTTCTTTATTGGTTTGTGCTCCATTATGTACCCTTGCAACTTTGACTTAACCATAAAGTCTTTGCAAAAATAAAGGCAGAAGAGAAAACCAAAGTACTGAATAATCTCTTCTATTTTTCAGCTTTAAATAAAGAGCAGAAAAGAATAGTTGCAAAACTATTAATTCTAAGGTAATCACAAAATGTTGTGATGAAAAGCCCAAGTGCTTAGTGACAAAGGAATACACAAGAATAGAAACATGTACATGGTGTATGTATGCTGAAGAGTCTTGTATCAATCAAGAGAATGATTTCAGTAACTTCTCTTTTCACTGAGGACCTGCCCTTCAGCTGGACAAGAGCAGCAGCACTGGAACTCATGCTGCTGCTGCATACATGGGCATCACAACAAAGGCTGGTTGCTTACCTTTATCCACAATTAAATAGCTGCAAAGCACCTAATCTCCTCTACAGGGAGCAGCCACTAATGCCTAACCTTCATTATCCAGGATTACCATCTCCTTTCCTGACAGTTTATATGTGACAACTTAGTCATCTGAGCTCCATTCATTCTCACAGCACGCATTCAAGTTACAGTACTTGAAACTAAGTTGACTCCTAGGAATGATCCATAGATGGTTTGAATTCCTGCCAAAGATAATATATCTTCTGAGGAAAAGAGGGAAAGAAAAAAAGACAACACAGAAAAGCAATAAAAGAGTAAGCTTTATGGGAAGAGCAGCCTCTTTTCCCATAAATGATGAATCAATCCATTATATTTTTGATAATCAATACCATGGATCCTCTTCATGTCAAGGTAAAAAAAAACCCAACTTGGTAAAGAGACAAATCATTATTAATTCATTCATTGCAATAACATTAATCACGACGAGCTAATGTGATATTAATGTGGCTGTAACATGTACTTCCACAGATAGGAATTTCACTGTAATATAGGAATTAACTACTGTACCATGGTTTTAAAGAGTTATGTAAATTGATAAATAACACCAAAAAGCTTTTTAAATAGGGGTAGGCATGAATCTATTGACGTGCTATGTTCTGGTGGAGACGGGAGGGTGCCCACATCCTGCTCCCGTGCCCACACTTGCAGGTATGTTAACTCTCTGCTTTGAATTTTCCATGAGTTATTGCCTACAGCAACAGCCAGTCAGCTTTTCAACACTGTGGTCCTGTTCCAGGAAATATTGATGTGGGAGATTAGTAGTTCTGGGAATGGAATCAAAGCTGTGATGATGCTCACTGGTGCCTAGGAGGAGTTGAGGAGTTGTGTGCAAGCGGTGCTCGGAACACCCTTGCACACTGAGGGAGGGAACAGCTTCCCAGAGATGCCTCCCACAGGAATCTTCAAAACTGGCTTCTGCCAGATCATTATGTTAGAGGTAATAATAATTCAAAACAGACTCATCCAAAATGACCAGTTCTTGAGTGTGGTATGGTATGGTATGGTATGGTATGGTATGGTATGGTATGGTATGGTATGGTATGGTATGGTATGGTATGGTATGGTATGGTAGACTTAGACAATAGAGAAGAACCTTCTCCTTTCTCACTCAGCACAGCACTAGGTTTAGCAAGGTATTGCAGCCCACTGCTGAGGCTGTCAGCAGCACTGAGAACCAGGTGTTAATGGAGAACAGTTCAATGAAGGAAATGGAAAACTGGAACATCAGAATGCATAAGAAAAACAACAAAACAGAAATAGTAAACCATCTTTCTACTTAAAGCACTGTATAGATCCACTGTATCCCACCTAACATTTATATTCCATGGGAAGTTTTAAAAGTCCAAGATGATGACAAAAATTCCACTTTGGACAGTAAATTGTACTAAACCTCCATTAGTTCCTTTCAATCAGTATTTCCATGAATGTTTCAAATTACCTGTAGAAAAGATATAATTTTCTACTATAATCTACCTATTTTTTCCTTTTAAATATTGCCTGCACATTGCTAGATACACTAAATGTATTTGGGCTATAATTATTACTTTTCCCAAGGAAAAAATACTGCTATTATGCTAAAAATGCTTTATGTTCCATTAAAAAAAATCATTTTAATCCCTAGGTTTAATACATTTAATCTTCTAGAGATATCTATTATCAAAGTATTTCAGTGTTACAAATTAAGTTGGTTCTACAACTATACTTGGAAGCTCAGAACACCAAAGTTAGTTTTACTAAAGATCCCATATTTATGCTTTGAATTATCAAGTTTAAGAGCAGTAAGAAGCTTGTAGCAACACAAATTGTATCTCTGGGTCTGCAGTTCTGCAATCTTGGTTCATATTTGTAGACACCTGATGTGCACAAAACACCCATGTTGAACCAGTTTTCTACAGTATATGAATCTCAACATTTGTTGTCCACACCGAAGTCTGTTGTAGACTAACCTGAAATATTTTCATAGCAAACTAATACAAATATATTTAGAATCTGACAGTTTGTTGCTCTATTCAAGGCAGCAGCAATGAAGTTTGATCTGCTTTGGTAACTTTAAGCATAAATTATTGTATTTTAAAAAATATTTTGGAAATTCTCTCTGCCATGTAACTTAGGATCATTTTCCAGACCTCTGGATTTTTCTATTCTTTAAAATCCAATTATGTACATAATTTGCAGATTCTTTTTATCTCATATGGGAAGGCAAGGTTGAAACTAATATTGTAAAAAGTTAAATGTCATGGATATAGTTTGGAGCCATCAACAATATTTGTACACAATGCTATAGCCTATGACCACAAGAGATTCTTCCTACTATATTTTTAGTTAGAAAAACTATTAATAACTTATGCACCTTAGATGCTTATCATAAAACTAGTCACTTAAAATTTCCTGACTTCCATCTTTTGTCTGTCCTGTCTGATAACCCTCTGGGAAAGCACTTTTTATAAGTACACAATACAATAGGACCTAGATCATAGCTGACATCTTTACTGAGATCCTATCAAATGGTCATAAGCAATTACTCAAAAGGAGCTTTGTCAATGAATGAGATTTGTGATAAGATGGGAAGGTTAATATTTCTGTCAAAAGCATAGATATTTATTCATTGCATAAACAGGAAAAATGACAGAAAAAGAAGATACTTTTGAAAATGTTTTTCCTAAAAATCTCTGGTATATGATTTTCTCCTAGCTTCTGAATTGTTTTATAGCAGCAGAGAAAGTTATATACCTGAAGGTAAAGGAGCACAGTGGACATGGGCTAAAATTTAGCTAGTCTTAAGTATAATTTTAGCTTCAAGAAATATCACTTTCACATATATATGTTATTAATTTTAAATTATTTTGATTAACTTTATTACAAATCAGGAGAAAGCTGGCACAGTTATTTTAAGAATATTGCATATTATATCAGGGGTTGTTTAAATTGACAGAGGTAGCTTGAAATAATTCATTAATATTATAATGTTGATTTTATTTCTGCTAGTTGATTATTTCTCTTCTTTTGAAACCATGAAAGGCACATGAACATAATAATAACAATGGATCAGTTATTGTTCTTTCACCTCGATTGTTTTAACTTCAAGTAGTTTAATAATAGACATGATTTTCAGTGATACAATGCTGGAATTGGAAAAAAAGGAACAGAGGATAAAGTAAAGGTCAATAACTGTTATTCTCATAATAAATCACAGGCATCTTATATTTTAACCTTAACTTGAATTTTCCGAGCAAATAGAGAATTTTTTTTTTTTTTTGAGAAACAAGTCCAAAACATAACATTCCTGAAAGCACTCAGTGAGCCTCCAAATCTCTTGATGATACCCAGAAATGTGGTGTTTCTTGGTTTGTTTTCTTTTTAGAAATGGAAAAATAATTATAAAACATATTGTGCTAATAAATCAAAAAAGGCGCTTGAAATAATCTCATAAAATGTTATGGCTTAAATAATGCCCTTCATCAGTATTCTTTGTTTAACATTTTATGTTTATTGATAAATGAAGATGCATTTAAATAATTCAAACAAAACATTAGCTGCAAGCAAGGAATTAATAATTGATAGGACTGGAAGGGCTTTTTTTCACTTGGGAAATAGATAATATTAGCTTAATGTGGGGTTGTAGGAACAGAGGAAATGTAATGGATCTGCCTGCTTTAAACTGATGATTGTTATTGTGGTCTGAAAGTTGCTACAAAGGCAAAAGCAGGACAGCTCTGTAACAGCAATAGATTCCACTCATAGGAGCTGACAAGGCAAATTGTGGTTTGATATGCCAGATTTATACAGGGGAGGGGATCTAATAAACTTTACATACACTAAAGGAAAAAAATACATGCTGTTAAACTTATGTCTGAGAATTTTCAGATGACAAAACCTAAACAGTGTCAGAGTCTAAAAATGTTTGGGTTTTTTTCACCTCAGTTTCACCTCTTATGATTACCTCCATCCAGAGTTTTCTCTGAGACAGGGATCCACGAATTAGGATACTGTAACACAGAAGCAAATGCATTCTTGAGGATCCTCAGAGGAAGATAATTTAGTCTAGAAACACTCATCATAAGGTTTTATTTAGATTTGCTTGTGAAGATGCCAAACTCTTCCAGCTGCACATTTGAACATGAAGATGTAGAAAAACAGCTTTGTCAGATCATCTCTTAGGAAGGAAATTGGTGATGCTCAGGTTGTGTCTGGTGATAGCAAAACCTAGAGTTACTTTTAAATTAGTTGCACAACTCCTATTTTCATTTGTTCTTGGAGATGTAAGATTTATGGTGATTTGAAAGTCTATCAAATTATATTTTCATTTCTATATGGCATTTGTGAATATACAATCCAAATGTTCATTTTTCACTTTAACAGTCAGAATTTGCATTTGCGCATGTAAACAACATTTGACTTCATTAGTTTGATATGCAGGACAAAATTTAAAATAAAATTTAAAAAAAAATTGTAGCATAAATCGATAAAAATATTATAGATGTTAATGGTCCAAAAACATAAAATTAATGTTCTTCTAATTAAAATCTTTTTTACAATCATAAACAAGAATATAAAAGGCGTAGTCTGATCTGGAAAGCACTAGCATTTTTCAGGTTTTAAAAGTAAGTTCGAAAGATCACAGCCTTTTTGTACTTGATCATGATTACTAGAAACCATGCAATTATGATACCAGGGTTTTACTTACAGGTAGTGCTAGAACAGCCAAACACTTCTAATAAAAGTATTAAATAGAACATTCTTCATTACTTAAACCGTTGTATCTTGTGTCATCACTTACTAAAGATGAATGTGCCATATTACTGAAAATGAACAGTTGTGTTTTCTACCTATTTTCTGCAGGGGTAAATGGTCATAAAGGGATCAAGGCAGTGAAGAATCAAGTTCTGTATCTCTAGTTATGTGTGCCAAGTTCATACCTGAACATCTCCCAGAATAGGTTTTCTGAAGCAGACAGATTGTAAGCCTGCACAAAATTGGTTTCAGAAATGCAAATGGGAGAAAGCAGCTTTGTTTTCCAGCCATTGCAACACTCGACATGACATTTAGATAGACTTGCTTGCATTGACAGTAGGCACATATGTCTACTATTTTGTTTTAAAATATATGTATTGCTTTTAATAACAACATTACAGCTGTTCACAAAATGACGCCTCTAGACAGAAGCACTACAATGAAAAAAGAGTATCAACAGAAGGACTGTATCTGCATGCAACTCTGCAGTTGCCAAGAAATGAAGATATAACATATGGTCATTTTGTAAAGGTGAGCTGAACAAAAAACAAGCAGCAACCAAGCCAATTTTTGTCATTTGAATTCTCATGTTCAAAACCCAATTTACTTTCATATGACTCTTGCTAATTTGAATGATATATTTATTAAAATATGATGCAGCTAGCTCTGCAACTGGGAAAACAATTTAAAAATAAATTTGTGGAATGGTACGTTGCCAATTTTTCACTTGTCTAGAGCTATCCTTTAAAAATTAATGTATAATTTTGCAGCAGAAGAATCGAATGCTATTAACAGCTTGCTAGTGTGAAGAGAGGAAGTTGTAACTTATATTAAATATCCCACTGTTGATATGCCCATGAATGTCTTCCCTTGATTTATCTGTTTATTGAACTGCCTTGGAAGGGCCACTTCTCATCGGAATGCATGGGGGAATGTTAACATAACCCAAGACTCTTTGATAATCTTTCTGGACATCACCCAAAAAATGACAAGATTTAGGAAAAAACTGATAAGATTGGAAATATTTCGTTTCCCACCATAGCAATTTATAGACTGTAGGGAAAGTGTGGGCTCCAGACAAGCTGCTGCTTTAGGCAACATTACTGTTTTTGTACCCAAATAGCCAACAAATATTCATAGTTGCGTGGGTTTTTTTCATCAACAGGAAAAAAAAAAGTTCAGATCCTTGATCTAATTCTGCTTACTGATAATGAACATATATATCTTTGGCTCCCTGAGTGCCTTAGGAAAATAACAGGAAGGAAGTTTTTTTTTACTTACAGCACTATATTCCAAGCTGCTCTTTCCTTTCTTTTTTTGCTGTTTCAGATCTCTTTGCAGATGCACTGTAAAGCCCCGTTCATGCATGATATTTTCTCAACATTTCCTCTCTTATTGTCTAGTTCCCTATGATCTACTTGTCCACAAAGGCAGAACCTTTACAAATAGAAGCCTAAATTTATTTATTTTATGGTTTTGGGATTCTGAAATATGCCTGTGCTTAGAATAGAGAACATCACTTTTCCATCTGCCTTATGAGTTTTGTTACTTTAACTAAGTTACACAGACAATTTGCAGTTATTTGCTTTGTTTTCAATGTATTTCAGCTCTGTCCTTACCAAGACTACTTATAATGAAGGGTAATGATAGGTTGCAAAATTGTTTAATCCCAGCTAAGAGTTATGGTGTTTGTTAACAAGACCCTGGTGTTATTTGGCCAGCAGAATTTGTTTAAAGAACTCCTCCTGTCTCTATTGAACCTGAATTCTCAAATCTGAGTTCCTGTAATAAAGGTTTAAATTATTTTAAAAAAAAGGAACTTTAAAAAATATATAGAACAAGAAGACCTGTGCATCCCATTTCCTTAGCAAAACTGCTCCAGCCAGTACTATTTGCACAAAAGACTTGAGCACAAATGTTAACACATTAAACTGGAAAGAAATCTATCAGGCAGGAAAAATAATTGTCACTACAGCTCTGTCACAGTCCTGATGAAAGATAAAAACCTGTGACAGACAAATGTCTGCCTGCATTTCAGAGCAACTACCTAATTTCCAGGAAAAGGTCAGTGGCTGTGGCAGAGTTTCTGCCCCAACTAATATCACTACTAATTTCAGGCTCCAGAGTCAATGCCCATGTAAAACCCCAGATCATCACACTAGCTGATGGTCATAGTGAGAATAAGATTTGTTAATACTGCTAACTCTTAAATCTGGGTCAATAGGACAAATCAGTGGGAGGACTGAGAAAAATCAGGACTTGCTAATTAGGACAGTGCTCAGTTATCTCCATCTAAGGAGCATCTTTTGGTATAGGATATATGTTATGGGGAATATCAAAGAAAATATCCAGCAGTGCAATTTTTTGGTGGATCAGGTTAGCCATCACATTTTCAGTCAGTTCTGCAGGGGAATCAAATATTACCTTAGTTATCCTATACACACTGCAGAGAGAACAATGACATCCTCTGTCACTACTAAGATCTCCCTTGAAGAGATTTGCAGTTTAACTCTGAAAGTTAGCACTGCTTTCATGGCTGTAGGTTGAAGGAAATTCCTTTTGAGCTGCTAGATTTCTAATATTAAGCAGAACCCATGGTACTTTCAGCCTATTTTCTGAGAAGAATGTGTTGCCCAGAGTCTACTGCACAGCCGTAGCAGGCATAGCTCTCTTTAATCCACAGCAACACCACTTTCCAACCTTCCCACTCCAGTACAGTCACCAAAGTCAATGAACATCTGATAATTAGGGGGAATGATGAGCCAGCCCTTTCTCTTTATGATAACAGGAAAAACAGCTCATGTAATACAACACTGTACATCGATCCTTTTTTGATCAAGGGGAAAAGATTTCACAGAGGCATTAGATAATCAGGAAAAGAGGCAAGTGTGTATCTCTATACAGCCTTGATGAAACAGTCCCTTGTGCATTAGATACTGTTCAATTCCCCTCAGTACTCAAAAATACAGACAAATAAAAGTGAGTGAAGCACAAGCTGAAGAAATGAAAGTAATATTTAGAGCTGTGATCTCAATTTAAGAAAAGCTGAATGAAAAAATATATTACCTCGAGTGAGGATGAAGTGATAACAGGATAACTATCTATTCTAAGGATCTCTTGGGTTAAAAAAAAATATTTATGGGGCTACACCAGAAAAGCATGATAGATATTGGTGAGGGTAAATTTTTGCTGGGTATCAGAAAATACTTGTTTAGCTCTCCATAGGCCATGAAATGGAGTTTCTCATGAGAAATTGAGAAAACCTGGGCTTTACAGAACAAAACTGAAAAAAGCACAGAAAGTTTTAATGCAGTGCTGCAGATGTGACCATCTTTTAGTTCTAGATTTGTGCATGTGTATTATAACATACCTGCTTGGGTACCCAGGTTCTACTTCAGCTATTTTATGGGAGCTTTGTGTAGCTGTTTCCTTATTCTTATTTTCCTTTTTTTAAAAAATAAAGAAAAACTTTCTCCTATCAGATAATAATTCTTTAATACAACTTTTTCTATTGGAATATTTATATTCTGGAATAATGAAGAACATAAAAAGTATTTTTTATTCAAAATTAAAAAAAAAATCATAGGAATTTATCACAAGGAGGTTTATTCATCAGAATGGAATTTTTCCATGTAATTTTAATTCAGTAGACAAGAAGAATCTCAACAGAACATTTAATTTTGAAAATTCAAACCTGAATTTTTTTCTCAGTATTTAGATATATATAAAGTTACTTTAATTTTTTTTTAATATATTTTGTCTAATTTAGTAGCTATACCTAAACTTTTTAAACTTCCCAAGAAACAAAATAAAAATTTCTTCTTCATCTTACTGGAAGCATACTTAATTATTCTACTCCATAAGGTGATGGTTATGTTATGTTATGTTATGTTATGTTATGTTATGTTATGTTATGTTATGTTATGTTATGTTATATGTTATTCTGCTTCACTGTATTCGGAGGGTTTCCAAGACACTCACCGTTGCTTGCTGATTTTGAAAGAATGTTCTGTTTCTCTGGTCTGCCTCCTTTCCAGCACTGAATAATGATAAACAGATCTTGCAAAAATCTTTTCACTGATGTTTAAACTGGGGAAGCAAATTCAGAGAGAGATAAGGTATCACTTTTCACCAAACATGTTACTCTAGCTGCAAATCCTACATCTTGACTTGCTGCAATGTTTATAACAACACATTTTATGTATAATGCCATGAAGTGATGACAATCTGCTCTACTGTCATGGTGTGATGTTGAATTAATAGGAAACAAGGTGAGGGCAGAGCAGGCAATCATTGTATGTGTTAACTTCATGATTAACCATTGGGCTCTTAATAAAGTCTTACTCTACAGAACAGACTGCCAAATATTTTTGTCACTTCTACAATATTTTGTCAAAATATATGACCTTGAAAGTCACCTTTGAAGCTATCTTAATATTTCATGCAACTGAGACTAATGCAACTTTTATGAACTTCAGTGAGAACACACCTGATGTGTAAAATAATCCCTAATAGTGAGTGAAATTTCTAAAAATAAATCATATGCAGTGAAGTGTGTTGCAAGAGAATGCACTGCATTTCTCACAATTTAACCAAACTTAGTTCATGTTATTCATCAATTATGCTAGAATGTTTCTCCTTAAACAGAAAATAGAATAATTGGTAAATAACTTTTCCATCACAGTTTGTGAAATCTCTTTGGCAGACAACAGAGATCAAAAGCTCTTGCTCAGTTTCAAGATCATCAGCTGCCTGCTGCAGATTTATTAGTTGCTTGTCTTGCTGCATTAGTTCAAGAAGAATGTCACACGTGCCCTCACTGCAGAGAAGACTTGTCAAGTCATAAACTAGGCTGCCCTTCTTATCTTTCCACACAGCTGTGCAGACCTTTTGCATCCTTTTGCATGGTGTGTAAGATCATCAGCCATTCTTGCCTACAGACCAGAATTCATCTAAAAAACTCAGGCTGATTTTCAGTACTTGTTGATATGATTTTGTCTCCGTGATAAGGGAACTAAAGTCAAAACACAGTATCACACTAGACCATGTGAGATAAAGGATCACAGCAAATAAAAAGTTCCTTCCCTGTGAAGCTTATACACAAGGTATGAACAAGAGACAGAAAGTATAATATAAACATATAATAATGCTGGTTGTTTAACAGCTAATCATCTCAAAAAAAAAAAAAAAAATTACTAGACAGCATATAAAGTAAAGTTGGAAGGACAAATTGATCGTAGACAGAAAAATAGTTTCACAGATATTGTTTTCAAGCATGGGGATTAGCCAGAAGGAAATAAATAAAGAACTGACTTTAAATTTGACTAAATAAAAAAAGAAGCTCTGAAAAGGAGTCTAGCTAGAAGCAGTTATTAATATTTTGACAGTAATCCAAGGTGATGAAGTGGGATTAGGCTATGAAGAATCTGAAGAATCTCAATGGGCCATGCTCAATGGGATAAAGTTTTGTTCAGGGCTCTTTTATCAAGAACATTTTGCCTGCTCATTCCTCCTGAATTTGGTTAGACGACTGGTGAGGGAGTAACGAGTGAAAGTATTCACCCTCAAAAAGCTGCAAGCAATGCCTAACCAAGCTGTTCAATGTATGATTTCAATGCATGCTTGACAGACTGCCCTACATCAGAGTTATCAATGGTAACACAGTTTAGTGATACTACAAGCCTTCAGTTTTGCACATTTGGCAGATGTCTGTGCCTTAGTATCTGCATTTGCATAATATGGCTGCGTGTAATCTGTGTTAATCAGCATTAACACAGACTACACCCAGCCATATCACGCATTCCTATTCAATGCCTAGAAAGTAAATTATTTAAGAAATATTAATTCTCAAGCCTTTCAGGTTCATGTTTGTTAGCAACAGGAACACATTATTTCAATAATAAGGAAGGTAAATTTTGTCACAGCCATGTTGATATGGACCAAAGCTACCCAAATACTTATTGTACCCCCAGAATAGAATCAAACCAAACTTAGCTGTTTAGAAAGAAAATCTGCTAGTCATATGCAGAAGCCTAGATTTTTAAAGGTTGCAAAACCTCTGATTAAAGTCAGATTTTCCTCAAGAAGGTTTTTACATTTATTTTTCTAAAGCCTTTATACATATGTACATATACAGGCATAAGTGACACTCATGTTTGTATTCTCTAGAAATTTACGTTGAGAAAAAATTATAGTCAAGTTTTTATGTTTAGTAGAGGTTATATAGGATATATTGTGGTTAAACAGTCTAGAGCTACAAAAGGAAGTTAAGATATTTCAACCACCATGCCAAAGCTCTATTTCTTAGGTTTCAATAGAGGCTAAGATGTCAACCTTAATACTGGAAACCTTCTTTTGGACATCATTTATTCAAAAAATGCCCCTAGATTTTCTATTATTATAATGACTATATGAACTGATGGAATCAAGGACTTGAAATCCTGACCTGTCAAGTCCACTGCTCAGCCACTCTCTGTCTGAAGTTGGTATCACAGATTCACTAGCATTCATCTATTGCAAATGTTTATAGTACTGCAATAGTTTATTGATACTTTGCCCTGCAAAACCACCACAGATTTGTCTCACCTATAGCTTCTATTGGCTGACAGGCTGCTGATTTCAGGTGTGAGAAAGCAAGTAACCAGCAAGAGAGGAGCAGCTGAGAAATTCCACAGAAACTATGAGAGTGGGAGTTCAAAGGTTATTTGTACTGCAGTATGTTCTCTCTCTTTTACTGACAACAGTTTGACATCGTTTCATTGTTTCTCTATAGGGAGGCCAGTTTTCAGCTATCTGGCAAAGATAAATTATGCAAAATTCTGCAAAGAATGTAATTTTTACTGCTTGAGAAATTGCTGGAGGTCTTGTGATATATAAGCTGAGCATTAGTAAGGCTGAGAGATCTTGGAACAAGACACACCTATGGTTATAAAAGAAAAAGAGACTCGACCAAAGATATTTGAAACTTTACATGTTGGATGATAGCTTGTTCAAATATTTTTGTAACAAGTGGAATTGCAGTAGGAAGTATTGTAATTCTTTTCTGAGGAAGTGGATGGTCAAAATCTCAATTTAGAGTCTCAACATTTCCAAAGGTTGGTCTGGACTTGTAAACTCAGGTTCTGGCTGAAGCTTCCATGAAAAACAATCAATTTTATCTACCTCCTTCTTTGCGACTTTCTTACCTTTCATTTTCTCTTTATTCCAGGATCTTAAAATGATACTGGGTCTTGGGTTAACCTTAGTTAACATTAAATTTTCCTCTGTACATTTACTGTACATTTAGTATATTTTCCTCTAATGCAATGAAATGTGTGCTTAATTGACCATATTGGCCAAAAAGCCACATTGCTATTAAAAGTTAAATATTAAATATATCTTGTTTTTTATTCTGATGCTCAATTAATCTGTTAATAGTTAATAGTTCTGAAATAAGCTGGTTGGTCTATTTTGCAAACAAGACATATATTTTTATCAAAATCCATTAAATTCTTCATTTGTAAAAAATTATTTACATAAGCATTATCTATGACTTAATTCCAAGGTTGAAAACAAAAAAGCAATATTAAGAGAATAACAATCTCTATTTCTCTCACTTCCAGAACCTGTCTCTACCTTCCAGCTCTTTTTTTAAATGCTATAGAACATATTTATGTGTAAGAGGAAGTCACAATAGTAAAAAAACCTGCTGTCTGAGAAAACAAAGAACAATTAATGAAGAAAAAAAATCTCCAATGGAATGCCTGTTATTTTCCCTTAAGTGATACATTAGGTACAGGAAATCACATTACAATTTGATGTATGTGTCACTTTAAGAGTGATTCTTGGGTTGTGGAGGTAGCTTGTGTGTCGTATGATGTAAGTACTTTTATTGAGTAGGTAAATGTGTAATAGCTAAAAGCCTCATAAATCAGCTAAATGTTCTCCCAATTTATAGAGAATATTTGATCTGAGAACATTACTGTCTAGTGAGCTGCTGAGAAAAAGAGAAGACGTGAAGAGTGATGGAGATGGATACCTTGGATAATTTTTTTGGATATATGGTGTCTGGGGCTGCCTCTTCACTTCTTGCATTTTTTGTACTTGTGCAAGTGTAATGTACTACCAAATTAAAGTTTTCTGCTTACTTACTTTAGCACTTTTATAGCTGCTTCCCATAATAATAGAGTCACACAGAATGAAGCACAGGATAAGTTTTCATTCCTAAGATCTTTCTCTATTAAACAATTTGTTTGAGAAATTCATCTAGCCATTGTTTTCAGCATTTCAGTCCACCCTTATTAAAGCAAAGAAGTAAAATTTTTCCAATTTCAAGTACAAATTACTAATATTCAGTCTGTCTCTGCATATTAATTCTTAGTGGAACAATGGGGGACTTTGAAAAACTGTATTTATAAATACATATATAAATATATACAGAAACTAAATATAAAAGAAACATCACACAGATACACTTTGATTCCCCTTTACAGAATTCTTTATATAGTACTTAACAAGTACATTAGAAGTATTTCATATTTAGCAGCATCTGTCAGTAGTATTATAATCTGTACTCTATGATGAGTGCATGTATTGACTGAAGCTGAACTTTTGAACCTGTTGCAACATCAGACAGCAAAAAATTGTTATTTATTTGCCATATTGCAGTTATAAAATTAAATAGCTATTTTCTATGGTTACTCAAGAGCAGGTGTTGAACAGCCTCTGATTGCTAAATGGATACTTCAACATATTTTTGAAACTGTGATTTGTGAGGGCTCTGATGCTCTGAGGCATTACTTGTTGGATTGTTCACCTATTCATATTTCATACAGCTGAATACCCTCCACTTTAAGTCTCATCAGAGGCCTTTAAAAACCTTGTTTCACACAAAGTCATTTTTCATCAGGCAACTATGGAAGCAGTGACTGTCTAAAGTTTCTTTTTCTTTTCCTTTCTGAGCCACACAAGTAGTACATAAGGCATCAATCCCTAGAAACATGAGCTACTGTAGGATTTATTGTCCATGTGAAATGGTTAAAATTTCTCCAAATAAAAGCAATTGTCTTTGCATGTATAATTCTTTCTGGGCAATTTAAGACTGACCCATCAAATTTTTGAGGAATTAAGAGCAAAAGATTGTTTGAGACACGGATCCCTGATTAAAAAAAAAAAAAAGTGTGCATCAAGTGTCTTACCTTATAACGTCCTAAGTTATTATTACCACAAAACAAGTTTAATAAAAAGTGGGTGGTTTGATATGTCTGTCCAGGAAGAACACAAGGCAAGGAAAAGATACTAATCCTAACAGAATTATAAGAATAGAGGCATCTTTTCTTCCTAAGCCAACTCATTTGAGCTATTTGGTGCACACCTGGCTCAGTAGTGAGATAGGCTGGCATCAGCAGGCACACAGTTACAGAATGTTTCTGGATTTCTAGAACTCTAGGTTCTAGTCCAGTCTTAAGAGTTAGGTCCAAGCTGCTAATTGTGACAACCCAAGACACAATCCTATATGCCATCCCACTGGAATTCTGCCTGACTACTTTACTGGCTCTGAATGACACTTAAGTTCAATCTGTACTGGTATATGATCTGCTTAGTAAGGTCTATAAAACACTAACAAGGTTAGCAATTTCTGTTGAGGAATGATACTGTTTCAATTATTCTAATAATTCCTCTTTGAACTTGACCTCTCAAAAATAGAGCTCATACAATGTTCCTTAATTCTAACTTTCCCTCATTCAGAGCATAATCCAACTCTTTAAATGATATTTTTCCCTTAGCTTTTTCATGTTAAAATACACCTTCTTAAAACACTTTTTCAGCCCAATTTTAACCAAACCTGAAGTGCCTTTTTTTTTTCCTTAAGAAATTTCCTTCACATGTTTCAGCATGTAAAAACCACAAAAAATAAAACTGGGATTTCTAAAAGAAAGCAAAAGCTTAGATGTTCAAAGTTTATAGAATTAGGAAACAAAAGGTCAAACATGTCTGCCTTCATAAATATGATGTCAATTTCTAGAACTGTGATCTGTATAAAATTTCCCTCAAAATCAAATAAATATCAGTGGCAGGATACTAGAATGAAAAAAAAACTTGCAGGTCACATTGCTGGTTTTTTTTGTTCTTTGTGTCCTGATGAAAAATCTCAGACGCGTGTTGTAAAAAAATGTAAAATGCTGAAATGCAGACTAATAACAGCAACTTTCATGGTGATGCCAGCTACAAAATGTTACAGTGTGATCCTTCTAATCTAAAAATAAGCTTAATCATAGGATAGATGTTTTGTCATCAGCCTGCTGTTGAGATAATCTTTCTCTTCTGTAGCTACATGACGAATATCAGTCAAAGCAAGATGGAAGCCTTTGAAGGGAAATTTTAATCCATAAAATATATATCTTTGAGAAAGGAGTGATTTGAACATCAAATGAAACCATTTGGCTTTGTACTGAAACACAGTAAATTTTTTCTAAGTAATACTCTTGGGCAATCTTATATAACTGAGGAAGTTGAAGTTCTTGAAGTTACGATTATGATTGGCCAATATAAGAGAAAAAATCATGCTTAGGGAAAAACTGTAGTTCTTTGTCCTTGCATTTACGTCTTAGTTGTGCTCAGGGGTCCTCATCCAACTTCCAGTGAAATCAATGAGATCTGGAAAAGGCCATCATAGCATAAACCTTGTGCCTGCAGGTTTTTTTTATCTTGATGTAAAAAGAATATGCTTATGGCTTTGAACATGTGAGAGGGAAAAAAACTCTTGCTTCAGGAAAGGACTGTGGGGATATTTTTTTAAGATATAAAAGGAGTTAGGCACCTAACTGTGACTCGTGCCTTTAGAAATACTAGACTTACCATCTAGTAAAGCAATATTATCAAAGTGAAGTATAGATTCTTCTTGGTGAGCTGGTCTTGAATAAAAGCACTATTGTGTTTTTCATTAATAATTATTTGCCTACTCTTAGGGTTTTTTAATTTTTCTATTTGTAGTATTTATTAAAGATTCAGTCCTATTAGAAATAGAATTTTTTTAAAGCCATTCTTATCTTAGCAACTAAAGATAGGATAAATAAATGGAAAAAGGAATGGAATGCTTCTGGGCAGTTCTCTGTGGCTGCTTCGAGGGCAAGAGACCTAGCATAGCACACAAAAATGTTGTGGTAGCTTTTCATTTCTTTCTCACATTGCCTCAGACATAACATATGGACAGTTCTTCTTGTATACATGATTCCTTAGACAATAAATTGAAGAATATAAACATTTAAATAGTTTAATATTTTTCATATCACTATTACTATTCTCCTACTAAAGTCACTGATCTAGAAAAGGTTTGGTTTAAAAGACACTAAAAAAACTCTGTGCCTATTTCAATACTAAACATATTTCACAAGATTTCCACTTTGCAAGTAAATCCATTAATGCAAATTAGGATAACTGGTTTGTGCAAAGGTTTATAGTTTTCAAAAAGAAACAATTGATTTCTCTAATCTTCACATAAAGATGTGGATTGTTAATGAATTCTGGCATGCTGTCTGCTTTTGCAGATAAAGCCATCAAGCAATTCTGTTTAGATTCAACAAAAATAACTTTACAAGGCTTCTAGATTATACATGGATTGAACAATCTTACTTCAGTTTTGAGGAAAGCAGCTATGTTTGAAAAAATAACTAGTGTTTCAATTGGCATGTGAGAGAACTAACATCTAAAGATATAAATGAAACTTTAAGAAGAAACTTAATTTTTTGATAATTACAAGTTATTTGGACCCAAGAAAGGCTGACAAGCTCCATACAGAAAAGATTGTTTGCCATTTAACTATTATGAATTCTCTTGTCTGCATTAAATTTTTCTTCCTAAGGTCAAGCCTACTAGTCACAAGTCATCCATTTGCTGAGGAACCTTCAAACCATTCACATTTATTCCTCCAGCTATATACATTGAAAAACTGATGTGCACATGCATGTACTTCTTGGGTGAATAAAGTGCCTCTCTATATTTTGGTGACATTTCTAAATTCACCTTTCAGGAAGCAAACGATCTCAAAATATGGAAGGCAAACTCCAGCTGTGATTCTTTGTAGATCACTTTTACACAGATGGACTTCTATTGCATCAACAGAAATACTTAATGATTTTCAGCACCTTTTTTTTTTTTTTATTATTGTGTGGTGTGAGTTTGGGCTTTTTGTTTAGTTTTTGGGGTATTTGGTTGTTAATTAGAGGTTGATTGGTGGTAAAACAACATAGCTAGGACACCTAGTTGCTGCATATATGTACACCATTACTTAATATGTAAGTATTTATTTATGTAAATGAGCCCTGAAATTTTAGGTTGAACGTTGAAAGTCAGGCAGTGTTTTCTGTTCAGACTTTTCCACCACTGCTTAGGTGGTCCTGCAGTCATTGAGGAGGGGACTTTGAAAACAATTGTCCTGAATTACATTTGAAAACTCCTATTGGATGTGATCCATCATGTTTAGCATGCTAACAGTTCTGGCAGGAATGAGTTCCATGAGCAATGCTTTTGTTTGTTTTTTACTGCAGCATTTATGCTACTCAAACTCCAGGGAAAACATGGATTAACATCCAAATTGCATTTGATTCATAACTGCAATACTGTCCTCCTTGTTCTGAAAACTATCTAGTGACAGTAACTCCATCTAGTCTGAAAATATCACATATTACTCATCAAAAGATGGAAAATTACATATAATGATATATTCTTAGCTCATCACAGAGAATTCTTCCCCCATTTGATAGCAGATCATAAAAGTTAAAAAAAAAAATAGACATCTGTGAGTTAGGTTTTTTCTAATATATTTTTGAGAACCTATATAAGAGAAATAAAACACTCTCATCTATTAACAATTTGGTTTTTAAGGATTTTTAATTTTTTTAAATAAATAAAAGTGAGAATGCAAATTCTCTCTGAAGAATGTGAAGACCTTGCATGATTTGAACCAGCTTCTAAATTTACAATGTTCAAGAAAGTCACATAGTCACATAGACAAACAACTGTCTTAGTATTTGATATATCCATTTATAGATTTTCAGTCTAGGAGCTACAGTGTTTAAGATATCTATGAAATTGTGACTGTTAGACTTCAAGTAATTTTTAATCTGCTGTTTCTATCACTTTTCTCCTTTACTGCTCAGCTGCTTTTAACTATAGATTTTCTCAGTTCCTCCATTTTTAAAACTACCTGGATGTAGCAAAATAGTAGAATTACTAGCTGTTTTTTCTTATTACCTCATACTGCCTGTCATATGTTATTATACTCTCCTTCAGCTCTGACATCTACTTTGTAGCCCACATTAATGAAAATGACAATCGACCCAAGTCCTCTTTCCTTGCTTCAGCAGTCCTACAGGGGAAAATAGTTCTTCAGAATAGAAGGCAAAAAATAAAACAACAGGAAAACCTTCAGATTCACTATGAAATAAGTGGATTTAAAATCCCTCATGCACAAACAAAATACTTTTCCCTACTATTTTTTTTTAAATTTATACCACAGAAAGGCCAGACAATGCAGTTCTCTGACAACAGCAGCCCTAAAGAATTATTTTAACATGCAATCTTCCATAAATAAAATCAAGCTGTTTAAAGCCAACCTGTGTGTGCCAACACAGGGAACCAAAGGCAATTCTCCCCAGAGGACCCAGCATCCAGTGCTCTGACTCATAATGCCTGAAGTGCCACCCAGTTCTCTATTCTTGCAAACTTCCTTTCCTAGCATATTCTTTGGTGGCATTTTTTTAACAGGTCTTTTGTCTTTCTTCATTCTGAGTCTTTTAGGTAATTCCAAAATTTCTCAAAAAATTAGAGGAACAAAACATCAAAGAACATCAAAACAGATTGACAATGAATCCCTCAGAGGACCCATACTAACATGGCTTAGTGAGCTCTGGCTATAGTTTAGTCACTTCAATTACTTTGGGTAAAAAAATGCCTGCTTATTTCATAGTACTTAGGTTTTATGGTATAAATGCTGTCTTTCTTAAAGGTTGTTTTTTTGTATTGCCTGACACTGGTTTTCAATAAATAGTTTACTGTTTAGTCTGTTCAGCAAGTAAAAAGATCTTAATATTGATGAAATAGCAGGCTTAGTAATGACTTGTGATAATGATAAAACAATTATGGAATATTTCATTATTTCATGGCAGGACTAACTTTTTTCTTTTGCTATGTTTGGCATTTACAACTTAAAGCTCAGACTTAAAATGTAGATGAAGTTACAATACTGAATGTGCACCAGCAGCTGGTTCCAAGCACTTCCTCTGTAACCTATATTATCAACAGCATTACACAGATTGCTACTGTGATAACACCTTAAGCTGTTGCTCCAAATGGTCATATGAAAAGATTTTTCTCACTTTATTTGTTTTGAGGACAAAGAATACAAAGAAGAAATCTCTACAGCCACCCTTATTTATGTGAGTTGTATAGAGAGACCAGTAGCTATTTTATGTTTCTGCTTCCTCTGTATTAAATTCTAAGACCAGCCAACATGAGATGCCAGAGGAAAAGATCTAAATATCACCCTTTTGCAGTCTTGTTTAAAAGACTGACCACAGCTCATGCTTCTCCTGTGTTTTTTACAGGTGTCTTTTAGTATGAATTTCTTCTCTGAAGAGGACAATGCCAGTTTTCAATAATGAAGACAGTCAAGCCATTTTTTCTGTTCTTGGGATTTGGGCAGCATGGCTCCCACCACGTGTGATTGAATTATTCAGTATTTACTGCTGGGCCATCAATGGCAGGTTCCTTCTGATGGCCAACCAAACCACACCATTGCCTCAATTCTGGATACCTTCCTGTGATAGTGACATACTTTCAAAGGAAAATTCAGAAGTCAAAACCTTCACTTATAGCAGATTTCTGCTAGTGGAAAGCAGAAAAAATTTGTCCATCTACCTCTAAATATTCAGATTTCTAAAACTGAAATGAATGCTTTATCATGCAGACAGCTGGGAATTAAATGTTCCAAAACCTCTTTCTGTCTTTCTTCTGCAGAGGCAGAGATCCATGCAGAGGGTGTCTCTGAGATCAAGAATGGGAATTTTGGGAAAGTGATGCACACCCATCCCAGACCTTCTCCCGAAGATGTGTCCCAACATTTTGCTGGTAATTCCTACCATCTCTGACCAGTGGGCCTTGGAAGCTCTCGACTGGGTTCCAAGCCTCTGGGTCTCCTTAGGTTTCTGAACTTTCTGCATGACCAGTCTGAATGACATCTGGTAAGTATGATGTCTGCATTAATCAGATACAAGGAAAATTTCCTGCATCCTAATAGTTAGTTTTTAGAAGAGAGGGGATTTTAATTCATACCAATCTGTTAGGTTTTTATACCTGCTGTTTGTTTAAATTTTAGCCAAAATTTCGGTCTCAATGTTTCTTGGCCTCAGTGATGTCTTTTGCAATAAGTTCTGAAGTGCAACGTAAAATATGCAACTTGATTACAAAAAAAATTTTTCTTTCAAAAATTAAACCCCCCAAATAATTTTTTCTCTTTCATACAAGTCTTTTGCAAATTCAAAATTCTGTTTATTGATCAAATCATCTCTAAATTATCTAACTTTACAGAAATCATACAGCCTATATATGGACAGTATTCTAAGTATGAAAAAAAGGTGACATATATAAATATGTTACATAGTTTCACATTATTCTCTACCACTCCTTTCATCCAACATTTCATTTGCTCTCCAAATGCACATTGAACTTATGCCTTCATTGAACAGTTTTCAATAATTCTGAGGTTCATTTCCTGAGCTGATATAATTAATTTAGAAGCATGTGAGTGGTATGAGCACTTAAGGTGTCTCCCTTCCTGTGTCAGCTGTTCTTCTCTATGGTATCACTGCTGATTTTCATCTATCACTCTGTTGTCTGTTCATTTGACATACACATATATATTAAAAAAAAACCTTTCTTTCTTATTAAAATTCTCATTTGTTTCTCTTTTCTCTGGTCTCACCCCCATTAGCATAACATATGCATATCTTCCTATGTTTCTTTTTTTTAGTAGCTTATAGTAACACATGTTGTCAGATACATCTTAAAACACTAAACACGTTGTATGTACTGATTTTCTCTTTCCCTTTCCTTTATTAATACATTCAAAGAAATTGAAAAGATTGATTCTCCATTGTCACAAATCACACTGATTTAACCACTCTTATTAGATGACCTTCCAGGTGTTTTATTATTTTGTTTTAAAATTTCATTTCAGCATATTTACCAGATACAGTTTTTCCTCTGAAATTCCCTGGATCACCCATGCAGTATTTAAAAATCTATGAGTATGTTTTATGCTATATCCTAACTCTTCATTATAAGAGCTTATTTATTACTCAGAATCACTTATGAATTACCTGAGTAGACCTGAGGAGGAAATGTTTATGTGCATAGCCCCTGATTTCAGTGGAAATGTCATGTGAGTGAAGGATGAGACCATCACAGCTCCTCCATGTGGATATTCCCTTGACTGAACCTCGCTGACTAACGCTTTGTGCTATGTACCAACTTATCATTCTGCACCATATCCATTGGTATCAAAGTATTACTTGACTAAAAGAAGTAAAAAACCTAGTGTTTGTCTAGTAAGGTAGCAATCAAGATGTGTAAGGGGCAGATTTTTGCCCTAAGGATTAGCTACTTTTTAGTCTTATGCAGTCACTACTGTAAAATTTAAATGAAGAAATAGAAGACAATGTTCAAAGCTGGATAGCAATAGATGAAGGAAAAGTCTCTTAGGTGACACTAGTCTTTGATGTGTGCTCATCTGAGAGAAAACTTGGTCCAGAACTGTATTTACATTTGTTCTGTAAGTATTACTGCAAGAGGGCTTATGAGTGTAGGGAACATATGGAGAGGCTGGCAGGCATGGATTCCCTGGTGTGATGGTTAGAGTCTTTGCTCTGAAAAGGCAAGCTTTTAAAATTCATTTGAACACTATAAAATACACAACTAGTATGCCAAATAAGTCTGTATTTAAAGAAGTATTATAATTGTGAAAAGGAATTAAATATTTTAAGATTTAATGCAACTTTAGACTTTAAATAATTATTCTATAACTCTATATCATAGTCTAACATTGCAAGCTAAATTAATTCTCAACCCTGTCACACAATGACTATATCAAATCTAATAATTCAATTTTCTTTGAATTTTTTTTTAGTATATTGGCTCCCTCACTTTTACTTATTTATTATTTATTGTAGTACTTGCTCTTTAAAATTCTGAAAAAAATTCTGGTTCCATAAGGATAGCAATTCCCTTTCTCAAGGGCTCTTTCCATTGCAAGGTGTCCATCAGTTAGACTAAGCTTCATCCACAATCCATCAAAACTGGGACAAATTTTAGCAAATTTCAGTGGATGTTACAGCATGTGTTGGAAATATGTAGCTAACTTCTAGCTCCTTTATCCTCATCATATTTAAACCATCAGTGCCATTTAAAATAGCATTTACACTGAAATACTTGATGAATCACAGCTGCATGTGTCTAGATCTCTTTATCAATGTAAAATATAAAATGACAGCTAAATATTTTTTGTTGAACTTTGCTAATATTGCAACTATTTCAATTCTTGGATATAAAAGTCAGGACTATTGTCTCTATTAAACTTGGATTTATATATTATGGGTATATATACATATAAATATATGTATATATATATTAGTCCATATATGTGTGTGTGCGTGTCTGTGTGTGTGTGTGTGTGTGTGTGTATTTTTACTAGCATACACTACTATCAAAAGGAGGTCTAAGGAGAGCCTCTATCTATCTTTAGAGTCATAGAATCATTAAGGTTGGAAAAGAACTCCAAGTTCAACCTTCAAACAAATACCATCATACACAATAAACTATATCACTAAGTGCTGTGTCTACCTTTTTTTTTTTTTTTTTTTTTTTTTTTTAATTCTTCCAGGAATGATGACTCCAGCACTTACTGGGAAGCCTGTTCCAATTCTTAACCATTCTTTCAGTGAATAAATTTTCCCAATATTCAATCTGAATCTCCCTTAGTGCAACTTGAGGCCATCTCCCCTTGTCCTGTCTCTAGTTGCCTGCACAGTGATTAAGGATTAGCAGGATGCTGAGGAACTTAATGGCTTCTTTGCCTCAGTCTTCATTAGTAATACCAGTCATTCTTTTGGTACCTGATCCCCTGAGGTGGAAGAAGGAATGGAGAACACAATAAAACCTCCATAATTCAAGGAATTAGAGTGTCCAGAGAAAGGCAACAAAGCTAGTGAAGCTGGACTAGCTGGGATGGGACTGGCTGAAAGAGCTGGGGAAAAGGAGGCTCAGGGGAGGCTTTACCACTCTCTACAACTACCTGAAAGAAGATTGTAGGCAGGTGGATGTTGGTCTCTTTTCTAAATGAAGTTGGACATTTTTAGATGCTCTCAGAAAAAGTTATTTTATTCAGAAAAAAATAAACTAGATGTAAACTGTAAGCAAAATAACAATTTTTAAAAGATTGATCTTCAGTTATACCAAATTTGCATTCTGAAATAAAGGATGAACACATTTATGAATATTAGACTTCTAGAAGAAAACTGAAGCAAATGAAGTCATTAGTCATTTGAACATCTATTTCTGTATGGGAGATCAGTTTATGCAAGCATGAGGAATATGTATATCACCTGGAGAAACACAGTATCAAATCCTAGGGCTCCTACCAAAGTATCATAAAGAAACCACTCTGTTTCACTGTAGTGGTGACTCACAAGCAAGTAACAGACTGCACAGAAAGGACTATTACAAATTACTATTATAAATTACCAGAATGGTACTACCCATAGGATTTCACTTTTTGTATATGTTATATTTCTTCTTTAGCACTCTAGAAAACAATCACCATCTATCACCCCCTTGTTAGCAGGAAGTTTTTGTTCTTGGCTTTATTTTAGAACACTTGTTAAAAATGTTTGAAGTTAATTTTGGTCAGCTGACCTGTTTCCTCTTACCTCATTTTCTAGTCTGTTCTTTTCTATTTTATGCTATTCTATTCTATCCTATTCTATCTGCACAACATCCTTTAAATGACTTTAGAATCTGACTGCCTTCCAAAACTGCACTAACTGATGTTACTAACATCTGTCATGTGTAGTTCATTTTCCCTCTCATCCTTCTCTGCAGGGACAGGATGAGAAAGAAAATGAACCACACATTGTGTGTGCAATGTAGTGTTATATGCATATGCATTATGATAGAGTCTTTAATTACATGCTCTCATCTTGTTTTCCCACAGGACCCCGCCTCATTCAGTGCACAGGACAGAACACATGTGAGAGATTTCAGAGTGCATAGGCAACCACCAGTTTAGCAGCTCCTGACGTGGTTTTTTTCATCTGATGTAGTGGTTTTACATGTTTCTTCCTCTCTTTTTTTTTTTTGTTGGTTTTTTTTTTTTTTTTTTTTTTTTTTTTCGCGTATTATTGATATTTCCTATAGAAAGAATAGTGAAGAGAGCAAGCATAAGAAAATTAAATAGAAATAAGGTATTAATTAGACCTGTAAAAAATGTCTAGTTAATTCTCCAAGCCTCAGTACACCTTTACATATAATCCCAAAGTGGGATTCAGGAAGAAACTACGGGATGTTTTTCCCAGCTGCTCCACCCTGCCTGAAAATTGAGGTATGCAATTGTGAATCTGTGAAGTTGGAGGAAGCAAGAATGTTGCTAGTATGTAGGCTTTGAAAGAGATACTCATCTGCTTCCACTTGCCTTGAACTTTTATGTATAGGTGTCATCTGCAATCATACCTTTTGCAAGTAACCAGTTAGAGCTAATTTGGAGTTCTCTGTGTTACCATCTGGTACCTGATAAGTGCAACTCTTTGTGTTACATTATATCATAAACTTGCAAGTAAGTTATTCAAAACACCAGTGATCTCTCAAAATGCTTATCATCTTGGAATCAAAATGCTAAGTATTATTATTTCCATCTTGGGGTTTTTTCCCCCAAAGAAAAACTTTTTGCCTATTCTTAATCAATGAGCTGATATTTTTGTGGGTTGCTTTTTTCTTTTTATTTTCTTTTTTCTTTTCCCTTAGAATTGTGTGACTGTGTAAAGACAAGAACACTGCAGATCAAACATATATATCATGCATTCTTTTTCTACATACCATCTTAGTTCCAACTCTTTTAAATAAAATATGTTTCCATATTTAACAGTAGGTAACTATTTCGTCATTTCTGAATGCTTTCAAACCACTTTTGACTGACTGTCATAAACATTTGTCTAAATGAAAGCAGACATGGTTTTCCTTTAATCAAACAATATTAAGATTTTATTTTTATCTGTTGATAGAAACTTTGTAGTTTCATGGCCACTACTGCTTATTTAAAAAGGCAAAAGTTTCCCCTCTGCTGCTGTGTGCAGTTGTTTCCTACAAAAATGGGCATGGATGCTGGCTTGTGTGTGTGTGTTTTGCAAGTAGTTGCCTACAGTAGTAAATTAACTCCATCTGTTAGTCTACAGGCAGGGCCATTTGAATTTTGCCTGTGAAATCTGAACCCAGGCTAAAGAGGGAGTCTGAACTTAAATCTTTTTTTAACTTCAGATTGTCTGAGCCAATATAAATGTATTGCACTATGGAAAGAAGCCCTTTTAAATCCATTTCAGACCAAACTTGGAAACGTTTGAACAGCTTAAAGCTTTTAACCTGGAATCTCATTGTAGCTTAATGGGGTGTTTTTGTTTGTTTGGGGATATTTTTATTCTTGGTGGGTGAGGAAGGTATCCAGATTTTTCTTTTCAGCAATGGATCTTTGATCTCTGCTTCTTTGCAGTGATTCAACTGCTTTTTCCAGCTGCAGTGCACCTATTTTATGAAGCAAAGTGGAAAATTACAATGCTTGTACCTGTGATCAACTATAAACAAATTTTAAAAATTTACATTTGCTTTGGAAGGTTTTCAGTTCATAAAAGGTCAAGTGTCAATTTATAAAGCCCCAATACATCCAAATCCAGGCCTTTGGGAGAAATATATTTACTACCTGGATTGTATATGTCTTTATACTGAGAAGCCTGAGTGTCCGTTCCAGGATGTTTGAATGCACTGCAAACAAGTATCAAAGCAAATACTACATGTCTGCTAATGAACATTTTGAGAGCAGTTATGTGATGTTTGACAGGATTTTCCTTTTACTGAGTAAATCCCCTCCAAATGTTCATAAGCTTTAGCTTAGAATTATATAGTGACATACATACCATAAACACAGCTGTTATAGGGAAAATGTATTTCACAGGTCCAACACTGAGGATTTCTGTTTGATATTACAAAAAAGTTTAAAAAAAACCTTCATGATGCTATGAAGACCTCATTCCTGTTTTACAGAGAGTAAAGCTGCATGCCTGTTTGATGGTTATTTATCAGAGATGAGTGAAGAGGAATTTTGGCTAACTGTGAAGAGAACAGAGGAGTCCTTTCTGCCTTTTGATGTGGTGTACATAGTATTTAGAAGGGGGGCAGGCAGAGGGTAGGGGGAAGCTTTTCTATCCAGCCCTCTTTTTCATTCCCCAAAGCAATTTAGGATTTTCTGTCACCACTCTTATCAGTACGAATGTACACAAATCAGCACTCTAACAAAAATTACAGATATGCATACTCTCTGCCAATCCCACAATATCCCTGTCCAGTCTAATGACTACAAAATATTCCAAAGAAATACCTGGATTACAAATAAACTGGTATGTCATCCTATATTATCTCTTGCTGCAGGGTGTGAGTTTACAAGGCAGCATTGCCATAGTTTTTGATACTTTATTACTTGCATTCATTTTAACTTATTTCAAATGTGATTTGTGTCAGTAGTGTGCTTACACTGCAGCTTTTACTGGAAGCGGAGTACACTGTTATTGACAGGCATATCTGGCAGCACAGTACATTTTGTGCTGAGTCTCTTTGCTTCTTAATTTCCTTTTAAGAATTCTTCTCTCAGTTTTAGTGACTTAAAATTCATCTTCACATAGAAACTTGGAAATAATTTTGATAAAACTACATTTCTTTTATACATATCCCACAGATATGGGGAAAAACATACTGCATCTATTATTTTCAAGGAAATAGAATATATTTCTACTTTATTTATGTTGTAGAAGTGTGGAGATTTCCTTTATTTTAAGAAAGCAAAGACTTGCAGGTAACAAGTTAGTTAGATTTTAAAATTTTCTTCTGGGTTATTCGATAGTTTCACAATATTTAAACATGATTTTTTGCTCAGCAGCAGGGTCATATCACAGCACAGGCTTTTCAGCCCCTGTAGTATAAGTTATAAAATTACTCTCTAGTACCTCTCAGTCTCATCATTCTAGTAATATTTCTGAGTTTAACATCAGAAAAGGATAGAAAGGAGAAAGGAAATTAAATAGCACAGAAAGACTTAGCCAAGATTGCTGAAGTTACTGGAACTCCTGATACCTTCAGCATGTTGCACTGACAAGCATTAACCAACAACACATACATCTCATCATTTGAATCATTACTAAAACTGACAAGGCCTGATGTTGCTTCACCTGTCCAGATATGTGCGCATGTACCACTAAATAAATTCTAAACTTATCTCTTATGTATCCCTTTTCTTCCACAGAGCTCAAAGGCCACTCCACAAAATAATGTTTGAGGGTTTTTTTGTTTCTTTTGTCTTTAGATGGGAGTGATTTGGAGTAAGAAGATAACTGATTTGCTTGAGTGACCCAGCAAATCAGTGACATAAAGTAGAATTGGACTTTAATTCAAACCTATGACGACCACACCAATTTATCTCACTGATTTGGTGGTAATACTGTTATGAGAGTTCAGCAATATTTATAAATTTTATACCTTTTATCTTGTCGGTTTTATTGCCTTTGTAAAGACTTACATGACTGTATGGCTTTCTTTGCCCCCTCTCTTTTTAATTTGGGAGGGAAATAGGCATACATAGTGAGCCCATATTTAGCCAAAGAAATTTTTTAGTTTGGCAAGATTTTTATAAAGTATTTTACTGCTTCATTCAATAATTTCTCAATTATTTACTATACATCTACATCTTATCTATTTATTTGATTTTTTTTTCTGGATATATATCTTAGGCATTGACTTGCAAACACTTCATTTGTACCACTTTTTTACAGACTTTTGAATAATTATTATTGTGCATTTCTTAAGTTTACTTACTTTAATGATGCTTCGATAATTTTTATATTAGTTTATTTTCAGTGTGTTGCACAGAGAATTTGTTGGCATTTGTTTTTTCTAAATTTTAGATATGTCACCAAAATTAATATTGGCTAGCATCAATTGAAAGAATGAGTGAAGACACAGTCACAGATCTGGGCTATATTGTGATATTCATGTAGAGAATTATACATTCAGAAATATCTTCTGGATCCCAGAATTTATTTCTTGATTTTCTCTAGAGTAGCTGAAAGCAGAGTAAGCCTATTTATTAGCCTTAGATAAATAGTCTGTTAATATGCTCACTAAGTCATAGGTTGTAAACATTTTTATCTTATTAGTTTGATGCCTAAAATATATTTTAAGAAAACCACACTCTTTTAGAGATCAGCAAATATCCTCTAGAGCTAAATTTTATTGCTTCAACATCATGATTAAAGAAGGATATGAAATTTCATCTTCAAAGTTCACAGTTTGACTGGCATTCAAACCACTCAACAAAGTATGTGGTTTTACTGCAATTCAAACTGCTGTATTTTCTGTTTAGATTGTCATGGTGTTCAGTCAAACTACTAAAGATGGAATTGGAACATCAATGTATGTAACTTGGACCCTTTTTTAAACAAATTCAAATATTGAATATCTGTGCCACAGTACTAGTTAAAGGTGTTTTTTCACTCTTAAACAGTGCTGAGAGGGAATTTTACTACTTTCTTCAGTTGCCTGATGGGAGGTTATAGGGAAGACTTACCAGACTCCTCTTAGAAGTGCAAAGTAAATGCAACAGACCCAGGAAGCTTTGAATAAATATTAGTGAAAAAATTTGCAGTGGTAGTGGGGAGAGGTAGATCAGATTGGTCTCTTAAGGATTTTTTGTTTCATTTTGCTTTGTTTTATTTTGTTTTTGCTTGATTTGGTTGGGTTTTGGATTATGTTTTTATTTAATGGAATGGATACTTATGATTGTATCATTAAACACCATTGACATAAATATGCCTATTCATGGCAGTCAGTGAACAATTTAGTCTGAATGTGAATATTCTTCCCACACACATTCTGCTTCTGAAGACTAGGTCTCCAGCTTGTGATTTCATCTTCAAATGTGTTTATCCAGATGTAATAAAGATCACTTTCTGTTATTTTAAAATCATAATTACCTAAAGCAGGTGTCCATTAGCCTGTGCCAATTTCTATTCAGAATAGATAATGTCTCTCTGTTTGAGGGATTTACTAATATTTTACCATAATTTTAAGTAGAAAATTATCTCTGCACTGGTAGTTGTTAATATACATGTGTATATATCCATCCATATATATATATATATACCCTCTTTGAAATTAGTATCCAAATTTGAAAGATGACACTGAGGTATACAAGTATTTAGAGGAATCAATTAAGTATTTGAGGTATGTTTCAGGGTCCAGAACAGCAAAAAGAAGTTTGATTATTGATTTTTATTGGAAGAAGAATCAGAGCTTGAAGGGATGAGTTTGAACTAGTTAAATGACAAAGAGAAGCCTCTCTTTGCTCCCTGAAACGATGCTCTAATGAGACATTAAGTATTTCCAGATCAGATGGTATAATAAGAAAGCAGATGAGTGGGAAAACATTTTGGATTTTAGAGCATTGAAAAAATTATACTTCTTCTTTGATCTTATTTTAATTCATCTTTGAACATATCTTTTTAAACTACTCTTATTTTTGCAGAATACTGTAAGCATTTCCATTGCCATCCCAATGAGGAAAGGTGATATACTTGTAGCACTCCACATTTATTGATACAGAGATGATGAAATACTTTGAAATTCTCTAGCATTGGATTTTCAGTTGTTTTCTCTGACATATTAAGTGATTAATTGAATTACATTCACTGCACAAACCTTTTATGTTTGAATATGTGCCAACAGAAACACTGCATCTAAAAAAAGATATATAAAAAAAATTAGGGTGCAAAATCACAGTTTTTGGTGTCTTTACCATGTGTGTTAAATCTGTTTCTTCCCCCAGCAGACCTATACTGGGTCACAGGTTTCTAAAAATTAAATTTTTATTGCTACTTTCTTTTTCATTTACCTTCACAGCACAGCAAGGTTTTTTTGATAGGGTTTGGTTGGTTCGTTTTTTTGTTCGATTGGATTTTTTTCATATAAGTTTGTTGTATTGATGAAAACATGTATAATACAACTCTAGGAAGGGGATTGGTCATAAAATACTTGCACACTTCAAGAGCTGAAAGTCAATGGAACTTGGGTTGAGGTTGCAAATACTAAAATAAGAAATCATTAACACAGGGCCTGCTGACAAACAATGCATTCAGATGAATAATCCCATTTGCTGGAAGAGGAGAATAGTTTTCCACAAACCTTGCAGGACAAGGGCTTCTAGAAGCAAATAAGGAACAGAACAGAGTTTGTGCATTAAAATCAAGAAAGGGCATATTTTTCTTTCCTTAATCAACTCTCTCATGACTGTATCTTATCTGACATTTTTTCCCTGCATGCTGATGAAAAGATGTGCACACTGTGCAGGAGTTTACTTCCTTATCTTAGAGTCTTCTGTCATCAAAGGCTTGCAATCCACTGCATAGTATAAATTGTACTATTATTTGTCAGTAATGTCTCAAAAAAATGAACAATGTTTTCTTAGATGTAAATTCTAGTTTGCTACCACTACCATCTGTCTCCTCTGCATTACAAGGATTTCCATGACAAGACAAGGATCAAGTGTTTCCAGGGCTCTCCATGAAGTAGAACCTCCATATATAATTAAATAAATATTTATTTTAATATATTCATTGTGTTAAGTGGGGATGCTTTATAGTGCCTTGGTTTTTAGAGACAACATAGTCATGGAACTTGTCACTGTACTCATCAACTGAAGAATATTTCAGTAGCATAATAAAAACAAGGCACCTTATAAACCCCTAGATTTAACAAATTACACAAGGGATTTACTACTGCCAACCTGTCTAATGAAACAAAGCACACTGTGATCAGGGTTTCACAAATGAAAACAAATTAAGCAAATAAGAATTTACAGTTAATTTGAATTTTATATTCTGAGCTAAACTAATTCTACAAGGAAATAAGTTTTCCAACTCTCCTAACAGAGTCTGAGGGATAATAAGTTATTGGGGCATTTTGTGCTATTCTTTAAATGATCTACCTCTAAAGAGTACAAAACCTGAATGAAATCTTAAACTTGAGATGCTATCTGTTCTTGGAGTATGCTTATCATTAATTTTAATGGAAATGGCACATAAGCATTAAGAGAAATATAAACCCCGCCTCCTTCAGTTTCTCATTTTGTAACATAGTAAATGCTGAGCCATATGGTATTTTTTAATGGAACACACATTTGATCATCTCTGTTCATTTATATAGATTTCCTAAGATGTAGTTTAAAAGTGAACACATCAGAATACATTTGTTAAAGAGGAAATTCACTACTAGTTCTAGGCTTAAATGTAAGGAATGCTTTTAATGACTAAAATATTTTAAATTGTGTTGCACTTATTTTATATAGTGAAACTGTGTTTTTGCTAGATTCCTAATATTAGAAAGACCTCATTTGCATTTTAGTAGAAATACTAAAAATACTTTTTTATGTCTCAAGTTTATTGTAAACTGCTGTTTTGGAATGCCATCCTTCATTACAGGCAAGAACAAAAAATTTCTTAGAAATATAGGTATCATCTATGAGAAATGCTTTTAAACAGATAGGATGTGTCATCAGGATGAAATACCACATGCCATTTATTATATATGGTTCAAATTCTAAAATTTAATCAGATACAGATTCAAACTCATCTTTTGGTTTGTTATCACAAGAGCATACTTAGGTGAATGTGCACATTGTGTTTCTTTGTTGTCTTACTGGATGCATAATCAAAAAAAGGTAACACAGTTCAAGTGTAAATCCACCCTTTTTTTTTTTTTTTTTTTTTTTGAGTTAACATTTAAATTGCCTATCTCACAATTGTGTATGTTATAGAACACTATTTTGGTCAATCAGATGTATGAATACACAGGGATCCAGGAACAGACTATAATGAAACAAAATGCTCAGTGAAAACTAGGAGTGTTTTACTTCTTGATTTACAGGTTTTGGTACAGGCCTGCAAATGCTAGACATCTGTACTACATTATTTTCCCAAGAAGTAACTAAAATTGTTGATGAAGTTGAACTTCACATTCACTTTAAATTTCCCAAAGCAGTGAAACTCTGCCAGTTTCTGAATTTTAGCCAGATGTGATATGTGGCTTGCCCCCAGGATCTGATGGATTTCCCAATGGCTGGTTTAATACAGCCAAGAACCTATTTCTGTTATGTGTTTGGAGAATCAAACGTGTTCCAATCCAGAATTTCAACTGTACTGAACAATTTATTGTTTGTGTTATCTTTATCCTACTTCTTACTCAGGTGGGAGAGTGAGTGGGACAAGAAGAATGTCATCTCTCCTTACTTAAGTAAAAAAGGAAGGTGGAAAAGTGGGAGTAGGTTAGGTCAGAGCACACTTGGTATGCTATCTCATTCATGGCTAAAATATTCTCAAGCAGCTTATTAGTGTGTCACATTTCAACAGCAAAACACCTCAGCCTTTCTATTTAAAAGTACCTTGCAGTGCTGAAAGACAGAAAAACCAAAACACTCAGTGCTTTCTGAGGGCTTAAGGACATGAAGGAGCTGTCTCTCACAGCTTGAGGGAGAAAAAATGTGTTGTCTCCTTTCAAAATGCTGTATGTGGTAAAGCTATTGGATTGTTCAAAACTTTTTGGTAGTCTTACTGGTCATGGTAAGAGCTGGCTGAAACATTTACATTTTATTTGTGTGCCATAACATCTAAGGACAGTAATAAATGAAAAGAATTTTTTTGCACTAGATATAATTCTAAATGCAAAATGTTATTTTCCAGACTGTGATTCCTTCTGTTCAAATCGTGATACACTGGTAAGTGATAACAAACCAACACAAACATACCACAGCCCTCATTAACATATAACATTTATCCACAGCCCTAGAACAGAATAAATAGAAACAGAATATATGGGTAAATTAATCCTTTATATCCATAGAAGTCCTACATGCATTTTAAAAAGAAGACCCAAACCATATATACCAGTCTGAACACGTTGCTATTTTCTCTAGACTCAAATCTATCGCAGCAGCATTAAAATGTTTTCATGCATGTCATGAGGTTATAGTCCAAAGATAATATATAATGGTACCCAGAAGACAGAGGTTCTGTGACTAGGTGTTATTCTTCTGAGGCTTTTTGTCAGAGGTGGGAGAAATTGGCTAGAGTGACAAATAATGTCATTCTAAACTGAGAGATGGCTTCTTGGGAAAGTAGGCAGTTTTTGTTAGAGCTGTTAGAGGGGCACGAAGGGGCTGGAAAGGAAAGCAAAAGTAACAGTGCATTCATGACTGCCTGCTTAGTAAAGAGAGGCTCAGTCAGCCATCATCATGTCTGCTGAAGGTGGACTTCATGGTCCTTCTCTGCATCATTCTTCCAGCTGGTGACAGAAACTTGTCCCAGAAAAGGAAAGAGAGTTCAGGCAATATGCTAATGACAAAACAGAGCAAGTGAAGAGGCAGACTGAGTTATAGCTCATCAAGAGCATTCTCTCTTTTCTCCTTTTCTTCTTAATATCATTTTGAAAGTAGACCACAGACATGGTAGTCTGCATGGCTTAGCTCTGCATGAGAAATTATAGGCTCTTTGATTCTGTTACATAAAACAAACCATATGTTAGAGAAAGTAGTAAGAAAGGGAGGAAAGGCACCGTAGAAGCAGGCCAGACTCACTCAGCAATGTGCATTTCCTGAAAGATTTACATTGGACATGACAGAAAAGCATACATTAATCTGCAAACATCTCTCACTATGAATTCTGAAAAGCAACTTATTCTATCTCAAAATAACATAATTTAAGGTCTAAAATAAATAGATTTGGTAGATTATCAACCACAAATATTTATATACTCATAAGCCTGGTCTGCCAAAATATCATGGAAATTGTATACAATGAAAAACATTTTATAGGTAAACAAAATTAGTTTTGTGGTGCAGTGTTGCCATAATTAGCCTTTATGGCTGTGGAAGTGCTGTTTAGGTAATTGGTAGTAAGGACTAAATACCCAATAGTCTTAAGCTAAAAACAAGTTTTCTCAAAGAGAAGTGCCTCAGTGGATACTGCCTATGCCAGTAATGTTTGCTAAACTATTAAAATAATCTCTGCCAGGCAGAAAAATCATCTAATGGAAAGCCTGTTTGGACATAATACAAAAGCTGAAATTCATATCTTGAATAAGAATCAGAAATGAATTTTCATTCTGAAGCATTTTGCAAATTAGGCTCTAGGAATTCAGCTAGAAAACACCAAATATTCTATTCCTTGACATAAATAGCTTTGTATTATTGAAATTTACTTATATTGACTGTTACCTTAATAACTGGTAACTTGAAAAATACCTAAATTGTTAAAACTAAGGGAAACATTCTGTTTATGTTGTAAATAAGAAGCAGGACACTAAATAAAAGAACCACACTGGCCTTTGCAAGTAGAAGATATTTAAGTCAGAAACACAGAACAACACAGGTTGGATGGGATCTCAGAAGATCTTCTGGTCTAACCTTTCACAGGAAACAGAGTCTAGATGATAATCTCAAAGATCTCTTGTGCTGGGACCTCTCCCATGTCCCTAGGGATGTTGTCCCTAGGGAATGACAATTATCACTAAAAAAATGTTTTTCTTATATTGAGACAAAACCTCTTCCCATGCAACTTTTACCCATTGTGTCTTCTCCTCTGTCCTCTTGGCAGCTTGTCCTTTACAGTCTAGGGTACTGTGATGAGGTGGCCCCAGACTTTCTCTTCTCCAGGGTGAGGTGATGCAGATCCTTCAGTCTTTCCTCAAAGGGCAGGCTCTCCAGGCTTTTGGTCACCTTCATGGACTCCTTTGGACCCTTTCCAGTCTGTCTTGAATTGTGGGGACCAGGACTGGATGCAGAACTCCCAGTGTGGCATGACAAGTAGAAAGGGAACATAAAGTTGACAATTTTGGGAATTTGCATCATCATTCCAGAGGGCAGAACTGGGATACAGAATGCATAGAGTTCAGTATAGAGGTGGACATGTCCACAGCTCCTAGTTTCCTCCTTTCTTTTCAAAGTCAGAAGGTCCATGAACAGACTTATTTGAATGTTAATCAAAATACATTATTTTTCATATCCAAGAAAACTCCTGCTCAGTGCAGGAGAATGCTGCCATTCACCAAACTTGGAAATTATCACAACAGTCTAAACTTTCACATAGTAAAAATATTTATGCCCTGAAGCACAAAATATTTTGTCATTTGTTCAAAATCTCATTTAAATGATAAATATGATCAGCATTTAATCATTTCTTCAGAAAATAACATTAAGACATGCCAAATTTTCAATGAACTTATTCATACTGATCCTAATAAGCTGAACAACTTGTTTTGGCTGCAGCTATCTTTTTTCCATATGGAAGTGCTTCTACTAGCTTTCTTCCAGATTATGTGGTTGAGAGGAGGATGTGGAGAAAAGTCCTATGTTGTTTTTTGTGGCACAAATTCATTTTGAGGACTGAAACATGCAATGTAAATTGCTCTCAGTAAGCCTGCACCCCGAGGGCATGTTTTGGCACCATCACAACCGAATCTGTACCTTAACAATCTGTGTCGAAATTCATGAAGTATTCTAACAGGTTTAAGGATGCAGACAGTTTACACCAAGCATGTGTCTGCAGAGACAGCATGCACCTTCTCTTGGGTGCACTGCACTACTGCCTCTGCTTCTGTGGTGTGCACAGAGGCAATTTTAGCATGTTTAGGGTAGAAGACAAAGGTGACACTACAGCAAAGAGCAGTGCAATGAAAAGAAAAACCTTGTTTTCTAATTACCTAAATGAAGAGGAAAAAATAGCTTTTATATCAAGTAAAAGAAAGATCCACAGTTAAGGTGCAATGTCACAAGCAGAATTTAACTCCTTCTAAGGCTGAGCTCTAGAAAAAGAATATTCCTTACTTCCCCCTAGCTTTAAATACAAATTTCTGCAATCCATTTTTGCACTAAACCAATGATCTTATTGTGCACTCAGCTGTCAGCATGAATGAACACCGTGCTACTGTCTCTGTTCCCACCTTCCATCCTAGATATTGGTCCTCCCTTCACAGACTCAATGCATGGTGGAAAAATTAGGACAGGAAATTCCCACTAAGAAAAATTTATTGTTGAAGAAAGATTTCTCTGTCCTATATGATGATGTTTGTACAGACATCAGAAGAAATTGAAATACGAGTTGATGAGACAAAAGGCAAATAATTTGCTCCCATAGCCATCTTGGAGTATGGCATTACTGTGTCCTTGTTCTCTTCTTTAGGTTTTGAATTATCAACTGGCTCACTACAAGGAGCAGAGTAAGCATCAGTAAATGAAGGAGATCATCTGGAAAAGGTCAATGCTGAATGTAATAAATCTTTGTGGAACAGAGATCTGTAAGGTATAGAACACCTTCCAGATGACCATGCTATATCTGGTATGTACAAATTTCTGACACATACATGGCAAAAATAGTGTGGAACTAGATAAGAAAAGAAAGCAATGAAGAAGTGAAATCAATTTCCTAAATGTCTCAAGGTATCTCATCAGATATTTTCCTTGTGGTAATAGTTATCTCAATGCATGGAATCATCCAGATTACACTATATAATTGTTTTAATACAATGAATACAAAAATGAGGTATTTTTCAAGAACTGGAACAGACTTATTAAAACTTTTATGTATTGAGCCTCAAAATGGAATATGAAAGAAATAGGAAAAATTAATAACAGACACAAAACCCAATCTACTGTAGGAATAAAGTTTTAAAGACAAGAATAAAAAGCAAAGGAAAAGAAAGGACAAACCATCCTTGCAAAACATTAATTATTTTAAGTCTTTTTCATGTGCATTGCATCAAATTATACTTAACAGAATAGCATTCATATGTGTATATGGAATAGAAAGAGCTCTGTAACTAATGGGGGTAGAAGTGCAAAATCTTCAAAGACTAAGAGCAATTTCCGAAGCATTTGAATGTTAGCAAAAGCTAACTGAGCTTTTTTGAGTTACTTTCAGATCTGTAACACTGATCAGGAAACCTCTGAAGAACTGCCTCTCCTGTGAGAATGTCATACTCTTTTTTTGGTCAGCTTAAAACACTGGGATAGTTTTTCAAATGTCTTAATTGCTGTCCTGAACTCATGAACCTAGAAAGGTCAATGGAAAAATCTCTCCTATTGACTTCAGTAGGAGGGACTGAGATCTTTTAGCAAACATTTTAGAAAAGTTCTACTCATTGTGAGAATATTTTTAAGGTATTTTGGCTCTCTTTATAGCATTGGCCTTGTCTATTCAGATTTGAGTTATTTTCCAAAAATACAAGAGGCACAGAAATTTTCACTTGATGTAAGTTCCAGTATACTTAAAACTGGCTAGCATTTTACCAGCTTTCAGACAGGGTAGGGATGACCCTGGAAACTACAGACCTGTCAGTCTCACTTCAACAACTGGCAAAATTATGAGAGGTATTGAAAAACACCTGAAGGACAATGCAGTTGTCAGACACAGGCAGCACAGCTTCACGGGGGAAAGTCCTGTGTGTCAAATCTGGTTTTCTTTTACAGTAACCCACCTAGGTAACCTATTCAGCTAATCTAGAACAGCCAGTAGATGTAATCCAGATTAAATGTCCAGCACACAGCTGGATAAACACATCATGTGATGGGTGAACAGCTGCTTCATGGGTCAGGTACAAAGGGTTATAGTGAAGGGGTGACATCAGACTGGTGACCTGTCACCAGAGGGATTCTCCAGGGCTCTTTCCTAAGCCCTGTGTTCTTCAACATCTTCATTAACAACTTGGACACAGGATTGGAAGGGATACTAAGTTTGCAGGTACTAAATTGGGACAAGCTGTTGACTAACTCAAACTAACTGACTAACTGCAGAGAGCCCCTGAAGCAAGACCCAAACAAATTAGAGGGCTGGGCAAACACCAGCCATATAAAATTTAACAATCAATGCCAGATTCTGCACCTGTAAAGGGACAACCCTGGATGTACTGGGGAATGAAACTCTAGAAATTTGTGCCATGGCAAGGGAACTGGAGATGGTGGTTGCCACCTGGTCTGTGGCAAGTTGAACATGAGCCAGCAGTGCCCTGGCAGCCAGGAGAGCCAGCTGTGCCCTGGGGTACATCAGGAACAGCATCAGCATCCAGGCAAGGGAGGGGATTGTCCCACTCTCCCCTGCTTGCCTTGAGTCCTATGCTCTTTCCCCTTTCTCTTTAAGGTCAGAAAAAATAGCACAGAAAAATCTGTTGTTTATAGTGTTCATGCAAAAAAGTACACTCACTAGAACCCACGAGCAATTGGATTATTTAGGAAAAAATAATTTTCAAATATCATGGTCAAAATATACTAAGTTCTGAAGCCATTTCCCTATAAACATTTCTCTGTTTCCTTTTCAAACCTTTCATTCACTAGAGCATGGGATGAATTTCATGTAGGGAACTTGGCAAATACATAAGTATTATATGTCTTTTTATGGCATAGGTCTTACTTTCTTCAAATAGGATGTCAGACACAGCTTAGACTGTAAGAGCTGAGCTGTCTGCAGCTATGACACAGAAGCAGATTCAGGCAGAATATGCACAGCTGAACCAGTATGTATTTCCAATCCAGCAGAGCTGTGGCTGGATGCCAAAGAGGCAAATAACATCAAAGCATTTTACAAGTATAGTGAGGTGAATGATAATGATTTACAACAGTGTTTTTCCCATTTTAGTCCAGGAGAAAGCCCAGTTCCTACAAGCAGCAGGAATCAGCAAGGCCCAAGAAACACCTCGGGTGGTGGTGCCTCCTGTTGGATATTTTGGAATGGGTTGTGCTGGTGACAGATACATCAGAGATTACCTGTTATGGGTTAACCCCAGCAGGCAACTGAGGACCTCACAGCTGCTTGCTCACTCTTCCCAAGGGTGATGGGGAGAAGCCTGGAAGGGCAAAAATGAGAAAACTCATGGATTGAGATAAAGACAGTTTCATAGGAACAGCAAAAGCCATGCACTCAAGAAAAGCAAAGCAAGGAATTAATTCATTGCTTCCCATGTCCAGGCAGCTGTTCAGCCATTCCAGGAAATGTAACCACCACTTGAAAAAACAAACACCACCACTTGAAACATTCTTCCTTGTTTCTGCCAAATTCTATTGTGCATCGTATCATAAAGTATGGAACATCCTTTTGGTCACTTGGGGTCAGTGCTCCTGGCTTGTCCCGTCCCAAATTCCTGTCTATTCACTGGCAAGGAAGTATGAGAAACACAAAAGACCTGGATGCTGTGCAAGTGCTGCTCAACAATAGCTAAAATATCCCCATCTTATCAACACTGCTTTGGTCACAAATCCAAAGCACAACACTATACGATCTAATACAAGTAAAATTGAAACTAATTTACTAAAACTTAGTAAATTAACTTAACATATTTAATTACACTTAATTCTATCCCAGCCCAAACTAGCACACGTCCCCCATTTTCAAAGGTAATGCACCCAGAGGAGTTTACTTGAGGGTTCAAATAAAGACAAGAAGATCTCTTGCCAACTAGAGTTTAAAGTAAAGCAGATTTTTGAGAATTTTATTTATTGCAAATTAATATATCTAGTTTTGGATGGGGTCCTGGGAAACAAAAAAACCCTCAAACCCAAAACCAACAGCAAAAGGAAACAAACATTTACACATTTAGTGAAAACACCTTCACCCCCTCTTTCCCTGTCTCAACTTTACCACCATGCTCAGTTTATCTCCAAGTATCTCTCCTCCCCATCCATAGTCTCAGACTCACTTTTTTGTCATAGGCACCTCTCTTCCACCCTTTGGTCCCACCACAGGCTACACTCAGTCCCTTCAGCCAGACAGTGAGCAGTGTGTACAACTGGGACACAGCAGTTTCATTCTGCTGCTGCTTCCATCCTACCTTTTTCTCATCCTTCAGCGTGGGTCCTGCACAGTCTGCATTCCCTTCAAGGAATTCTGTGTTCTGGTGTACTCCCCCATGGGCCTCAGCCCCTCTGGGGATCTATCTGTGCCAAAAGCTTGGATGATGGACTCAGCCTTGGCTTGCAATGGGCCTGTTGTGGAGCTGTCTGGAGCCAGCTGTGTCCAGCACAATCTCTCCTACAGCAGCCAGCCATGAAATCCTCACTCCCTCCCAAAACTTGCCATTTACACACTCTACAGTCATGTGTCACAATGCTTTGTGGTTTGTCCATTCCTGTTTGCTGACTTCCCTTAGCCCAAATAGATAGGGGAAAGAGAAATGCTCTTCAACACTTCTGAACCCTATGAGGAACTGGACAGTCTGGAATAATGATTATTCCATTTCATAATTTCCAAATGTAAGAGCCATGTATGGAAATTTCACATAGAAATCATAGCATTCCTGTAGGGAAAATTCCAGCTCATCTGACATACCACAGTATTTTCTCATATCTTTAACCTGTCATAACTGCAATAAAAAACAATTTTCTCTGAAGGTTTCGAGGCTTCCCTGCACCATTAGTCTAATGCTGTAAAACTCTGCTTAGTTTTACTATTGGCATTATCATAAACAATGTCACATCTCAGAGTATTCCAAATTCAAAGCAGAGACTTTTAAGAATATTCTTATAACATGAAGTAATGGAAAAAGCCTTCCAAACAATTCTAATTTTAACAAGCTGGATCACAACTATCCAAATCTCTGGACTTCTGAGATTCTGCCATCAATAAAAGCCTATTTCTGTAACATCTCTGATGATGATTCTTAGTTATTTGAATATATGTCTAATTTGCTACTGAGTTGCAATGCCCTGTATGCATTTTTGTATTGAATCTTATTTTTTAGAGGAATATACTTCTATTGTAATATCGATAAATGCCAATCAAAATCTTTAAGGACAGTGGATACTATTCCCATTCAAAGACACAATACAGTTTCTTGATTCAAAATATTAGCAAATCCCACTCTGCATTTTCTTTTGTGTCTCACTTTTCTAGGGAATCAGAGGACCAAACACTGTGATCTAACAATTTTTGTGTTATTGCCAGAACAAGTTTCCTCTGAGAATAATGTTCATAGTCTGTAGACAGTCCTGTCTGACAAGGTCATAAATAGAAAAGTTCTACTTTATACAAATAAGGAAGAACTCAATTTCATTGTTGACTCTGATATTTAAAATGCAGGGAAGGATTAGTACTCAAAAATTCTGTTTCTATACTGATCATATTCTCAAACACATCTAATTTAAGCCACAATTAGATTTAATATGCAGATACAGTTTTAGTTTAATGCAAGCATGCAGTTTGGCAAGGCAGAGGAGAGTGCATTATTTTTCAATAACCAGTGTTTTCTATTGAGAAAGTGATACAAATTACTGTTATGTGACATTATGCAAGTACACAGATGTATCAACTTGCAAATTATTAAAAATACAATTGATAAAATAGACAAAACCCAATATTGTATCCTAATACAGACTTCCCAGTCTCACAGGGAGGAGACAATACAAGATAGGTTTGTGGTCATTTCAGGTCTAGAAATAACAGGGCACAGTTCTGTTCTTTCCTCACAATTCTTTTTAGATCACAGGGCAGTTCCAAAAGGCAGAATTTTCAAAACTAACTAGTGAGTTTTGCCTGTTCAGCTAGAGTTTCCTGATATTATCAGGCTTCATATTACAATGATGTCAGAAAATCAAGTCCCTGAGAAGTATCTCAGCTACTGAAGTATTCCATATCTATCACTTGAGAATACATACTTCAGATCATTATCATGTGAATAGTATTAATTCCTTTTTTCCTGCTTGCCAGTGCCACTTTCCTAGTCTAGAAAATCCTTGGAGAGGAGCTATTCCTTACTGTATATTTTGCACAGTTCTTGACACAGTGGGACCCCGACCTTGCATAGGTTTTGGCTTTCTTCAATATGATAAATTACAATTAACAGTTGGAACAGTAATAGAAGCACTTTGATGCTCCATTTAAGACAGATAGGCATTTTCATTTGGATTTGTAATGTGGGGCTTGATCAGTTAAAAAGTAATCTACAAAAATCCATCTGGAGAGTAAAATAAATTGGTTCCACATTTCTCCTGTCACATAAAACTGCTGTCATATGAAAAACAGTCCACATTGGTGTTAGTTTCTGATCTGGCATAAGGCACAATTGGTTAGCCTTGATGATGGCATCTGAGGATTTTACACCATGAGATCACTAATTTAAGACATTTGTGAGCTCTGAACCATAGAAAGGTACTCAGAAATTAGTGTCTTTTTATGCAGTTCATATCCTGGATTCCTTTCAAATAACTATTCAAAAACATTTATTTTTATTCAAAAATAAACGAAGCCATTGTAAGGTGTATATTTTATCATCTGTTAAAATGGCAATAAATCTGCATTTGTCTGAGGAAATATACATACTATTAAGAATTTCCATTGAATCATGGCATCTGCTCTGACTTCCTCTAAAAATATTTTGGATAAAAAAATCTTAAGCATTTTTAGACAAAATAGGACAGAATATGCAAATATTACAGTCTGTTCACCAAGATATACACTGCATTTAATAGACATGGAATGTAATTTTGCCTCATGGGATTTTGTGCCACTGACTTCAATGAGATCAACTTTGTATTATCATGAACATACATCATTGTATAAGTTATCTTGATTAACCAATTAGCTTAGTAATAACTTTGACAGTAACATTGAGGAGAAGGAATAAAGTCAGAGGCACATAACTGTGAGAAATATTCATATAGAAAAATTCCTTCCATGTTACATTCTGTACTGTGTCAATAAAGTGCAGTAATTTATAAACAGGAGTATCTCAACCTCCAATGTAATTTCCTTTAAAATGATAAATACAGGTAAACAAGATAAACCAATCTACTTTCCAGGAACATTTATTGCAAATAATGAGGCTTTAAAAAACAATCAAATCCCCTAAAGTAGTTTACAAATTTATGTGACAAAGTACACATGCTAAAGTAAAGAATATTTTTTGTGTGTAAGAAAAAGTTCACAGTGCTGTTTACAGTAGCCTGTAAAAGGACATGATTCCTAACACGTTTTCTGTGAGTTACCTCTAATAAAATATTAACATTCCAGCCCATTGCAGCATCTTGTCATCATCCATTACAATATTCATCTCAACATTTTAAATCCATGTTTTTCAAGCAACTTTCTACAGAGGGTTTTGCTGTGATGTCTCATCAAAACCAAAAAAGAAAGAACTAAATACATGTTATGGTTTGTCTGTATGACTCCAGCTCAAATAAAATGTCATTGTAGATTGTACAAATCACTATGAACAAACGCAGTCTTCAAGCCTGGTGTAAAACATCCCCAGATAAGACTCTAAGACTATCAAATGCAGCTTTGGGACACGCTTTTGTCCCCTTCATCTTTAAGCTCATAGCTCAATCCAATTATCCACAATTTAGACTCTGCCAGCAATTTGTGTACACTTGTGTTGCAGAGGAGGATTTTTTTGTATAACTCAAGTGTAAAACTTCAGCTTACAAGCCAAAAACATCTTCAAAAGAAACCCATGAAATGAAACAGTAAAAGCATGAGACAGGACTGTAGGATACAAAAAAAAAAAAAAAAAAAAAAAAAAAAAAAAAAAAAAAATTACAAGCCCCCTGCTTTCTAATTATATATTAAATATCACCTCAATACCTTCTTTTAAGTTTGATCTTCAAAACACAATATCCTTATTTTGTTCATCAAAGAAAAAAAAAAAAAAAGATTGTTTGCGAAATTTTTCTTCCAAGTGTAATAGGACTGAGAATAGGACTGAGGTATGTTTGGGGTAAAGCTACATAAAGTTCAGAATTCCAAGACAAAAGTCACTAGGACTTAAGTCAGCATTTTTCCAGAAGTTAAGTACTTGCTTGTGAATTACTTTTTGACATTATTTCCACATGCAGTGGGGCTAGAAAGACAGAATCAGATATTTGGTTCTATGACACCAAAGCTTTTTGGAATATTGGTCTTGTCCTCTGGATATAAATATTTTCAGATTTTCATGAAATATATTATTAAAAGAAATTATTCTGGCAGCTGAGGACTGAGTGACCAAAAACCTTTCTCTAACCTTCTGTATATTCTAAACATCCACACAAAGTGAGAAGTCCAAGTGAGTTTCTGTCTACTAGATCCTGTGTGAGGATTCCTCAAAATATATTGACTTTAAATTTGTGCAGAGCACCATCAGAACAAGACTGCTTTGCTTAGCTGTTGGAATCCTTTTGGAATTTATTTCAAGTTCTGATTTGCCATGTGATTTTAGTCTCATGGTACCCTAAGCATTTTGAAGTTACATTTATTCTAATAACTTATTTGATGGAAAAAATATCCTAAGAAATATCAGAGGATTTTCTACTAGCAATTATTCTACTTTTCAATCTAATGTGTCTGAGCAGAGGTTGGAATTTTATTTTGAGACAGAAATTCTGTACAAAATTTTTTAAATAACATTTAATCTTGCATAAGATTTGAATACATATCAGCAAAAAAATTTCAGATGTTAACTAAAGTACTAAATTATTTGATAAGACAACACTTGAGTGTCTAAATGATTTCATTAGGATCACCTATGCAAAAGAAATAAAATTGGTGGACTTCAACAGTAACATCTTAGCATTCTGTTACTACTTCAGGGAAAAAATGCAACTCGGTTTAGGAAAAGGGACTCAACAAAGATTACAGTGACACACTAACTTCTGGCTGATGTAAGAATATATCAAAGCTGTTAAGAACATTGGATACTAGAGTATACAAGTATACATTATACCAAACATCCTTAACCTGGCACTCGACACCACAGGAAGGACACCTTATGGAAAAATGTTTAAATCACAATTCTCAGTGATACAGTCCCAGCACACATCACATGACATCAGAATTTCTTCTGTTCCATTGATGTGTTTGCATAGGGTAACAGATTTGTTTTTATTCGAATCAGTTTGAGAATTTAACTTTTAACAAGCCAACAGCGTTTTAGAGCAAAAATTAGGAGTAATAATTATTTAAATAAAAGTAATTGCATTTAGTGTGACATCCCTTAAAATGATAGGCTATACTCCTCCATTAAATTAAAAGAACTCATACTCCTAAATCCTGAAAACCTAACAAGCAAACATAATACATGCACAGCCTTCAGACCCAAGATAAAATGTAGTACCTAAACACAACAGAAATATTCCTATCATTCTCCCAGCTGAGTGCCTCCCATCAACTTGTTATAATTTTACCATCTCTGAGTTACCATTGTGAAACGATTTCATGACTTATCAAGTCATGGTCATGCATGTTTGCCAGCTTTCAGATATGTGGTACAAATGGTAATTACAACCATTGCAAATGATACATCTTCCCAGTGTTTCAGATTCAGTGATTTAACCTTAAATGCAAGGCAGATTTAAAGATGAACAATTTACTTAGATAAAGGAAAACTGAAAATATAATTAATCACTTGCCTATCCTTCAACCCTAGTTTACAAAACCATGGTGCAACTTTATTGAGCTCAAAATTGAAGGGTGACAAGGTTAATGCATAGCTTTAGACCTCATGGTTTCATTAGCAAACACATTACAGACTGCAAAGCTGAACTGACAGTAATGCTAGGCCCAAAGAAAGTAAATAATTATTGGCTTGGCAAATGAGGAAGCACTTGCAGAGTTTGTTTACATTTAGGTTTTGGAAAATTCATGTTGGCAACAAGTCAAATACAGTTTGACTAGTAACTGTGACAATTGCTCACAGATGCAGCTGGAAGAACAACAAAAGAATGGATTTATGGTTCTTTTCTCCCCTGCATTTTTTCCCCTTTGTTGTCTTTTTTCTAGAGCTGTTTCTTCTTTCTCTTTTTTTTTTTCTTTTTTTTTTTTTTTTACCATTTTGGATCAATAACAAACTTGTAGCCACAAAGATAAGTGGGTTTTCATGGCAGATGGGCCTTGGAATGTATAAAAATCTCATGCTGAATTTTGTCTTTTGGCCACATATTGGAAAAGACACAATTGTGCTCAAGCTGTACTCGTAAAAGCCTTGCTCCCTGACAAAATGTACGAGTGCCTTCAATTCCTGTGGGTCTGCACTGGATTTTCAGGAAAAATATATCACTTCAGTACTGGTGCTCTGTTAACAAACTTTATCAGATTCCAGGGATATGGGATTATGCCTCACCTCAACTCCTTTTATGCAATTCATTGTTTTGCTATAGAGAAGAATATATTGTTGAAATTCAAATAATAAGGTAACCTATGAAAACAAAAGTAATTCAATATCCTGTAGCTGACATAGAAAAATTGTGAAACTGCACTTCCCTTTTCAATATTTTATACAGAATGCAACTGTTCTAAACAATTATTATTTTCAGCATCCTAATATGCAGTAGTCTCACAGGATAAAGAATCAGTAAGAGCTAAGTGTTAAAAAAGAAAGTTCATATACAGTCAGGCAACTATGTAAGATATAGTCAACAAATTATGCACAGGAGAGGATTATTCATTTAAACTCAAGAAAATTTAGCAGCAGAAAACAGCATTAATTGCTAAAGCTCACTTTCAGTCAGAGTAGAGCTAAAAGAGTTTGGTCAATTTTTGTCAGATCAGCTCATTTCAGTGTATTTCATGCAGGAAAATTGGGATTCCTAGTCTGGTCAACAGGAATCTACTTTTTCTTCCTCAGCTTAGTGAACTACCGAACTTAAGCCTCATTAATCCATCCTTCTGAAAACCAGTAATGCAACCAAAATATTTTGAAAATAATCATCCAAACTAGAAAGGGAAACTCCAGTGATCATTTGTGCATTTTGCAGTTGTTTGCAATACACTGTTTATATTATGCTAATGTCACTACATTTTTATTAGTTTGAAAAGAATTAGAATACAAACGGTGATAAATTACATTTTGCATTTCACAGAACAACTATAAAATAACATAATAGTATTAAATGCTTATTGCATTTGTCTTAGGAAAACAGAACGAGCAGGAACTGTCCTCCCTGAAAAATTATCAGGCCAGGATATACTAGGCATAAATACTCCAAGATCTTGGGTAGATGACAAGATTTTCTCAGCTTGCTGACTTTCACTGATTAAGGATCAAAAAGGGCCATATGTCCCATCTTTCCAAGCCATAGATGCATTGACATAGCAAAATTGCCTAAGAGATTGTTCTATGCTGAAGATACAGAGGTATTTTTGCTTAACTGATCTTTACTCTCTGTGCAGGAGAGAGTGTGTATGAGCAGAGAAAATATTTGTTGAAAGCCACAACAGACAAATATTCTCAATTGAAAAGTTACTCAGTAAAATTGAGCATCCTTAATTGATACCATCATCACAATTTTTTCTGGTAAAATGTTGGAAGCAAGATAAAAAAGCTTTAGAGAGATTAAATTCTCAATAGATGCAGAAAAAAGAATATTCCTAGATACAAATCTAACAGGGGAAAAATCCATAGCAAGAAAAAACAGTGTGAAAATGGCATGGTAGAAAGTACTTCCAGTGGGTGTATAAACAGAGAGCAATATTGATTAAGGTGTATTCCAATCAATACACAGATACTTCAATGCTTTAAATGCAGTGGCTTTGACGACCCAAAGAGAACATTGTTCCACTGAGTGCAAAGGTTAGGTACCTATGCTCTAACAACTAGGGAGATGTGATACTGTCTAATTATTAGAGGGAATCAGATTCTTACACAAAATATCAAAATGTCTAAGTGTCAAGGAGGTAGGCAACAGTAGTAGAAATGTGTTGTTTGATTTTAACACAAATATTTGAGTAAACCTTATAATGTCACTTCAACTACAGGGCATTAATCACTTTGATCTAAGAAAGCGTCCTCTAAATTAATCTCTGCTGATAACAGTGAACAGTAGAGATAATGCTTAAAACCTTGGAAGTCCGAGTTTCTTTGCATCATCTTTTTTTTTTTTTTTTTTTTTTTTTTTTACACCATCATTACACTCAGTGTATTTTATAAAAAATATGTTTTCCTCACCTTTAATCCATAACCCATCAATATCATTTGGGTGTTAAAAGGTTTGCCTTACCATGAGCACTTTATTGAGGGAAAAAGTTCTTCCAGTGTTCTGCTGAAGCCCAACAGAAGATTTCTGCATAGAATAAGTGACTGATTCAGTGAATGACACCTGCACCAGCTTTACTTTTCCTCTTCCTTGGCATAGGGAATGAGTTTGAAACAGCACCTTCTAAATCTGCACCTTTTTAACAAATATGTCAGCCACAAGCTAAATTACCTTTGATACTCTGCAGCTGCCTCTCCAGGTTTGATGGCAGTCTCAGCAACTTGGCAGAAAGGTGATGCCAGTTTTCACATCCAGTGTCAATGCTCAGGAATTTGCAGCTGCCCTATTCTCTACAGACCAAAACTTGTTTGATCTCAGTCTCTACCATCTGCTGCTGCTATCTCACAACCAAAGCAGAGGAGTCATTTCCCAAACTAAGTAATCATCATCTACAATAATATGGGTTTGGGTTGGTACACCCCAAGAGCATTTTAATCTTCCCGAAGATCTGAAGAAATACTGTACTAAATATAAAAAAATGTTTTGTAGCTTATTCTTCTACACTGGCTTTCTTTTCAGGGAGATGAAAATTGAAATGTCTTGGTATAAACAAAAGCCTCTAGAGCTCTATCTGCTCTATATATAATCTGAACAGAATTTAAAATGGTCCTCAACATCACTGCTGCATCACTTTGTGCCGTGCAGACTTCGTTAGTTGAATTCAGTGGTAACTACAGATGTTCAACATCTCCTGCTATCAGACACATAAAAATACATCTTCTGAACAAGCTATGTGTACAAATACATACACCTAATAGAAATAAAAGATTGCCACAATAATATGCAATGTGTTACACTAATCTCTTCATGTGATATATCTCAGCAAACATTAGTAAACAACCTTGGGTGTGCATCACAACATAATTTTTCATTTTTAGAACAGTTTTTAGCTTTTTTCCCAAATTGAAAAATATTCACAAGAAATGCTTTCTAGGAAATCTGAGAAGTTTATGTGTTCATCAGCCACTGATATTTGCAACCACATGGGAAACAGTTTTTCAGGACTGGCATCTGATTTCATAGATTTATCTGGATATGTCAGATAAATACACTGTATTAGACAGATTTCACATTTACTCTAGGATTACACTAAAAATTATCACCAAGATACAGGCTGAACATGCCCTGAATAATTTGGAATGCCTGGCTGTTAGAGGTTTTTACATACCAGAAGATTTCCCTAACTAGGATAAAGAAAATACTTTAAGTTGATATGAGACTGTTAATTGTTAAATGTTAATTGTTTTAATATATCAGGATGGTCCTAGAGCTATTCTACCTAACACTCTGGGGCTGACTATATGCAAAGTATGGACACTTGGAGTAAAGCCCACTGATTTAAGGGAAGTGCAGTTGAAATAAATGCTTTGCTCAGGGGGTGACATTTGATCCCACTTCTCTGTTTTGAGTGCCTCACAAGGAGCATTTCCAAAAGAGAGCAAGTAGCAAGGGTACTTTCTGTGCCTTGGTGAAATCTTAGTAGAATTCATCTGAGATTAGCACATTTCAAGATGAGTGTAAATGAAAATAATCTTCAAGTATACAAAATATCCATGTGGGCAGTACTGCTTGGAGACAGAATAAAAAGTGCTGTAGCCCATATGTGTCTTGTGGATTGGTTGGTTACTTTAAAGATTTTTTTAATGGACTTGAGAAAATAGGACTGAACTTAATAAAATTTAGCACCAACTACTTTTTAAGAAACAGAATACTTTGCAATTAATTAAAATTAAGATTCTAGAATTCTATACAGTTGCAGCTAACTACCAAACCCACAGAAAGCCTAGAAAGTTAAATAAATAATTAGGATTTAGACTGATGAATTTTAAAGCACTGAAATTTAAGTCTATAGCCTATGACACTGCCAGACAAAGCAGGAAGCAACCTGACAAAGAAAGCAAATTATTCAATTTGTCTATTCTTTTAACTTAAAATGCAGTTTAATATGCCTCTATAATGGGATGACATCTTTGCACATTTATAGTACTCATCGAGGTTTTGAAGTCTAATTTGAATTTTCAATTGTATATTTAAATAATATAAAAAAATCAAGCAATAGGAATTTAAAACACTAATTCCTCTTTCAAATATATTTTCAAAGTCTAAAATATAAGAAAAACAGTTTTGTTTCTTCTGGCTAGGGAAATACATCAAATGGAGTAAGTTCAAACAGCTACTTTATACCAAAATATAGATGAAAAATATCCTGACACACAAAAACCTAAACGAATTCACTACTATCAAGACAGACTTTTGCTGTGATCCTTGTGTGTCCTCACTCAGTAAGTCAATAATTTTGCTTTGATATCATCACCATTCTCCCTTCTTTGGCCTTTTGTTTTCCTGTTGCTTCTGCATTTTCCTACAGAGGATTAGACCAAATTATCTTTGAGACAGGGTCCTCACTCTGCTTCTGAATACAGCAAGCTGCCTTGGCCAAATGGGGGGGAAGTGTGAACTAATAAACAAGCCAGCCAACCAGCCCTCACACTTCATCATCTCACAGTGGCTTACAATATTTGAATGCATTGCTCCATCTCATAAATACAGCACTTTGGGGAATCAGGAAATAATGAAATTTCTGTAACTGTTGGCTCTACCTACAATATACAGGGGCTGAGTCTGATGTGGCTAATGGACACAGATACCAGTCTGCTGTGTTTCCTCAAATAAAAGCATGAAAGATGGTCACAGCTGATATTTCTCGCACATTTCTGTGAACTTACCTTTTACCCTTCAGCAGATTAAAGGCCTAACTAGCCAGTCAACCAGACTTTTACATTCTCTTGGTTTTCTTGCCAGAATAGAAAAAAAAGCAAAGTAAGTAGAAATTCTGATTTCTAGGACATTTTGATTAATAGCTAAGAGGTAGCAAGGAATAATATTGGCCATGGGTTTAGAGCACTTGTAGCACAGTCCCACACTGCTGGTCATTGAATTGGTACAAATCCATGAAGAAATCATAAGTTACAAATTGGTGGACAGATTTTATTAATTCAGTTGTTAACCTGGGGGGTTTTTACATATCCCTGAGAAGAGAGTTGGTAGATGCCCTATGCCTGGAACTGTTCAAAGTTAAGGTAGACAAGGTTCTAGTTGAAGACATCCCTGCTTATCTATGTTTGAAGGTTCCTTCCAAACCAAACTATTATATTATTCTACAAAAATGAAGCTAAGAAGCATATCTGTGGCAAAATATACAGTCCTATAGAAAATATACACACTGGAAGGGCTGTGGGTGGAATAGCAGTAATCTGTGAATAGTGTCTTTAGAAAAGAAGTGATGTTTTTCTAAGATTTGAAAGCCATAGGTTTTCCTTCATATAACCAAATGTTGCTCAAGAACACAAGGATTAAACTCTTCCAATTGAAAAAGAAAAAAAAAAGTAGAAAATAATAACAAAATCTCCACTCAAATAGTCTTTCCCCCACTCTCTCAAGTTATGCCTCAATAATTTTTCTAATTTTTTCCATACAAGCTCCTCCTCCTTTCTTAAAGCAGTAATAAATCACAATCTTTATTAATTTATTTTCCTCGCATAGAGCAGTTTCTGAGCATACATTTAAGTTCCATTTAAAAAAAAACAACTATCTTTACTATCTTGTACTTTTTTAACCATGTCAGATGCATCAGTGGAATTACTTGTTTCTTAAGAGCCCAGTTTGAGTTCCATCAGACAAGAGGAAAACTTTATTTTACCTATAGCATGTTTCCTTTTCTCTTTGTAGTCCCTCTGGGCTTCTTAGAGACACAACAGAACCCTTAGGCTGCCTCTTTGCCATCACTCTCTGCATCCTGAAAGGCCAAAACACAGATGTATAAATGACACACACTTTGACTTCCTAATGAGCAAATTTATCTAATACAAATGCCTGCACATACAACATTAAAGACTGAAGAGCACCTCAAGTGTAAATAACCAATAGCTTTAACTTTAGATAATCATGTAAATATGCATGGAGGAATCAAAACACAAATATAAGAAAACTGGCAATTAAATAAATAAATAAATAAATAAATAAAAGTGAATAAAAATATGTCATCAGAATCTTCCCATTCCACTGGCTACCCTCCACCCCAAGTTTTTTAAATACAGGCAAAGGTAATTTATGAGCAAAAGCTTTTCCATATTATTTTAATGCTCCTTGAATTGGAACACTAGATCTTAGTTTGCATTTCAGTGTTTCTGGCCCCTGTTTTGGTTTTAACATGACGACACATCCAATTTTCCATATATTGATAGCTTCAACTTGTTTACACAGATTGCAGTATTTTGCATATTTCACCTATGTGACTAAGTAAGTCTGAATTTCACAATCTCATCATTCATATTTTAAATTGCCAGAAGAACATAATTTAAATGTTTATGCATAGTTCTACATTGCATATGGATTCTGTATACCTCTGGATTCCATCTGTGGACATACTGAGACTAGCCATTTATTATGAAAACTTTCACCTCACATAATATTAGGAGTCCTAAATAAAAAACAAAACTGTACTTGCTTGCTATCTATTTCTTTATATAAAGACAAGAGTTTTAATGTCTTCTTACAGGCATTCACCTAGATGATCACATTTTGCTAAAATCAGTAGTTTTTTCTCATTCCATGAAGGAAGTAAGGAATTGCAAATAATCCTAGTTCAAATTCTAAGCACACTGCTATCAACTATTTTGAAGATGAGAGCCAAAATTTCAGCCTTTATTAATCACTCTTATCCATTGTGATGATTCACTTCTACAGAAAAATCTACTTTACCCAATAGTGGTACCCAAAGCCATGTCACAGCATGATACACCACTAGTCATGTTTGGATTTAAGATTAGGCAGAGCTAGCAAAATAATACTGTGTAACAATGCCACAGCAGAGTTATGTTTATGGTCAGCTATGGTCTGTTCCTAAGGAAGAAAATCAGTTGTAGACTCTTGTTTCTTAATATGCAGAGCTAGGAACCTTCAGCCAGACAGGATCGAAGCACAGCTTTGCTCTGCAGGTACAAAGTAGCCTTTTACAGAACACTGGTATTATTCATGTCTTTCTGAAAATACAACATGAACAATTTAGCAAGCTTCTAATCTGTTTACTGGACTCTACATGCAGAGGTTTTATTTACACATTTATCTTTAAGCTGACCTGCCTTATAATGACACGTCATATTGCAGGAAATGAAAAAATTGTATTCCCCTGCTTTTTACTGTGAAAATATAAATTTATGTTCAAAGATTCTACTTTTCTCTACTTTCTAGATGTAAATATGTCAGAGATACATTAAAATGGCATTCAGTATAGACTACTATTTTAAAAACAAACTTGTCATTCTTCTCCTGCTGAATTGCTCATAAATTCAAGTATGAATAAAGATATCAGATTACATTAAATGCATTTTGGTATCTGTAACTTTCTGCAATGAATTAAAACTGGCTGATCATGTCTCAAGTGCATTTCATTTTCCATTGATTCATGTACTGCAATATAACCTTCAAAATTCCCTTTTGCCAACAAACTCATTCAGATATGCTGAGTGCAGATTAAAGTGGCTATAAGATTGAAAACTGCTTCAAGACATCAGAGAATGCAGTAGAGGTATAATGAAAGTGTAAACAAAACCTGTAAATATAGAAATTACCTTCTATATAATCCACTACTGAATTCAGTGGAGAGTTTTTGTGTAAGAAGAAGACATATTAAACCAGAACAAATTGGTACCATGACTATATTGAGACCGTTTCATTCTGCTCCATTTAAGAATTTTCTCTTCAGGACTCAGCACTGAAAAATATTTACTCTCCTGTTCTCTGAAAATAAACTTTATCCCAAAGTAAAATGTAAAGCTAAGCTGTTTTAAAGATAGAACTAAGAGAGCATTACATCTTTATCACCTGACTGTTTTTGAAGTTACTTTCAAAAATAACCTTTCTTACTTTCTTTGTATATGAGCTTTTTGCTGCTGAGTTGTGAAACCCAATCCATCCTTTAAAGGCTTTTTAAGCAAAAGTGCATTATTACTGACTTAGTAGCTTCTATTTTTTCAGTGGTAGCTATGGTTATGGATGAATGCTTTCAACAGAAGTTAAAAGAGAAAATGAGTCATTAATGATACCAAATCAGAGCCTTGTGTGCTTAGTGAAGCCTGACATAATCTTCAGGTTTCAGTTAGCACAGAGATCTTACACAATGTCTTAGTTTTCCACAATGAAAATATCCACAAAAATGTTTTCTTGCATAACTTTTATCCCCAAGGTTCTATCAGCAGAAGCTATATGTGTCACTAAACAGTTAAATGACATGAATGGGGAGTGGGTGGAGAAGAGAAGGAAAAAAGTAAAAAAAAAAAAAAAAAAAAGACACATCTGGTGGCAAGGAAAAAAGTTTTTGTAATTCAGTATCTCTGTTTATGGACCTTTTGTTGTCATCCTCCTAATTTCCTGTGGTCTTCTCCTCCCCAAAGACTGCACTTATCTAACACACCCAGACAGCAGCACTTACACACCTAGTAAAGGATATGTTTAAAGAACTGGTTGTTCTTAGTCTCTGCATTCATTGTAAACTGTGATAAAATACCTTCACCTTGTAGCTGTGTGGATCCTTCGATTTTGAACTAGATTGGCTTTTCAAGCATGGAGATGATTTGCAAGTGGGAGATTGGGTATCCAAAGTAATGCATCTGCACCAGCTGCTGGGTCAGGGCAACTCCAATTCCTGTGCATTTGACCAGCTTCATGCCCCTGTATTTCTGAATTGGTATGGTAATGTGCTGAATCAAATCCACCATGAAAGGCACAGGATCAAAGGAGGAAATACTTGTACCACTCACTCAAGTGCCTGCCCTTTATATAGCTTACCTCTTGCACCAAGTAGATTAGTGCTGATAAATAGCTGGAGTGCAGTTTCAGCCCTAGTAACATGCTATGAAACATCTTGCATTCAGTGGCTAATCCAGACTTCTCCCTTCTCTGCCAGACCACAAACCTTTCATCATAAACTTCTCCATTCATCTTACACTGGCATGAAGAGGCAACTCATATTGGATACATCTACAGATGTTTTATTAGTAGCACATGTTTGGGATGCTGGAATTATATGAGAACATACTGTGATCCAGCTGCAGGTGTTTACTAAATAGGAAATAAGTAGAAATATCATGGAGGCACTCTAGGAATGAAGCAATTCAATATTAATTTAATTTACTCAGTGTTTATGTTAGCTGATTTAAACCTAAATCTGCTGCTCTTCTGAGTTTATTCCTATTCCCAAGACACACATTTCCCTAGTGATGGTAACCTCAGTCCCCTGAGCACCCCTTCTGAACCATCACTGTAAGTAAGGAAATGCCAGCTCCACACAGAAGGGGCGCTGACATGAGGGGTCCTGGGAGCCCCAGGGGAGGCCAGACAGCAACAGCCCAGGCTTTACATGTCCTCAGAGGCATGACAGATGTTGTGCAAAAGTTTAGATTATTCTATATTTAGATTTATGTAAGTAATATCCGTTTCCTGATATTTTTTTTTCCTTATAAATTGTTTCTACATGCTACACAGAAAGATAAAACTGGATGAGGTGGTGTGGGGGGAGAGGGGAGTGAGAAGAAGTGTTTTAATGTCATTAACAGCCTATTGAGTTCTGGTTGTTCCTGTTTCAAAAACCCAAGTGATAGAAAGGGTTTTTCAAGTGAATTGTCAGCTAGAACAGAGAAGTATCCATTTCCTCTTATCACTCATAGTTGTAGTAGCTTTATTCTTTCTCGATGTAACTTTTGTCTTCTAAAACACAGCTGTTATCCTGAAGGATGAATAAAACAGAACTCTTGTAAATTTAATAACAAAAGGCCAAGAATAAATATCACAGCTCTACTGGAATGGATACTTTAATTTTAAGAAAAACAACTATAAGCTCTTTAATAGCTGGTATCTTAGGTAACAACATAGGATATACGGAAGAATCAAATACCATGTTCAGACCCAGAGCCATGTCCAGATACAGCTCAAGAAAACCCAGATAAGAAATCAAAGCATGAAAGACTACATTTCCTTTCATTTGATACTTTTAAACTTGAAAATCAGGTTATTTGCAACACTTAAAAGTTTTTGGCCCTTACTTGTTAGCAAAAGGAAAACATTCATTAAATATGCTTATAATAGAGGGTTTATTTTTTCATTCACTAGCAACAGAGTTAAACACAGTTTATGACACACTGCAAATCCAAGGAACATATATTAAGAAAAACAGGCAATTTAAAATTAGACTTACTCTTCTTTGAAGGTGCATCCTGTAAGCTGTCAAGACTTGTAAAAATGTGACAAAACATGCATCAAGTGCAGGGAGATATGTCAGAAGTTTAACAAAAACAATTTTCCTAGGGTTCAGAAGTGCTTAAACTGCTGTTATTAATACTGATTATTTTATGAACACATAATAAGCATCTGCACTATGATTCCTGAGGTTATGGTGGAACTGCACACAGTATTCAAAACATGGATATACCAACTACTCTGTGGTAACGATATTTGGGGTTTATTTCTATTAAGATAATTTATAACAGTCTGTTTACCTTTTTTACACCATTAATTGAGCGATGTGAGTTGAGCAAAAACTCCAGAACATCTAGAGGTGCAACAATTTTTTATATTCTATGACTTTTATCCATAATTAGTAAATATATTTTTATGTGAACTGTTTTTCACACAATTATTTTGAAATTCTTGAGTAGATCTTTGAAGATTTATCAAGAACTGTCTTGCTTGCTTAATTAGATATCCATTTGTCTCTTTTAGGATACATTTTCTCAGTTATATGTAAAAAAATTAAACACAGCAAGACTTGGGAAACCTCTTTTCATTTTAAGCTGTTAATGAATTCCTAGTCTCTGCGTCCTAAATTTGGTATGTCGTCAATCTGGAAGATGACCTTCCTTCTTATGACAACTTATTTTCTGCAAAATTTGTGGTGAGACATTTTATCTAAAGGTGTTTTTTAAAAAAAAAAAACAGAAGTTTAACAGTCTTATTACTCTTAACTGCTTTCTTGTTTCTTCAAACATTTACTGATAGCCTAAGATTTGACACCTCTTTACAAAAACAATGTTGGTTTTACTGGACATATTAATTAATGTATTTTAATATTTTTCAAATTATACCCTCTGTATTTTACCTATGACCGAAGTTTTGTAAGCCAATATTTCACCAATATTGTCTTGTAATGCTGTTTCAGATCATTTGGCATGTTCTGTTCCTCTCATAAGGTACATTGTTTTTGTGAGACGAGGAACAAAATCACAATTCATCACCTTGCAACTTTAACCTCATAAGACCTAATGGCTTTGGGACTCAAAAGAAATACTCAGTTCACCTCACTCTCTAGGCAGAAAAATATTTATCTATTCAGCAAGGTAGTTACACTTTGCTCTTTTGAGGACATTACCAACACATATTGTCAGAAACACAGAACATTATCTGCCGAAACTATTTTGTAAATCTCAGTACGCCTGCAGCTCAAGACTGAACAAAGAATATTTAATACCAATGTTATGACACTCTGTATTAATTTCAGGTGGGCTTCTCTTGTCTATATTTTCAGGTAACAGATTGAAAACTATTTCCAAAGTATCAGTATTTTTGGTTGATGCACATAATGTAATCTTTTATTCATAAAACCAGTGGGCCAACTTCCATAGTGATATTTCATACAGTAATTGAGAGCTATAATGTAATACACATGAGTGTTCACACAGGCTAATTTCATGTGTCTAATGTGTAGTAAATACACACAGCAGATTGGTGCACATTAGTAGCCTCATGTCAAACAAACAATCTCAGGTAAAATGCAGAAGCCAACAGTTTCTAGTTTCTAAAAACCAAATGTATGTCAAACAAGCCCTTTGTTCTCTGACCAATAAAACTCTTGACTTTGTTCTTCTATATGACTCTCACTTCATTTTATGGTCTTCATTTCATTATTTCTAATAAATCAGAGAAGAGACTGACTCATCGTGGAAAATTGTGTAAAAGTAGGACAAAGATAGAGATAAATCCATGAGATGTGGATGAAGGAAAGAAAATTGATTTATTTGCAGAAAGTTTTCTGTGGAGTAAGCTTGGAAATGAGAATGTGTTGTGAAATGTGGAGGGCATTAAATCATGTCTAAACCTAAGTTAAAACACTCAGTACACTGCACTGTTTTAAGTGAATCACAAAACTTACAGATGAAATTACAGTGCTAAAAAATATAGGCAAAATTAATGTGTGAAGATCAAATATACAGTAACTGCTCTAGAGTAAGAATGGCGCTACTTCAAACTCTTTTGTCTTTAATTAATTCCCAAGTTTTGCAGTTGAATTATTTAGCTTGAAAAAATGCTGACATCCTGCAAAGGTCAAATGCAGTCTGTAGGCTGAATCCAAGAAACATATGTACTGTGGCAGAGGTCATTTAACAAAATTTGATAGTCAATATTTGGGGGCAAAAATTGTCTAAAATCTTCTAGGTAGATAGGTAGATAGATAATTGTAACAGATTTCAATGTCTTGCTTACCTTTTAATATCCTTTTTGTATTGAAATTGGAAAAGTATTCTTCCTTTTTCTTTCTTTTCTGGTCAATAGAAATTTGTCTGCAAAGGCACAAAACTGACTTTCATCGGTCATGTAGAGTACAATGTTCAGTATTTAGTGTCATCAAATTACTTTTTCTTTTATGCACATCAGCCTAACCTATCTGATTTTCCCTTGGGCACACATTCATGTTCTGTATAAATTTACAAGCTGTGAGGGGAAAATTTCACTGTGCTTAACAGTATTCTACTCAAAGCTTCCACTACAATAAGACATTCTAGGTTAAACTCAGTAAAATTTTAAGTTCCTTGTACATTCAGTTGATTATGTACTATTAAATTCATAATGATTAAATGTAAATGGCATTTGCTTCATATATAATCATTGAGAAGAAAGGTGTTTTTTGTATAAACAGAAAGAATTTCTTTTGTGTTAAATATTGTGACCGGAATACTTACTGGGCAAAAAAAAATCTCAGGGTTTCTTGCCACACACACAGGAATAAAATTATAATATGAGCATCAATGAAACCATACAGACTAAATAAATTTGCTGAGAAATAAAGTAAAATATAATTATTCACAGGGAGAAATCCATATTGTGTGAAAGAATATTTTATTTTTTTGCAATGGTTTTTGCACATTGTCTGCATATACATTACTTAGGACAAGAGCATGTCAGTAAGACTGTGATTCTTCTCTGTGTGTGTGTGTGTGTGTGTTTGTGTGAAATTAGATATGAAGAATATTTAATTTAAAAAAAAATTTCTTAATAAATTATTTAAATTAATAAATATCCACCAATACTATGGTTTCTTTTCCTGTTGCATTTTTTACATTTACATTTTTTGCGTTCCAAAGTATTTCACTTGTACTCTCAGACACCAACACTAAAGCTATTACATTCGCATATTTCATGTAAGGTTGAAGCAAACAGTAGCAACAAGAGCAACATTATAATATGAGGAAAAAAATGTTTATTTTTCAGTTTGGAATACCTTTCAGCTGTCAGTGAGGGCAGTTAGGATGGCTGTAGCACCTAAACAGCAACCTCTGCTGAAGGTGTCCTCATATCCTCTGTTCTGTTCATTGGTCAAACACCCAGCCTTGCAGTGTCTGCAGTTCTTAAGGAGATGTTTGCAGTGGACTTGACTGAGCTATCAAGTCCCAATCTGGAGAAATCACTTTTGAGGGTGTGTAACCCTGCACAGTAGAGACCTAGATCAGGCAATTATTTGGAAAAGAGTAAAAAGTGGAATCTTATCTAACTCACATTGAAAATAAATGGAATAAATCAGTGTTATTCACAATAAAGATTAAATAGTATCACAGTAAAATCACAAAGGATTTAACAATTCAAACCTCAAATGAAAAATCATTCTTTCAGTGTGTCATTCTAACCTTTCACCCTCTTTGGACAACAGAACAAAACTCATTGTTATTCAATCTGAATTTATACGGAGAATAGAATAAAATTATAGAATAGAATAGAATAGAATAGAATAGAGTAGAGTAGAATAGAATAGAATAGAATAGAATAGAATAGAATAGAATAGAATAGAATAGAATAGAATAGAATAGAATAGAACAGACCTAGAAGTCAATATTTGCATAAATTAATTCAATTTTTTTGCTTTCAACATGAATAATGGAAAATATTTATCAATATATGTACTTTTGTACTGTAATGTACATGGAAAACTGGCAGAAAGTTATGTTGACTCTGATTAATGACTTTAGTTATTATTCTATGGAGCAGAGAAGTTTGGATTTACTTCCCTGAACATCCAAGATTCAGAAATGGCTGCAGAAAAATACTTTTTTTCCCCCTAAGAAAAATTCCGGGTTCTTTTTGCATTTTCTGTCAAAAGCATGATTCATAGCATATCTGGTTTTGAACAAAGAAGAATTTTATGAATATTAAGAATATTACCCCAGGAACTTAAAATTCTTTGTTCATCCCTAGAAAGGTACAAGACCCTTATCTCCTTGCTCTCCCCCTTTCCTGTCTCTTGGAAAGCAATCTCAGCTTTGTAACAATGAGTTAATGGATTAGCCCCATAGGTGGTTTTTGCTTTATTTTTTGTTTCCCATTTCCCTGTGGTGTCTTAGTTCAAGCCAGACCTAGTGGAATAATGCAGTTGATAACAGAGCCAGTAAGACCAACACATAGCTCCTAATTTAGTCACTTAGCCAGTGAAGATATAGAAGAATAGAAAGCATATTCCTCCCAAATTAAATGTGTATCCAAAAGAAACCAGTAATTTGAATGGCCTCAAAAGATTTATCCATTCTGCATAAATTAGCTGGGTATATGATACAAAATATACTTTTTGTTCTCATTTTAATGCTGCTCCAGATATTTCCATTCCAACTATATCTAAATTTAAATGGAGAAATGATATATTGACTTCGGACTCCGTAACTGAGAAAAAAAAAATCATACAATGGTAGATATGAATTAATCAATGGTCATGGAAGATAGCAGGAGTGATTCAAACAGGGTGGAAGCCTCAGCTGACTTCATTTGCATTAAAAAAACAAATTGAGAAAATTATGCAATTGAGGCAAATTATGCTATTTGTAGAGAGACTTGGATTAAGGACATATGATGCATGGGAGCTGAAATGTAATTCCAAGGGTCAAGAAAAAAGTACAACTTCAAAATAATTCAGCCCTATCTCTGGAATCAGACCTCTTTATCTTACACATGTGCAGAAAACCTGTGGATCTATGTTGGTATGTGGTTTGAAAGCTTTTTTTTTTTTTTTTTTTTTTTTTTTGCTGATGTTAAATAATATATTACTTTAAAGAAAGACAAACTCTGCTTTTGAAGAATGATCCTGACCTATTATGAGAGAACTGTAAAAGGGTTGGACTTTTGGGCTTTTTTATAATACTGACCTAAATATTGCCCATGTTGCATTAAGACATATTACAGTGCTTAGCCTTTGTTCAGCAAGAATTATTCTAGAGGCTTTGCTTGATATTAGATGTAAAATCTTATTCTTTGTAGAATTTGAACTGCTAATACTTACATGACGAAACAAAACTTGAAATACCTTCTTAGAATAGGTTGTTTTTACAAACCTGACATTGAGACATTTCCAAATGATACCATAAATTCATAGTTCTCAAAGATTTGCCAAATATTTGGAACAAACATCAACAGTAGTATTTATTAACCACTTACGAGTCTTAAAACAGTAATCATACTGTGACAGTGTAGAAGCCTTTTTGGATCTTCAGATTTGCTTTATAAAACTGAAAGCACACTTTTAGAGTGTGTAGCATGTATAAAGCTGTTTAAATTAAACTGCACAAGCTCTCACAAGTGACAAGATGGACAAAATGCAAAGGTACTGTTAGTCACGTCACCTGGTCTCCACTTAATTTCATAATTTTTCTCTGCAAATTAGTCATACACCTGTACCATTTAACAAGTGATGATGAAACAAATGACATGTAAAGTTAGTCAACAGGCCATGAATCTGTCACATGTGTCAATGTAACTGGTAATAATGTGGGTGAAGTGTGAATCCAAAGGTATGAAAAATTTTCAAGCTCTCTGGATTTTTTGCAAGATCAGACCAGGTCAGGAGAGACAATCCTGTGACCAAAAAGCAGCACAGTCTGACAAAGGCACCAAGTGACTAACACATGCTGCCTGCAGGATTGTTTTACATATTATCACTAGAAAGCAATAACTAAATTTTTCCCATGCTCCATTTACTTTTATTATGCTGACAGTATCCAAAAATATTAAGGAAGCCATTTAAAAATAGGTACAAATCTGTAATAATGCTCTATAATGTATTACCCAAACTAATGAGTTTTTCTAGTATATGGCCTGCTACAAAAACAATACTCATTAAATAATGCATTCTTTTAGGAAAATGTGAAGTGATTATGAAATTTAAGACAAATATGTAAAAAGAGAACTAGCAAAAAATAGCACAGATAAAATTAGGGTAAGATAGGTCGAAGTTTTCTTCCCAGAGGAAAAGTCACCAAGAAAATGTGACTAAGAACCATACAAAACTATAGGAAAAGATCACTGAGAGATATTATTTAGACTTATGCTATTTTTGTACAATTTATGGAAAAGTAAAACATGGGAAGAAGGCAGAGCTTCATATTTTTAGCATTTACTGCTCTATTTCTGTCTTTCACTGTAATATGTGCATACACATTTTAAAACCATGTAGGAGCATCATAGATTAGTTTGGGGCATAATGGAAGCTTTAAAGGCTGTATGTAATGGAAAATTATTAAAAAATAATTTCCTTATGTGATCTTTTTATAAGGTTCAGTGGTTTAAGAAAAGCTCTTCCATGAGTTTTCTCACCTTCAACAAGATAGTTTCTAAGGAAAAAACCTCAAACCATAAATAGTTTTGATGTTATTTATTTGAAGATGTATACAAATTGAGACACAGATTTTAGTAATCTCTGATGCCTGAGATTAACACTCCAGCTGTGCTGTTCTGTCCCAAATTAAGTAAAATCAGGAATCCATCACATCCATTGATCTGTGCTTGAAGTTCTGCAAACCTACAACCTTTACATTTGAGTTTTGTTCATACGTGTTGACATTATATATCCAGGTAAAATGGCATCACTTGACCTCAATGAAACAGCTAATTCTAAAATTGTAAATGTACAAGGTACAGGGAGAGAACTGTATCATTTATTTCTTTCTTAAATATCCCACCTTAGCTTAGGTTAGGAAATATTCAAATTAAAATAACATACTTCTTCAGGAAAAACTTTCCTGTGAAACAAGTGAGATTCCTTGTAATGGAATACTCCCCAACATTTTGCACCAGTGGTACAAAAAGGCTTTGCTCTTCAATATCATACATCCTTGTACCTCCACAAAATACAGGCAATGCATCCCACAGTACTCTTGTATACTCTGGTATCTTCTTATATTATGTCAGGCATTTTCAAGTGTATGAAAAATTTTGCATTATTTCTCCTGCAAATCATTTAGATGCAAAGATATAGAACCAGAAATAGTGCATCAGTGATGTGCTCTTTTCTGTTAATAGGGTCAACTTTTTGCCTGTTGTTGATTTTGAAAACAAAATAGATCATGTTAGCGCTGCATATACTTACTTGTATCTTGTCTTGTACTCTCCAGTTCACTGTTCCCAAAACCCAGCACTTCAAGTTTGCAATTGTTTCTGCTGTAGGAGGATTTATAACAAATTGAATGAAGCTTTTAATTCACAGAGTAGCATTTTTATTGTTTTTATCTAAACCTTATAGTTAGAGCTCACAGCGTCTTTTATGGGAATGAAATGTGAAGTGAAAATGCATGATTTTGTCACACATTTATGTGACCTGCTTATCTAGAACCATTACTGTAATTATTAGCATAACTGAAAGCCTTTTCTTTTAGGTTCATGTTTCTCTATGCGTAGCAGCTGTAAACCACAAGTGAAGTTTCTTATGTTAGACAAGGTGTAGCCATTAGTTCCGCTATAAAGCTCTAGCCACCAGTGCTCATTGATTTCTAGTTTCATATATCTTTAATGAGGAGATTAAATACTTGTTTAGGAAGCAGAGTCTGGCTTAAGTGGTGTTTGCTCATATAGCATGGACAGTCAAAGACCTCCATAATATTTCCCTTTGGTAATAGAAGTGAAAAAACCTTTATTGCCCCAAATATAAACCACTTAGCTCATTCTGCAGCAGCATAGAATGTCTTATTATGGAAAAAATAATTAGAGATTAAATGCAGCAGGAAAAAAAAAAAGCACTTTCTAATTGATAATATGCCTTTTTCCCTGTGCATTTAATTCTTTATGAACACCAGGGATTATGCTAAATTACCATTTCAAATAAAAAAATTAATTAAAAAAAAAAAAAAAAAAAAAAAATATCTCAGGTAAGTTTCATTTCAGGTCAGTCATTAAAAAGCATAAAGGCTCTGTCCCAGAAAATAAAGTTTAATGCAGTAAAGGAAGTGTGGAGATGCATCAACTATTTCTCACTGAAGACTTAGAGTGAGAAGAATAAGGAAAAGTGGGACAGACACTGCAATAGCAAGTACTACCGTAATGAGTGTCAAACTGTAAGACTTGAGAAAAGCACAGAATCTCACTCTATGGAAAAAAATAATGAAAAAATTCAGAAGCTGACAGGGATACATGGAGGGAAAAAGTAGGGCTGCCCTTCTGATTGGTTTGCCTCACTAAATTCATGTCAAGTTCCTTTGCTGAGGGTATCAAAAAGCTTTGGTAGTGACAAAAAACCCCCAGACAAAATACCAGAATCCAAATATTCCTTTTGTCTGTATTATTTGCCCCATATCACAGCAATTTTCAAATGGGATCAAGAGGTAGAGAATCGGTACGGGGAGAGGATGAATCTTGGAGATCAGCATGCCACTAAATTGATACCATGTAAACATCATATAGTATTGGAAAACCACTGCTGGGGGTAAATGAAATGAATTCACTGGGGCATCTAATCCTATTTCTGGAACACTTAAAGTGTTTAAATGCACTGGAAAGCAAACAAACTTCAAAGTGATCATTATACCCCTGACACTAGTACTTGTGTGGCTGAAATCTTTATGAGATTAAACCCCTACAGGGAAAGGAGTTGAACACAGTGAAAACCACTTTCAGACTGTCAGGAGGATACCAGTTTGAAAGCTCAGTGTAAGTCAGAAATGAAGCTAAATGTTGAATATTAAAGCAGTTCAATATGCTGCTTGGAACTCCCTAATACGCCTACAAGAGCCATAGACATAAAGTGAGTCATCTCCACGTCCACATTTTGTTCCTAACTGATTCTGTAAATGCTAACATCCACAAAGGCTGATGTAACATCAACAATTTCCTGCTAAGTGAGAAAGCTGGGTGACTCAATCACACTTCAGACTAAACACATACATGAGTTACTCCATTGCGCTTCAACACTTTCTGTGATGAAAAAGCTCAGAAATGTACAGACACCCCATCTGAAAAGAAACTACTAAAGCACTTTAAAATCTTTCAACAGCATTAGAATTTAAATGCTAAAAACATTTCCACTTAAGGCATAAATAAATTGAAATATTGAGTGAGTGAATCATATGTTTTTAACATGTGTGCATATATGTGTATGTGCTAAGAAATCTACCACAGCTGTGAATAAAAGATTTGTTTGCACCTTGGAAAACAATGAAACACTAGTTTATTTATTACTAGAAATCACGCTTCACACATTTTTCCAGCCTTTTAATGAACTGCACTTAGTGCTCCTTCTGTTTTGAAGAGAGTGCTCTTTTTTTGCTTTTCAGTCTGAAATCTTATCAATATTTGCCACTCCAGCAAAAAGTTTTACACAAATGAACTGGTGAAATGGAATGTTAGCCTATAATAAAAGTCTGTCACAAAACAGTCACACTGGAGAAGACCTACCATTGATTTTTCAGTAAATACAGTGAACAGCAAAAAATACAGCACACTTTCCTCAGCAGTAAATATCTTGGTGACTATTTTTCTTTTCTGCTATTTTCAGTCCTTTTGTCTTCTGGCAATACTTAATAAAATATGGTTTCTTTAAATATAACTTCTGCAATGTGACAACCAGTTGAGAGCTGTATGGCAAGAGGATAATCACCAAGCTATTCTTACTGCAGGGATGTTTTGCACTTTCATTCATTGGCAAAGCAAAAATAACAGATTGTTGGTGCTGTGGATGGAATATAAAAGCAGAAAAATCATATAACTATTCTAAGAAGGTAATTTAGTTGTGAATAATGATTGAAAAAATTAACTCTGATATAACAGATTTATACTTCTGAAAACTGCATATATGTATTTTTAAACATTTGGGACTATCTTCACTGATATATTATAGAAATTGTTATATATGTGTTTTTTTTTCATTTCCAGTTGTACCGACTGCTGAGATTTTGGGGTCCAGATCCAAAACTCATTGAATCAATGAAAGATGGACTTAGACACCTCACTGAGCTGCAGATGTTGCTGCAGGCAGCCCCCAGTCCAGCCCCCACTGCTTGGCCCCATGACTTGTCTGACTGCCCCTGGCCTCTAAGAGTCTCCTACAGCCTTGAAGAGCTCAGGAGCTCTAGAGGGCTTCTCCCACCCCTGAAGCCCATACTGTCAATGCAAATTCTAAATTTTGCAGGATGCCTCTGGCCTTGATTATTTTCAAGGTGTAAATATTTGTGTAGATTAAGTGCATGGTGGGGCCATAGCAAAACTATTTTAAAGTGGCGACTTCATCCCTCCATATGCATGCAAGCCAGCTGTGTACACATTGCTCTTGCACACACTACTCCATAGATCCTTACCAATCAAACAGCTGAAGCTTATTTGAAGACCTTCTAAGGTGGACAAAAAAGCAATTCTTTTAAAATATATATAAACCTGTAATTAGCGTGTATTATTAAAGGTCCCAGTGTATGCTGTGGTGTAATGCTGCTTGAAGTATAAGAATTTTTTTAGGTAATTTCCCTTAACAAGCAACACTTCTTTTAACTACACTCTAAGTGCATAAAGTGTCAGTAGAAGCATTCATTGCACAGGACTTGTTTTTCTATATGAAGAGGAAATATATTCTTTTAACAGGTTTGCTCTTCTGTAGCCTACTTGTTTAAGAGGTGTCCCATGGCATTCATTTAGCTACAATGCTTCATCATAAAAACACATGAAAACTGAGCCTCTTATTCACAACTAGGCCCTGGAGAGAGAAAACAAAACACAAGGGAACTGCTGTTAAGAACACCTCTTATCACCATGGCACAAATAAACATTAAGGGTTGGCATCTCTTGGCAGACTGAAAATTAAGAGATGATTGATCAGAAGTTATGTGTGTTGTCGGAAATTTAATTTCTTCAATATTCGCAGTATCTTCCAATTCAGTAGTGCATCATGTGTTTATAATGATTAATTAAGATGACTAGTGGCAGTAAGTGACAAGACACAGAAATCTAATTAATGAAATGGAAAAAATACAGTTCTTTCAAAATTTCTGCAATTGATCTTTTCTTGGAAAAACACTGATACACACAGAATCTTTCTTCAAATACAGTGACTTCAGTCATTATTTCATCTCTTGAATTGATTTAATCTACATAGTAAATACTATGGTAGTCTAGGCCAAGCACTCTTCCATTGCTTTACAGTTGGATTATTCTGTAGTATATTTTGTAGTATAACATGTTTAGGGAAAGACTAAATTGACATAACTGGTTTTGAAGTGATCCTCGCTGCTCTGACTATTCCCAAAGGTTAACCTCAGCATAGAAAGGACAGTCTCTCCAGGCTCCCTCTAGTATAAACAGGGAGAGATCACTTAGAAGAAATAGTGCAGGAGCTTATATTTTAAATCATTTTCTAGAATAACCTGTCTGTCACCACTCACTGGAGGCTGAGGCTAGGCAGACTAGCAGCAGCACGCTGACTTGCGTCAGTATGATCATTTTAGCACTTGTGAATATGACTTCCTTTCTCCTCCAAAACGGTAATTAAAAGTATATGAAACCTATCTTTATGTAAACTGGCAAACCTACACACACTTGTAGGCTTCAGAAGATAAGAACTTGGTGCTGACAGAAAGCTTCACTGTTGAAAATCATGTAAAATTTTCCTTGCCTAGGGCATCCATCACTATTAGAGTGCAAATCATGGGCAAGCCACCTGCCTGCTAAACAAATAAGAAAGCCAGCTTGTTCAAACACATTGTTCTATACCTGAATGTAGAAGAAATTAAACCCTGGCTTTTAGTATCAAGATAAGAAGTGAAAGATCAAACCTTAAAATTTGCATCTCAATAGGTGTTATGTTGCTTCTAGCCTCTATTTTATTTGGGTAGAGGTGACTTAGAAGTAAACTTCACTGTTGGATGACCACATTTCTTTAGCATAAAATCATGTTTGGAGCTAACTGTCTAAGCTCAAAAGCTCTTAATTGGAAGAATTGTGTTACAAGACACATTTGCAACACTGGTTACAAATTATGGGTGGCAAATGAAAGCAAATGCTCTCTATTTCACCTCTGGCTGTGCAGCATGATGTTCAAATGTCCAGCTGAAGCACACAGTCAGATAACCTGGTAGCTTTCACTATTGTCATGCCTCACACATCACACAGGTCATCTTCTGTGCTATGCTGTCAAACTACCTGCAGGTTTATTGTGTGTCTTTTAATGCTGCAGAATTATTTCCAGAAGGTAGGCTCAAGCCCATAAGTCCATGGTAGGAAGACATGGTATTAATCAGAAAAAGAGTACCTCTGGCCTGGTGTTCTGCTTCTGCAGTAGTCACCATCCCCTATTAATTCTGTAAAATTACTTTTATAGACTAACCTATTTTTTCAAAATCCAACAGTAGAATTAGTTCCCTGAACTCATTCTAAAACCCTTCCCATTACTACATTATCTATGCATATACAAATTAAGATTCCTACTAAGTTAAAGACTTCCTCACGAAAATGAGTTTTGCAGAGCTCAGCATTTCACTGTGTTTAGAAAAAAACTTCCATAAGAAATTATTAAACATTTATGTTTAGGAAACAAAACCTGACAAAAGAAATATTTTTAACGGTTTTTCAAATCCTTTTGTTCCTGGTTTTCAATAGTGTCTAGTATACCTTCATTATTCTGTCCATTTCTGTACATCTTTGTCTTTACAGAATTTTGCTGCATTTTAACAATACACTCTGAAATGTTTCCTGCTTTTTTAGCTTTTAGGAGGGATGGTATCCAGACATAGATATTTAGTGTGAGGCTGTGACATTAATTAATTAATTTTTAATTTATTTATTTATTTATTTATTTCATTTATTTATTTAAGTATTCCTGTTACAATTTTTCTCTCTTCTGAAAAGTAGTTCTTCATAAATTCCTTGCTTTTAAAAATTTCACTGTATAAAGAATGCTTTCAATCAGTTATTATAATAACCTCAGTGCTTGTTACATTTTTCAACATGTTTTACATTTATGTTATAGCACTGCACAGTGCCGCTACCATCACATTATCTTTTTAAGATCTTTTCTAGTGTATTCAATTTTTTTTTCCTTTTTTGACCGATTTAAACATTGTGTCAAATAAAAAACTTCCAGCTTCACTGCTAGTCCTTTCCTTTTTTCATCAGTCCTGAAATATGATTTTAATTTTTTCACATTTCAACTGTTTGTTGCAACTCATACTCTATTTCTTTACTTACTCAGTTTTCTGAAACAGTTCCCTGTGAGATTTTGTCACAAGAAATTAAAAAATCCAAATAACCTACTTTTTAACCTATTCTCTTTTGAAGTAGTTTTTCTTCTTTAATTCTGCTTTCTTGTCTTTGTATTCTCAAATTTTGTTTAATTTTCCTGGTACTGCAAAAGGTGTTGATTTGTAATGCCCTGCATGATTTTTCCTTCAGCTAAAGGAAGAAAAAAAGCTGCTACCCTCTAGTCCTCTGGCATGGTGACCAGTTTAAATCAAAGACTGTGTTTTTATGTTAGCAGTTCAACCACTCAATCTAAAATATTTTGGAATTCCTCTATGTACAGTATCTCATTGCAAGTACTTTTCTTTCTTTAATTTATCTGCTTGTTCCAGTACATTCCCAATTGAAAATTTAAATCCCTGGCAGACCTTAATTTTTATTAAATAGAAACATTATTCTTAATATACTCTATAAAAAAAGACAGTTTATAATTTTCGATATCTGATGCTCTTTAAAGTCATTGCTATTCAATTTACAGATCACCAACTTGCAGTTTGAGTTTTGTTGGCTTTAATGCAGGTATTTTTTAGTAGCATTATTTACTTTTAAGTGTTTTATGCTAGGAAAGTGGAGGAAACAATTAACCTATATATGAATCTGAGCTTTCTAACATTCAGTATCTTTTTAACTTTTCAACTACAATGAATTATGTATTCACCTAATAAAACAAAATGTCATTCTAGCAGACCGATCATATTTTATGTGTCCTCAGACAAAAAATGGATCCACAGGTTTGTGTGGACATATCAAGGTTTTCTTTGGCCCAAAGGAGCTGCAGAAGCTCAGTTTGCAGTTGTGTTTTGGTGCAAAAGGGAGAACAGCCAGTGTGAAAATAGTGAGTTATGTTCAAAACCGTTGCTCACAGAAGGGAAAAAACAATTGCTGGTTTTCCGGTTCCTGGTGACTGGCCACATGTGCAGACTACAAATCATAGTACTATGGTGGAAACCCAAAATTACACATTCAACATGGCTTCCTTAAGTTGTTGCTGATGTCCAAAAGCCAAGTCAAATTAAAGAAATTATCTGACACCAGAGTCCTCTAAACTACAGCACGACATTGAAATGCTTCCTGCAATACATGGTACACTAAAACTTTCACCCAGTTGATAGTATCTATGCACAAGCCTAGAGCTAGTTTGCAGCATCAAAAAGATTCAGGAGTTCAGAAGTACCACCAAGAAAAGCCTAGTTTTTAAGGGGACATATACAGAAGAATGTTGTACAGTGTTTTCACTCCGCATTTCAGTATTGTGGCCTTAAAGTGGGAATTTTGTATTCTCTGCTTTTCATCTCCATTGTTTACTATCTAGAGCAAATTAGACAAGTCACTCATCATTTCCAGGACAGGTGACAAGGGAGACTGAGAGGTTTATTAATATTTATCTGTAGAGAGATGTTATTTGGATTAACTTCTATCTTCCAATTTAAATAGGATTAAAAGGATTAGCTTGAATAATGGAAGTATACAGCACATTATAAATACTTACGCTTCTTTTATTTAATAGGTTTGGATATGAACGTAAAAGACATCAAATCATTCTGGAATAGCCCATAATTACATTATTTTTAAATAATAGAATATAAACTCATGAGTCATTAAGAAGAACAACATGACTTTGGAAAAAGGCAAACTCATTCAGCAAATGCAATGTTTTGCAAGTCATATTTTCTATTTATATGTAGAGTTAATAACATCTATTATGAAGTCTTCAACTTAGAAGCCTATGTTTGCTGAGAAAAGTACTTTAAAACAGATTTAATTACATAGTGTGAGACTCCTCTTGGCAATATCAAGAGGGAGAAAGTAATTTTTGTTTTAATGAAATATTCTGAATCAAAGAAACAACTTTAGTTAAATACTCCACAAGTTTCAAGCTGTAGAAAAAGCATTTGGATTTCAGTTTGTTCCTCCTGACATACATCAGCACAAAAATGACAAAAAAGCTATGCTATACTTACCATATTACATAAGATGACTGCACAATTTTTGACTTCTTTATTCTTCACTTCTTTTTTTCTTTTTTCATATTGGAAAGAGTAATGGCATCCTGAAAACATGCTGGAGGGAGGAAAATGTTCATTTTACAATTTCTACAATGCTCTTACAGAGATTTTGTTAAATGAAGTAAGTTCAAGGAGAGTATAGGAACCCAAAATAAGGACGTATGATTGACATACCCATGTGTATTTTACTTTTTGTTAAAAAATTGACATAGTTCCCCATAAAGCATGCTGACAACAACAGTGTATACATCCCTATCTCAATATTAATTATATCCATTTTACAGATACAAGACTGATGCAGTCGATATATTGTTATCTTGGCTAAGGTCATTCCAAATCTTGGTTGCTCAGGTAGCAATACTGCAGTTTGGCATTTAGAAAAAAAGTGATAGCTGTAATATAAAAGACTACAGTGAATTTCCTCTGGTAGTGTCCATGTAGGATTCTATTCTCTCTTCTGTTGCTCACAGGAGAAATAAGAGAAGCACTTGCATACCATTTACTATCCATATTGCAGAGTGCTTCTCATTACTAGCTGTCCCTTGCCAGAGTATCCCATTGAGATGGTAAACACCTATATTAATGAACTTATGAAAGTAAAACCCTTGTAAAAGAGTGCATCTGGTTTAGCATAGCAGGACTTTCCTCCACTGACTCACCACACCATCTTTCTTTTACTTTACATCAACTTTAATTTTCCTAAGATATGTTGGAATAAGAGGCCTACTGTGAGTTAAGTGGGAGCAGCAGCAATATACATTTTTTACACCATCCAAACCATCTGTTTCAATTCTGCTTGGGCACCATCAGGGGATCAAGAGAAGGGTTAGTCCGTTCTTCCTGTCCTCCTATCTCAGGAAATTTCAGAGTTGTCTCTTAATGTTAGCTGTGGAGGAAGCGCATGGTGTGGTGAACTGTGCAGTAGTAAATGCATCAACATCATCAGAAGATTTCATGAAACAACCAGAACAGATGGAAGCAATTTTCAGTCACTACTGATCTATGCTGGTTTTGAACCACTGAGCTAAAAATAGAAGGAACACAGTTTCCTTAACTATTCAGCCCCCTTTCACATCCTTTTTTCCCCTTTTGGTCTGTATTTTTATTACAAAGGATAGCTCAGTCTAAAAACATGATGACTACAGCTGCCCATAAAAGTAGTTGTAAGGAGCTGGCTTACCTTTTCTTTCTTCTTCCTCCACCACTACTTTCTCCACTCACGTGCTGTGCAGTCCTTCATAAAGACCTTGACAGAATCACAGAATGGTTTGAGTGGGAAACGATTTTAAAGGTTATCCAGTTTCAACCCCTTTGCCATGGGCAGGGACACCTTCCACTAGAACAGGTTGCTCAGAGCCCCATCCAGCCTGGCCTTGAACATTTCCACATTTCCAGGGATGAGGCTGCTCTCAATCTGTCCATTGCCAGCCTGTTTTGATAGCAGGGGTTATCCCAACCCAGGTGCAGCACCTTGGTCTTGTAAAACCTCATGAGACCCCCATGGGCACACTGCTTGAGCTTTCCCAGATCAGGAGACCCATACACTCACATATGGCAGCAGCAGCTGCTGAGAGGAACTACAGGCTTCCCGAGTCTGGGCAGAGGGCATCTGCATCCAGCTCTCACAGGCCTCCTGTACAGTCCCAAACTTGGCCCTGTCTGTGCACTCACCTCCCATCCCAGAGTCTGCCCTCAAGGCATTGCAGCAGTTCAGTCTCTCCAAGGAGGGGCAGCAGCTCTCACAAACCACCCCTAATCTGCCCACAGACAAGCAGCTATGGCGATAGGAGTGTATTGATATATACCAAATAACAATGTCTTGGCTGCCCCAACGCATTATTCATTTCACTATTCAGCAGCTGACCTTTTCATTGAGTTTTTAAATGAATAATCCAAGTCTTAAGAAAGAGGCAAACCAATTAAACTATGCTGAATTGAATCCTTTCCCATACTTCTGGGTCATTTTGGACTTGTTGCTTTCAGTTGGATCTTGAGAGAAACATATTGCAAAACAATTTATGTAGCCACCTCAGTTTATTTTGTTGCTGTTCTGTGAGATTTTAAATGGTTTTAAATGAAGAATTTTCTCTTTAAATTCATAGGAGTGGATTGCTGTATGTAGCTGAACATACCTGTATTCAATAGCTTTTGAATGTCATGTGTGTATGCAATTAATTTCACTGGTAGTTCACTAGCTGATGAGTCTTCATTTGAAACACAGCACTCAATAAAATGTTGTGGAAAAATCCAAGACTGTGTGGGCAGGCACAGATGCTCATGTGCACACACATTCATGCATACATGCATGCAGAATGTCCATTTTGCATTTCTAGCATTTCACTGATTCTCAGATCACACTGCCAGACAATTTTTTCATTAAGTAATAAATGCTTTGTGAAATTCCTTGGATTCAGGTAGAAGAAGTTTATTTTAAAACTTTAAGCAAATTGTTATGGCTTTCCCATTTGCTTTAAAAATAGACTAAAAAGTGGAGAGTGTATGGGGGGGAGGGAATTCTCTGCTGGAAAAAACACCTACTATGATTTTTGCAAGTTTTAACCCAGAGGGAATTTCTAGCCCTAAGTTATAAATTCCAGAAAATAGGGGCCTATAATAGAAACACTGACAGAACCTTAACTATAGCATTGCTAAAGGCAACACTGCAATAAAATGGAATGACCTGTGAGATAAAATGTTTAATCTTTTGAGTGAGATGTGGCCCAATAACTCAGAAGCAGAGATGGGGGAGGATTCAGGCTCTTCCTTGCAGCCTCTTATATGCCCTTTATGAAATTCACTGTCACTCTCAGCTGCTTTTCCCTTTCAGGCTGAATCTTGTTTCACTCCATAACCAAATGGACTAGAAGGGTCATAAAGAACCAATTTATGGTCCCTAACTTTTCAGCAAAAACTATTTTTCAGAATGTAAATTAATGGCAACAGAAGTGGAAGGATCAGGAAAATTATCTTGTGTACACGACACAAATAATAGAGAGAGAGAAATGGAAGGTACAGATATGGGTTTGTGTTTCTCTGCTATTTGTCAGTAGTGCCTTTCCAAGAGAGAAGATCACCATTTGCAGCTTTCTTTATTTCAATGCAAACAGTTCTGCGAAACTTTCTTCTCAAGATCTAACTCTTGTTTTTGTGCTATTTTTATATCCCAGGGAGGTCAAATAGACCCCCTGCATTTTAAGAGTTTTGAATTACATGATTGATATTAATTTTATGTGACATATTTGCCTGTGCTAACAAGTGGAACTAGGCATAATGACTTAGGAGGTCTTTTCAAATGCTATGTCTCATCAAATAAAGAAAGACATAATCACCAGGCCTGTAGTGATCTCTGTCTGGTCAAAAATTTCAAATTAGTCAGAATTTTGCTTATCCAAACAGTGCCCTAGGCCAGAATAATGGAATGCCACCAATATTGCAGTGGCAGATTTAGATTTAATTTTTTTTTGCTGTTCTAGAAGTAGGCAAAAAAGACCTACTTTGTCTTGGTTGCTTCTAAGTCATTGAATGCTTCTACCTGAAGAAGCAAGGTCATATGAAAATTACTTCTCTGAAAGTTTGTGGGCAATTTTTCAACTGGGTACATAAGGAATCATGATTATAATCATGATTCCATCCCATTAAGAACAGCTGGAATTATATATGTAATTCTTTGCATACCACCCAGAAAATTTACCCATAGCCTCTAGTCACTTCTGTTCCCCAAACGTCCCTCAGGCTAAAATCACTATGAAGAACATCTGGGCTCTGTTCTTTGGGGATTTATATTTTATTCTATCAATATTTTCCCTCATTTTAACAAACGAAAATTGTAATTAGATATTCCCATATTAGGTATATAGGAATATCCATCGCAGATGATGCTCCCAGGAAAAACTGGCTTCTGAATCTCCTGTGCTGGCCATTATTATATCCATAATTTCTGATTCAGTAGCATTTTGCACCTAGTCATAGCTAAATGAGGCACTACATATTGAGGATGAATTTGGTTGCTGTACCAGTGTTTACATGTTGCTGGATTACACTGGACTCCACAGGGGTGACTTGCAAGCTCCCAAAATATTTAACTCTCTAAATGCTCCCAAGTATTTAAAGCCAAAAAATAACCAAACAACCAGAAAAAAAAAAAATCAACACCAAAAAATCACTCGGTAGTATTTGTAAATGGGGAATAGAGTGAGGCTAAAAGGTTAAAAGTTAAGATTATAGTTATGATTTTGTATAAATACAAGAATAATTTATTTAAAAAACCCAAAGAGAATTGAAAAAATGGAGGACTCATTAGTCAATAAGCATTCTTAAATAATCATATACATGGAATTATGTTTTTGATATGTATTTGCAGGTTTATATATGCATATATGTTAAAATATATTTTCTTTATCTGAGCCCCTTTACTATAAGTGACCTGTAATTAACTCTGGAGATTGCTTTACTACTATTATACTAACTTTATCCTGCTACTTGGTTAGAAGACTCTACTAGACAAAATGTCAATGGAAGGAGCTCAGTTTTTACCCTACGCTCACTCAGAAAAACAGAACTGGGACTTATTATACATAAGTAAAGGTAAAATTTCAGCTGTCTGAAAAGGAAATTTTTCTAAAGGGAACAGACACATTGCAACTGAGTGTATGCTAACATCTGTCATTTCCTCAGATTTCAGCAAGGTAGTTTCTAGTGTTGGAATTACGATTTAAAACATGTAGATGGACCTGTTTTGGTCAGTGTTCTGCGTTTTCTTGCTTTGTGTACTTAAAAATAAAACAATGCCAAAAGCCAGTCCTAATTAACATGAATGTTTTTATTTCTCAGTTATGCAGACCAGTGTGCTATTCATCTGTGAAGATCTGACTGGAAGTGATTTCTGATTTTACCTGATGCAAAGGAAAAAAATACATAATTTATTTGCTTTCCAATTCCAACTTTCAGATCAGTTATTGTTTTGCTTCTTGTTTTCAAATTTTAAAAAAAATGCACATTTTGCAATTTTTATTTTAAAGTGTTCAAAAATTATATGTAGAATCTTATCATAGTTGACCTTGGAACAAAATTTAATCATTTTAAAACTAGACACTTTGCACTGATAGGCATCTAATAAAAAATTCACTGTTGTCTGGAATAAGATTGCGTGTCTTCAGCCAATCACTGTTGAGTTATCGTACTTGAACTTTAAAGTTCACCTCCAATCTGATATGCTATCCAAATTTTCTCAAAATTTTGTACAGGTAAGTATGACATGCATACACATTGGTGTTATGAGAAAAGAGATTATTAATATTGACTTCTACATCTAGTGACACTTTATTTGATATGCATGACTCTAAAATGAACATGGAAAAATACCAAACTATGGAAATAAATCATAACCATGGCAGTCACAGCAGAAAATCTTGTAACTATATTTTGTAAAACTCCTCTGTTCAGCAAAGAGTTTGTGCAAATACAGTTTGATACATTCTCTAGTTCAGAAGGCAGTTTTGTTAAGGTTGCATGGAATCTTCTGAAATGAATGGTGTATGTGTGTTTGTATGCTCACATTCGTGTGCTACACAGACAGGTTTTTGTATGAGCTTGGCATATTGCTTGTGGCAAGCTGCTGAAACATGAATAAAGACAGTAGGAAAAAGGCAAAGCACATCCTGCTGGTAATCTACGGAAGGTATTGCTGCACACTTACTATGTGCCAAATCTCTAGGTTCACCCAGAAACTCCCAAGATCATTTCTCAGCCTCTAGATTTTCATGTTGAATTATCTGTCTTGTTTGCAAAATTAACCTGCTTCTTATTTTATTTAAACTACATGAGGTAGGTGCATTTGACTTCCTAGTAGGAAATGCAATATTTAAGCAATTTTAGTATGCACAGCTGTGAAAAGGTGAAGTATATTTTATGAACATAATTCAGGGGTAATTTTAAATGGCATACCTTTGCCTCCAACTCTTTTCCACAGCCTGAAGCTGGAAACATAAAGTGTAGCTCATGTGTTCTTTACAATTTACTCCTGAGAAACACTGACCACAAAAGTCAGTAAACATTCATCATGAGCTTTAGGCTACTTTCCTTGGATTTGGCCTCAGGCTAAGCTGAGGGCTAAAAACATTTCATGAGGAGGTTACGATTTTAAGAAAAATAAATATATTGCTAGTACAGCATGGTTACTCAGCTTGGTCTCATGCTGTAAAAATTCCTTCTCCCAATAAATGCACAAGATTTTATGTTATCCATCCACCACTTTATAACTGATAGTCTGGTTTTAAATCACCAATATGCTAATCAACAGAGCTGTTGTGACCTACTTACCACATATTTCTGCCAGAGCTTCCCATAACATGTCACATTGAATCCTCTCTGGGAGGTAAAAGCCAAATCTACTTCAACCCATTTAGCACAAAGATTCTGGGGAACGGGAAAAAAAGGGAGGGGGGGAAAGAGAAGCACAGCAAAGCAAAAAAAGCTAGGTCAAGTTCTCTTGTTTATCCTGGGCCTCTATGACATAAAGCCATGTTTGCCACCATCTACTGCCACAAGTAATGACATGATTTCTCATGAAAAGGGCTACAAATGGAGAGGACAAAGCGCCCATCTAATTCCATTTCCTGTATTGCAGGGCAAACTTGGAAGATTCCTCACTAAATGGTTGGTTGTCTTAGTGCAGTTACTGATCTCTTTCAAATAAACAATGCTTGTAATAAAAGGATTGATGTTTTAAAAATATCATCTTGCAAGTTTTATTTGGTAAAAAAAACCCTATCTAAGGAAGGTCCCTTGAATGAAAAAAAAAATCAGAAAGAATGATGTGAAAATATATCCTTTTATATTTTCTAGATATTTTAATAATGAGCTCATAAAATATTTTAATTGTTCTGGGGGGAGTTTAGCATTGCTTTTTATTTTTAAGTCTAATATTTTTTCCATAATGTTTTTTTCATAATTATTAATATAGGAAAACAATAAGTTATGGAACACACTGATCAATAATTATTTTACTGTTAATATTCAGTCTAGACAGTAACATCAGTACACTGACCTTGCATTACAAGGAAAATGAGCTAAAGCAAATTTTAAAACCAAGCATTACATCAGATCACCCAACTGATGTTGCTGGGAGCCTCACATTGTTCTGTTTTCAATCACTATCTAGGATATTACATATTTCTAGGGTGGAATACTATTATCCTAGATGAAATGAAAGAACTTGAAAGTTTCTACCTGCAGGGAAGATTTCCTAGATCATTTTTAAAGGACAACCCACTTCCCTAGATGCATTCTAGCCTAGAGAGTTACAGCCTCCTTTCCTGAGTTCTGAGTTTCCACTGCACTCATGTAAGAAGTGCAGAATAGAATGTACTTAGCCAAAATTTTATAGAATTGGAAATGCTGTTATTGGATGAACACTGCAAAAGAATATCAGAAAATTCTAATCACAGCTTAAAGCTCACTATGCCTTGAAAAAGAGAACTAACTGATGCACAGTTCCTCTCCAAGTAACTTCTTGTTCTGGCCCTGATGGTCAGCCTCAATGCTGTTGGGCCAAATACTGTTTTCCACTGCAGACATATGAGTTCTAGTGAAATAAAGAGGATTTTACTTAGGCAGCCAAAAGCAGAACTTGTCTCTCTCGAATTGAGTACTTCAAACTACACTGCAATAATCACAGATGCTCTGCTCTTGGCACAATGAGAAAAGCTTGGTACAGATTCACAAAATAGCTCCATTAAGTAAAGACATCATCAGTCTTTATTACTGCTATTACCATAAAGCAAATTTCACCTAACACGATGTTGAATTTAACTTACAAAAAGAAGGAGGAGGAAGCTATGAATTAATATAAAATTACTAAGAACTGAGGCCCAGGGAGCTTAAACCCTTAGCAGCAGCAAAGCAAAGACAGGAATCAAAGATGTAGAGCACCATGGTAATTTGTTCCTGTGTTGACTAGAGCAGCAAAAGTAACAGTCTATCATGTCAGCATCTGCTAGTGAGTTTCAATGCCTGTAAGCATAGTTCGTAGTTGACATTTGTTCAAACTAGCTTTTTCTAAGGAGATAATTTAATTCTTCAACTTTGCCCTCCTACCTCTATCTAATTTCACAGGTTATGTCCAACTTCATCAGAGTTTTTCCCCTCTGCTTTAAAGACAGAACTGTATGGCATATTACTTTCAAAAACACTAGTTATTTTTACACGTAAATAAAATTGCTGTCTTTTAGAAAGACCAATTTTTTCACTCCAATGGTCATGATCTTCAGATAATTTCCTATGTGGACTAAAAGAATGTTCTAGGATTTTCTGAACTATGGGACAAGACTTGCCTATCTTGCCCTATTTTCTGAAAAGCAAGTATCATGCCTTATGTATATTTTGCTGGGGAATGGAAGATCCTTTAAAAGTGGAGGCAACAGAAAATCATTTGGGAAATACTGTCTTAAGATTGCATCATTTTCAGTTGCACTAAAGAACCTCAATTAATGAAAGTAAGTCACTTTTAGAATACAAGTCTTCCCTCAAGATTTAGAATCCTAAATAACACTTGTAATTTTTTTTTAATTAATTTATTTAAAACAGAGAAAAGTAATTAACTTTTTTCCCCGAAGACAAAAAAAAAAATATCACTTACAAAGTCTAATACCTTGCCTAGGAGAAAATATCAAAAGAAAAAGAATCCATATTTTTCTCAAGGTCTTCCCAGGAATCCTACTTTTTCTGTATCTCTGAAAGCTGCTATAATGGTAGCATAACCAAAAGAAGCAATCTTGAATTCTTTAAATTCTATTTTCTACTTATAGCCCAAATGATGTGCCAACATCTTGGAAGTGTTAGTCCTCCATCACAGGAAACTTTGAGGAAGAGATAAAAATATATTCTAACCTGAACATTTCAGAATATAGTCCACTGTTCTACATCAGCTCCTGTTTCCAGTTAAACCCTGGCTGTGTGCTAACCAAGTCACAATTATTTAAACAGGTCTTATGGCTGAATTTCCACTCATGAAAAGTAAGGTGAAGCAAATTTTCAAGTAGTGGTAATTAGTGGGTGAATTTCCATAAGTGCAAATGATGCAAAGTTTATCTATGCTAGCTGAGGCTGCAGTACCTGAGGAATAGTACTTGCTTTGCAGAGTCCAATAGCTGACTGAAAATTTTCTGACATAAAGTCTTTGGATAAATTCAAACAGGGGGCCAGCGAAGAACATATTTGTGGGATTTATCCCACATTTTATATTTTCAACAGTGCACCTAGTCATACCAAAGCTCACACACAGGGCTCTTGAGTCTGTGTGTGTGATAGAGTATCACTACTCTCATGGGAAAACAGCTCTAATGATACCTAGATTGCTCAGAGTCTTAATAGACATATGGTATAAAATAATGTCTCTGAGCCTTGGGATATGATTTTACTCATTCCTACCTCCATTACTAAGAACGAACTCTGGCAATCTTTCTTTGAAGATGAACAGATATTACAGGGAACATGCTACATGCTAGACAAATAGCCTTAGCTTAAAATCCTGCAAACAACCCTTTTTTTCATGGAACATAAACAACACAGACTACATTGATTTGCCCTTGAATTGCACTACAGCCATGTGTCCTGGTTTCAGGCAGGACAAGGTTAATTTTTTTGCAGTAGGGTGAGGGAATGTCTAGGTTGCTGCTCTGTACCACTTCACCTCATCACTGGTGGGCAGAAGGAAGGGAGTCTCATTGCTAAGAGGAAGGTGGACATGGCTTGCAGTCAGGGGAAATTGTGGCGTGCAGAGGAGCTGTCCATCATTATTTATTCATTATTGTCCTGGGCTTGGTGAGCATTTTTGAATGCAAATCACCCTTTCTTGTACACTTTTGTTATTAATATTGTTGCTGTTTCTTATTTCCTTGCTGTTTCCAGCAAATTGTTCTTATCTCAACCCATAATTTCTTCCTGTTTCCCACTAGAAGGATGGGGGCGGAGGGAAACCAGCTTGTGGTTTTCATTTAAATTGGGCAATACTGCTCCTAAAGCATGACAGCCTTAATTGGAGCCCAGGGTAGGGGAAGGAAGGGTTGAGGTAGCAACACTTGTTCAGAGGTGAGGTCCAAACACACTGGAGGTGCCCAGTCAGATAATTGCCCATACTATCCCACACTGTCTACCACTCAGAACTATCCAATATTTGGTCAGAACTCTGCATTATGTTCTTAATTAATTGTCTTGACTTTAAACAACACCAAAACCATATGCAGCAACATGCTGGCTCCTAGTAAAAGGGCCAGGCTGCTTTCAAAAGTATTTAAACATTACCCAAAATCTTTAAAATTCTCAAACACTACTGTAATCAGCCTGGAGAAAAAAGAAGGGCAGGAAGGAAGGAAGGAAGGAAGGAAGGCGGGAAGGAAGGAAGGCGGGAAGGCAGGAAGGAAGGCAGGAAGGAAGGCAGGAAGGCAGGCAGGAAGGAAGGCAGGAAGGAAGGCGGGAAGGCAGGAAGGCGGGAAGGCAGGAAGGAAGGAAGGCAGGAAGGCAGGAGGGAAGGAAGGCAGGAGGGAAGGAGGGAAGGAGGGAAGGAGGGAAGGAAGGAAGGAAGGAAGGAAGGAAGGAAGGAAGGAAGGAAGGAAGGAAGGAAGGAAGGAAGGAAGGAAGGAAGGAAGGAAGGAAGGAAGGAAGGAAGGAAGGAAGGAAGGAAGGAAGGAAGGAAGGAAGGAAGGAAGGAAGGAAGGAAGGAAGGAAGGAAGGAAGGAAGGAAGGAAGGGAAGGAAGGAAGGAAGGAAGGAAGGAAGGAAGGAAGGAAGGAAGGAAGGAAGGAAGGAAGGAAGGAAGGAAGGAAGGAAGGAAGGAAGGAAGGAAGGAAGGAAGGAAGGTAGGTTTAGGAAGTTACCCTCCTGTAAGTCATGTCTCTGAGGAGACAAGGCCTTTTGCCTAAGAGAAAAGGTGTGATTTATTGTTCCCAGGAGATCATTCCCAGAGAACAGAAGTGCCTGCAATATTGAATACACACAACAGACTGGTTTCCCAACCAGCAATGCTATCAGATCATAACCCAGTGCTAGAAAGTACCTGCAGTGATAGTCTTAGCCCAGGCCCCAAGGGCAATAAACATCACCACAAGGAACACACACTGCAGGTAAGGCATTACGGCTGTTCCAGGACACAACTCTGAGAACAAATACAACTGTGAGAGCAGAGAAATTGACATTGTAACCAACATTGGTCTATAAAACCAATATAATGAATGTTTATAACAAATTTCTTTTAACATATTCTGGCCAGACTGGTAGTTATTTCAACCCTTCTGCCAACTAAGCACTACACGGCTGCTCACTTAATCCAAACTCCACACCCTCTCTCAGTGGAATGGGGAGAAGAAGCAAAAGTGAAACTTCTAGGGTGGCATAAATGTTAAATAATTGAAACAAAAAAAAAAAATTATAATAACAGTAAAGGGTGATAACATTCAAGAAAAACAATTTATCAAGTGATGCACAACGTAATTGCTCACCACCTGCTGACCGATGGCAAGCACTGATTGATTTATTACTCATTTCCATGCACCAATGCTTTAAATAGACAACTTCCATTGAGTATAAAAATTTTCCTAAGGTTTTGAAGGAGATCTCAGCTTTTGGGAAGAAGGTTGGGCAGACTGCAGTTTGATGGTACCTGTCAATCAAAGAGGCTAACACCTCTATTTTAGAAACCCTTCAACATTTTCACTGTCCAATTATAACAAGGAACTGAAGCTGTTGTCTGTGAATGATTTGTGACAAATAACTGAAGTACTGCTGTGTTCTTTGGTTGTGACAATTGTTATTTTTAGGGCTAAACGAAGGAAGAGAAAGTGTTGCAGTTATTTTAAGACAGAATTAAACAGTGAAACTGTAGTTGTGTGTGGATAATCCATTTTGCAGGTCTAAAAATAGCAAGGTCACATTAACCAGATATTTTTAATAAGTTTACTTTAGTACAAAGAGAAGAAATTTTGGACAATCCCATTCTTTGAAAAATAAAAGGGTCATTCAAAGAATGTGCACACACTTTTTTTAAGATGTTCCCAGACTGGCCCAGGATTGCAGCACAGCCTTGAGAAATTTGAAAAATGTGTCTTTTGTTAGCCAAGATTAATAGACTGTTTTGAGATATTTACACTATGGTACTGTGACACTTGATGTTGAATTTTCCTCCTTTAGTGATGTTGAAAAACAGGAGGAAGAACAGAGGTATGTTTTTCTTTGTTTTGTTTGGTTTTTTTGGTTTTTTTGTTTTTTTTTTTTTTTTTTTTTTTTTTTAGGAGCTCTTTTTCTGTACTTACTGACATTATCTCTGTAATTCAGGGGGGAACATTTACTTTCATGTATCAGCCCAGCTGCAGAAATTCCCCGACTACGATTTGTTACCTGCTGTACTTCTGCTTTTCAAGGGAGAAGATTTTGCAGGAAGAAATGTCAGGTGTTCTAAGGATACCTTTTTGATTCCTTCATTCAGGCAAAAAAAAATTAAAACCATTACCAGCTTTTGAAGTAAACAAAGATGGGAAAACCAAACAGTGTCTCTGAAAGAAAATAATTACTGTTTTTCTTCACTGTACATCATTTGCTCATCTCTGAAAGCAAATCATTCATGGGAACATTATGCAGCTTAGTAACAAAAAGTAATTGGAGGGGTGGGTCAAGAAACTCCTATGGAATTTCAACACACCTGACTACGAGGGTGTATTACATGCATGTGTTTGTAGCTCAAGGCAGGGGAAAATCAGCTTCTTCTAGTAAGAACTGAATTTAATAGGAATTCCTACTTTTCTTTGGGATAACATCTTTCATTGATTTAATCCCTTCCTGTATGTACTTGCATCATATGAGGTAGTTGTGGTTTTCATTTTACATTCAAGTCTACAGTATGATGAATAGCTATTGTCAGCTTTACTTCACCCTGACCAGTGGTTGCACCAGTGGAGGTAGGCTAGGGTCAAGGAGATGGCCTCACATAATCTACAATTTTCCTAACCCTACCCTTATCCCCCTTTCCTTAGAGCCTTCCTCTATTTATCTTTTTTTTTTTTTTTTCTCTTTTCTTTCTCTTTTAGTGCCCCATCTATCTTGCAGCTTACTGAGGCTGGAAATCTGACTAGAAATGACAGATCACTTCATATGTCATACTTTATTGTTTGTTGCACTTTTATCATATTTACAGCATCTTCTTTCAAAATCAGCCCAACTCTGAGGTATATGTTTCTAATTTGTATTACAGAAAAATCCTGCCTCTTTTATTCACTTGGGTATTTTCCTTTGGTTCAATGGATTATTTACAGTGTAGTGGAATCTAGCACTTCAAGCATTCACTTCATGTGATTTACTACACAGTAGTGTTATTACTGTATTAATAAACTTGTAAAACCTGGCCTTGATAGTATTTGCTTGAAGCTGATTTTTTTCTGGAAGCTCTTGACCAAGAAAGCTACAGCTCTTCTCAGAATAAAAGTAGGGATAAATGCACTGCATATAGGTATTGACAATTTTCCATAAGAAACCAGGAATAAAAGCAGAAATATAAAGCATAGACAGGTAGGAGTGGTAACAGGAGAGAATATTAATTAAGGAACATGACCTGTTCGAGGAGGTATATACTGGGAATTTGAGACTGGAAATTCAGACGGGTAAGGCTTGGACTTGTTTGGTGAGAAGGCTGAGAGGAAATGAGCAAGCTATTAAGAGTGGGCTGGACTGGTAAGGTGAGAGTGCAAAGTGCTACAGTGGGGGAAAGCCTGAGCCCAGTGAACAGCACACTTCTTTTTATGAACTCAGGGTAAAACTTGCTTTCTGGGCTGCCTACACACATTGCTGGCTCATACCTGATTTTTCATCCACCAGTATACTTAAGTCCTTCTCTGTAGGGCTGCTCTCACTCCTTTCACCACCCAGCCTGCATTGAAAATGATGATTGCTCCAATCCAGGTATGTGACCTTTCACTTGACCTTGCTGAACTTCAGGAGGGTCACACCGGCCCACTTCTCAAGCATGTTAAGGTATCTCTTCCCTCAAGTGTGTGTCAGCTATATCAGCAGTGATGTCTTGTGAGATAAAAAAGGGGCTCTTCAACTTCAGACCATTAGAGCTCATTAGACAGTTTAAAGAGCCTACTTGCCATTGTCAGAATTGGGATTTAAAGATGCACCATAAACATAATAAGCAATAACTGGCATATACACTGAAAAGATAATATTTTTCTATACATATGTAAACTGTGCTTATGTACTACCCAGTAAGCATCCTTTGCCAGGCTCAAACATCCTATGTAAAAATGCTGAATGTTAGATGAGAAGCAAAAGGATTACTGGGAAATAAAAGAAAGATAATTGGCTAAACATACCCCTGAGGCCTGCACCATAAGCATCACTATTTTATTGGATAAGTAAAATACCAAACCTTGTTCATTTTGAGCTACCTGACAAACTAGCTGCAGCTCTAGCTGATAATCACTGCCTTTAAAAATAATGGGTTTGATACAGATTCTCTCCTGCAGCCAATTGTTGCAGAGATTGAAACTGTTGAGCAGCTAGTCACATTTTCTGATTCTGAGGAACTTATTTGCAGCTTTGGCCCAGACATGAACAAAAACAGGCAAGGAGCTGCTTAAATTTATGCCACTGTCAGACTCTCTCACGGTCTCTCTACCACTGGAGTTCCTCTCTGCCACAACCTTTCATGCTCTGACTAGGGATTTCCCATGCAAAAATATACATATGTGCAACGCACAGATGGTTTGCATATGCGCAGTAGGTTTAACATAGCTGATTTACTGTGTATGCACAGACCATCTGTGCAGCACATGTGCAGCAGGTCTGATGTGTACTGGACACATTGGACTTACTGTGCATGTGCTACACAGTTAATCTGCACACACACAGTAGCCACAGCTCTGACTGAGTTGCCAGACATCCAGATGGCCAGAGTCCTTAAATCCCTTCCAGAGAAAAAATGAAGATGGAATAAGGATGTTTGGTTTTGTTTGGGTTTTTTTCTGGTGTATAACATAGCTTATCCTTTATTCTCAAATGTAGGAACGTATTAAGGTGGATATACCACCTCATCACATTTTAGTCTAAAAATAATTTCCCCCAAACAGAGAGCAATTCCCTCTGGTCATGCATGTCCAAAAACAACTATAGAGAACAAAACAGAGCTGTGATAAGGATTTTTCTCTGTGAACTTTCACAGAACAAGCAAATCCATAACAAGTGAACTAAACAGGCTTCTCTTAAAGAGGAGTGGCAGCCACTTCAGATTTTCTGACTATAAAAAGCTTTTCAATCTGGAAATATTTAAATTATTCAGGTTAATGCTCAGAAAACTCAGCAACCCTGATCAATCACAAAGTCACAGTCTCAGGAAGAGTCTTGGGCCTTGCCTTTTGGATGGTTGACATTCAGTGTCTTAGTGTGTACATGCTGCTTGCTTTCCCATCATTAAGACTGTGAGATAATAGCACTGTCACTAATGTTTTTGACAAACTCCCCATCAACAACTCTTCTGTAAAACTAAGATGCAAACTTAAATATGAAAATAACTTATTAGATCCAACAGTATTTTGAATAATTGCTAAGCACACTCGCAGTTCCAACGTATGGAGAATTTATATTTACTTACTGGGGAGAAGTCTGAAAACACTCTGCATCTGTGGCTGGCATCCAGGTTTCTTTGCATGACCTGAGAATGCACACAGAGTCTGCTCCATTTCTTCTGCACCCTGGGGAAAGGCCTCTCTTGCCTTTGTTTGCCACGCTTAGGCTGTCAAACTCCCAAAAGTGGCAGCACAGAGGTGTTCCTAAACAACCTCAGCAGAAAATTCTGCTTACAAACACCAGGCCCAAATCACCGTCTCCAGGAAAAATAATATAAATTAAGGGACTACTGAAAAATAAGAAAGGAAACAGATGTCTGAGGTGTTCAAACATGCATTCATATTATGTGACCTAAAGTACAAGAACATACAGCTTTTAGATTAAAAAGAAAATCACATTGTTTTTTCTCTCACTGCACGTTTCAGCCTTGCAGACATCATCAGTGTGTGCCTGTTGCATTTTCAAGTGGAAAACATACTAGGAGCCCTGCCTGTAGGCACCTACAGGTTGGTTGTGAGGTGCACCAAGGCCTTCTCTAGTCCATTCTGAACCAGTCCCATCCACACAGACCTTCCTTGCCCCCCTGAGTTTGCCAGCCTGTCTCCAGGAGCTCAAAGAGGACATAATGCCTGAATGAGGCCCATCAAGTGCTGAGCAGAGGGGATCAGCCCTGAGCCTTTTGGCAATAAGAGAAAATAGAGCAGACCTGTCAGAGCCAGCTCCTGTGTGGCACTGGGCCTGGCAGCGCTGCAGTCCCAGGCTCCGCCTCTTGCCGTAGGCTTGGTGGGCACCAGCATGCATGGAGCCTGGGTGGGCACCTGGAGGTTTCATCACCCATGTGGCCACATCATGGCAGAGTTCACACCCTGGGATTCACATACAGAGTCCCTGAGATGAGAGGTAAACCAGGAATAATGGAGGTAGGGCATGGGCAAAGTGGGGAGGGGAACATCTGGGGGTTCATAGCACATCTGCTGCTTCCACTTAACAAAACGTGTAAGTTCAGCACGTGTCAAGGAGCCAAACATCCCATCCCAGACAGCTGCTCTGCAGGTACTCAGTACTACATTAATCCCTGGATCGCCATGAATGGTAATCTCAGCTCCAGCACTGCACATCTGTGGCTGTCCCAACAGGAGGGCCGAGGTCACCCTGAGTACTATTTCTCTAGCCCTTCTTCCAGGCAAGACAAGAACACCTTACTCATGGGGACACAAAACCTGTCCAGAACAAAACCTGTCCACTGCTGCCTCAACACTGTTCCCACAGAGCACAGCATCACCCACCTTATCTGTGAATGCAAGTAGGACATTTCTTTTGTAGATTAAAAAAACAAGTTCTAAAATTTTCCTGCACAACAAAAGACTGAGCATCCAGTCTGTTAACCAAAGCTTCATTTGCCTTTGTCCCTCCCCTGCAACAGCAACTTCTAACAAATATTTTCCTATTCTAACTTTATGTTCTCCTGCAATCTTTCTAATTAGATCTTTATGTAAGTTCAGTTAAACTATTTCTCATTAACCACAGGCGTTTCAGAATGCAGAGAAGGGCACCTGAAGCCCTGACAAGTGCGATGCCTGCTCGGGCTTCGACTGGAGAGGAGCCGCAGGCAACCGAGGTACCCGCGGCCCCTCCTCAGCAGGAGAACAGGAACGGAAAACAAGGTGTAAAAGCTAGTGAATTGACATTAAGACGTGTGAAACGGTTTCGACTGGAGGAAATTAGTGTAATTTACTGCTATTTATGCAGATAGTGTGGAAATTAAACCCCACTACAACCCATCTATCGCTCCCCTTTGCCGCGGGACCTGTCCCCCACGGCTGCCTGCTGCGGCCGGGTCCTCCCTGCCCAGGCTCCCGGCCCTGCTGCACCCGGACACAGCGTGCTCCAGCTCGGCACCGCCGGCCCAGAGCCACCTACACCCGGGGAGGTGAGTCCGCGGCGGGGCTGTGCCTGCCGGCTCCCCGCAGGCTGGCACACGCGGCCTTTCCCTCAGATGAGCCTGACGGCGGGGGACGGCGGGGGCAGCCGGCGGGTGTTCCCTACCAATCCGGGACGAATCCTTTTGGCATCAACACTTAGCCAGAGGGAAGAAACAGCCTCCCCAGGGGTGCAGTAGAGTCCCAGCACCAGGCACAATCACGTTAGTGGCTGGCTGGCTGCTGGCGAATCTCTTCCAGGTTGCCTTTCCCAAAGGAGGGCTGGATGAGGTCACCTTCCAAGGTCCCTTCCCACCTGGGCTGTTGCAGGATCCTATGATGATTGCATTTCTAGACTGGGAATAATGGTTCTTTCTCCTGACCTGTCAGTGGTCTGGGGACTTGCCTGTGGCAATGGCCCCTGCCTGTGGCAAGAGACAATGCAAGGCAGGTGTGTTTCTGGGCACACCCTGGGCAGATGCCCCCTGTGTGCGCTGGAAAGGGGGATGCTGAGATGGGCTTTGTCCTTGGAGCCAGCATGGGCTGTGGGGTGAGAGTGTGCAAGGCAGAGCTGGAAAGCATTCACAGGGTTTTGCTGTGGTTAGGTGAAATGGTGCTGTTGGAGATGTCAGCCTGGCTCACTGTGTTACCTTGCTGCTCTCCCCTCACCCTCACCCTGCCATGTTTTGACTGAGGCATAGACATGAGACAGTGAGATCCAGTGGTGCACACTCAGGCACGCCTAACCCCCTACCACAAAGGAGGAATGGAAAAACATCTCTGCAGGTCATCCATCTTTAATCAAGATGTGTTGCAGGTAATAAAGCAGCTTTGTATAGAGAATGTCGAATTCCAAAACTGTAAGCAGGGTCCCGGGACTTTGTCAGTGACACCTGGAGGGGGAAAGTGGGAAGAAAAGAGGTGAAGATGGCGACTTGTTCTCCAGAGTTGTCCACAAATGATGCTGTCCAGCATAAGAGGTTGGGGGCAGGCTGCCTTACATGTCCAGGGCTGTAGTCTGCTGGACCTGGAGCCATAGGCGTGCCTGCAAGTTTGGTTCTAAGTCCCAGGGTGTACTTGGGAGCCTTGGGTTTGTAGACGTCCATATCCACCTTCTGGAATGCCGCAGGACCTGGCGTCTGCAAGAGAAGCAATGAGGTTGGTGGGTACAAGAGGCAGTGGGGATTCTTGCTGGCTGCCTACAAGTACTGTGCTGCTTTAGGTGGCTGGCCAGAGGAGCAGTGTGGGAGATCTGAGGCCCTGGGAAAGAGGGCTCCTTGGGAAGAGAGGTAGATTTCCCAGAGGACAAGGGGGATTAGTGCCATTAGTGCCAGTGAGCTTCTGGGTATGGCAAAGTGAGCAACTGCAGGTGTCGGTGATACTGGGAATAGCAGAGCCAGAGGCCCTGTGGCTTCTTGGGCTTTGCTGCAGGTTCAGGGAAGCATGTGTTCCATGGGGATACAGCAGGCACTGGGGCCCTTCTGCCCTGAGAGCAGCTGAGCTACTGCTGCTGCTTCAAGAGAACAGAAAAAGCACAGCTCACCTTTGCCAGGTCCTGAAAAAAGCTTTGATATTGGCTTTTCCATTTCATGGAGTAGCATGGTTCGGCATGGGTGTATGCCGTGTGGGGTCCCAGAACTCTGGGCAGGGTATAGGCAGCAGGACCTGCAAATGGAACAGGAAGAGAGCATGGGTCAGTCCTGTGGGAAAGGGTGCAATGCCTGCATGGAAAAGAGTCAGCCTGCCAAGCTGGCTGTGAGGAGCAGGGAGGGTATCCTGCCCCTCATCCCAGTGCCTCTGGCTTCTGTTGCATGTGGTGTGCATTGGCTGTTTGAAAGCGGAGGTGCCGGTTCTTCTGTGAAATGGGAGAAGTTGGTGCTCTGGGACAGCAAGAAGCTGGTTGAGCACACACAGTGTCCTGCTGCCTAGGCTCTTTGCTAGGCCTGTTGTAGAAGCTGCAGATGCTCCCTGGAGGACACGCAGGCTGTAAGAGTGTCTGTTTCCCCCAGTCCATACCTGGCGTTTGGAAACTTTTTGTGTCCTTGGGTCGGGACAACATGCTGTTTGCTGGTGCAGTATGGTACACATGTTTTCCTGCTGGTTCTGTGGTGTAGTCACCTGGGAAAGAGAAGGAGGTGAGAGAACAAATGAAGCTGGGAACCTAACTACAAGCCAAAGAGGAGAAGTCAGGAGGAGGTGCTCAGTCTTGCTTGTTTTCAGTCTGGAGCTCTCTGAAGCCCACTCAGGGCGTGAGCAGAGGGCTTTGTGCCCCAGTGGCACAGGGCAGCAGTAAGGTGTGCTTGTCTGGCATGGAGGACGGGCTGCAGAGATGCTACTCACTGGGTCCTGGGGTGACTGCAATCTTGGTCTTTGGGCGTGCCGTCACCAGTGCCGTAGGAGGCACATGCTTCCCGGTCTTAGTGATGCGCGAGTCAATGAAATAGCGAGGACCTGGTGAGCAGGTCGCTGCATCAGGACATTTGGTGCCCCGAAATGAGTATGCAGGAGCTCTTTCCATGGTGGGATCGTGACCTGGGTGACCTGGGAAGAAAAGCCTGTGAGAGGACCTGTGCCTGCAACTGTGGAATGAAAGTAAGTTTCTAAGTGGAAGCAAACCATGTGCTGTGCCTCCTGCTGACACTGCCTCCCCATGGTAGTTGGCTTACCTGTTGTCCCAGGGAGCCCATACTTGGGACCTGGGGTGCTGAACTCTGCAAGGATTGGGCCCCTTCGGGGATGAGGTCTCCAGGTCCCTACCCAGCGTCCCTCCATGCTGGTGGTTAGAGAAACTACAGGAAAAACAGGGGCACTACCAAGGGGTTTCTGTGACACAGCCTTGGAACAGAGTTTTCCTGTAGCTCAGAGCAGGAACAAAGGGAATCCAGCATCACGAAAGAAACTGAAGGGAAATGAAGAAAAATAAGTAGCAGATTGCGGAGAAAGTGGAAATGGGGGAAGCAGCAAGTTAGAAGCAAAGATGCCAAAAACTTCTGCTGTGCCCTCAGGCAGTAATTTCTGGCCAGGTCCAGAGCAGTGGTCAAGCACAGCGCTGGCCTGCCAGGGTGGTTGCCCCCAGTGCGTGTACACGCAAATGTGCTCAGCTGGAATATGGCACTGACTGGCTGAGGCACAGGGAGGGATGCCAGCCCCTCAGTGACATCATAACCCATTGCTAGGTGGATCCCTCATCACCAGGTGACATCCCAAAGGGCCATTCTAATCCAGTGATGAGCAAAACCCACTGTGATGTTGAGACCCTTAAGCTGCTCATGCTGCAGCGCTGCCGTATTGCCTGCAGGGCTCTTCTGGGGCTGGGCATGGATGGGGCTGCCATGGAACTGGCTCAGTCTGGTGTGGGGCAGCTCCAGTTTGTCCTCACACAGTCCTGCTTGTGTCCTCATGTGCACCGAGACCCAGCACAGCCCTTTCTAGTCTTGTGGTGCCTGAGCACTGAGTTTTTTTCACCAAACAGGATGAAAGAAACTTAACCAATACCAATTTGTTGTGCATATGCAGACCCTTCTTCATTTCAGTGCCAGGAGCAGGGGTGGTTATTGCAGGATCCTATGATGATTGCATTTCTAGACTGGGAATAATGGTTCTTTCTCCTGACCTGTCAGTGGTCTGGGGACTTGTCTGTGACAATGGCCCATGCCTGTGGCAAGAGACAATGCAAGGCAGGTGTGTTTCTGGGCACACCCTGGGCAGATGCCCCCTGTGTGCACTGGAAAGGGGGATGCTGAGATGGGCTTTGTCCTTGGAGCCAGCATGGGCTGTGGGGTGAGAGTGTGCAAGGCAGAGCTGGAAAGCATTCACAGGGTTTTGCTGTGGTTAGGTGAAATGGTGCTGCTGGAGATGTCAGCCTGGCTCACTGTGTTACCTTGCTGCTCTCCCCTCACCCTCACCCTGCCATGTTTTGACTGAGGCATAGACATGAGACAGTGAGATCCAGTGGTGCACACCCAGGCACGCCTAACCCCCTGCCACAAAGGAGGAATGGAAAAACATCTCTGCAGGTCATCCATCTTTAATCAATATGTGTTGCAGGTACTAAAGCAGCTTTGTAGAGAGAATGTCGGAGTCCAAAACTGTAAGCAGGGTCCCGGGACTTTGTCAGTGACACCTGGAGGGGGAAAGTGGGAAGAAAAGAGGTGAAGATGGCGCCTTGTTCTCCAGAGTTGTCCTCAAGTGATGCTGTCCAGCATAACATGTTTTGGGGCAGGCTGCCTTACATGTCCAGGGCTGTAGTCTGCTGGACCTGGAGCCATACCCTTGTCAGCAAATTTGGTTTTAAGTCCCAGGGTGTACTTGGGAGCCTTGGGTTTGTAGACGTCCATATCCACCTTCTGGAATGCTGCAGGACCTGGCGTCTGCAAGAGAAGCGATGAAGTTGGTGGGTACAAGAGGCAGTGGGGATTCTTGCTGGCTGCCTGCAAGTACTGTGCTGCTTTAGGTGGCTGGCCAGAGGAGCAGTGTGGGAGATCTGAGGCCCTGGGAAAGAGGGCTCCTTGGGAAGAGAGGTAGATTTCCCAGAGGACAAGGGGGATTAGTGCCATTAGTGCCAGTGAGCTTCTGGGTATGGCAAAGTGAGCAACTGCAGGTGTCGATGATACTGGGAATAGCAGAGCCAGAGGCCCTGTGGCTTCTTGGGCTTTGCTGCAGGTGCAGGGAAGCATGTGTTCCATGGGGATACAGCAGGCACTGGGGCCCTTCTGCCCTGAGAGCAGCTGAGCTACTGCTGCTGCTTTAAGAGAACAGAAAAAGCACAGCTCACCTTTGCCAGGTCCTGAAAACAGCTTTGGTATTTATTCTTCCATTTCATGGAGTAGCATGGTTCGGCATGGGTGTATGCCGTGTGGGGTCCCAAAATCCTGGGCAGGCTATAGGTGCCAGGACCTGGAAATGGAACAGGAAGAGAGCATGGGTCAGTCCTGTGGGAAAGGGTGCAATGCCTGCATGGAAAAGAGTCAGCCTGCCAAGCTGGCTGTGAGGAGCAGGGAGGGTATCCTGCCCCTCATCCCAGTGCCTCTGGCTTCTGTTGCATGTGGTGTGCATTGGCTGTTTGAAAGCGGAGGTGCCGGTTCTTCTGTGAAATGGGAGAAGTTGGTGCTCTGGGACAGCAAGAAGCTGGTTGAGCACACACAGTGTCCTGCTGCCTAGGCTCTTTGCTAGGCCTGTTGTAGAAGCTGCAGATGCTCCCTGGAGGACATGCAGGCTGTAAGAGTGTCTGTTTCCCAAGTTCCATACCTGGCGTTTGGAAACTTTTCGCGTCCTTGGGTCGGAATGCCATGGTCTGTGCCGGTGAGCGATGGTACACATGTTTTTCAGCTGATTCTGGGGTGTAGTCACCTGGGAAAGAGAAGGAGGTGAGAGAACAAGTGAAGCTGGGAACCTAACTACAAGCCAAAGAGGAGAAGTCAGGAGGAGGTGCTCAGTCTTGCTTGTTTTCGGTCTGGAGCTCTCTGAAGCCCACTCAGGGCATGAGCAGAGGGCTTTGTGCCCCAGTGGCACAGGGCAGCAGTAAGGTGTGCTTGTCTGGCGTGGAGGAAGGGCTGCAGAAATGCTACTCACTGGGTCCTGGGGTGACTTCACTCTTGGTCTTGTATCGTCCAAGCACATGTGCCGATGGAGACACATACTTTCCAGTGTTGGTGATGGATGCGTGGATGAAATAGCGAGGACCTGGTGAGCAGGAGTCTGTGGCAGTACTTTTGGTTCCTCGAAAAGTGTATGCAGGGGCTCTGTTTCTGGTGGGATCATGACCTGGGTGACCTGGGAAGAAAAGCCTGTGAAAGGACCTGTGCCTGTAACTGTGGAATGAAATAAATTTTTAAGTGGAAGCAAGCCATGTGCTGTGCCTCCTGCTGACACTGCCTCCCCATGGTAGTTGGCTTACCTGTTGTCCCAGGGATCGTGTACTTGGGACCTGGGGTGCTGAACTCTGCAAGGATTGGGCCCCTTCGGGGATGAGGTCTCCAGGTCCCTACCCAGCGTCCCTCCATGCTGGTGGTTAGAGAAACTACAGGAAAAACAGGGGCACTACCAAGGGGTTTCTGTGACACAGCCCTGCTGCAGAGCTTTCCTGTAGCCCAGAGGCAGAAGAACGGGAATCCAGCATCACGAAAGAAAGTGAAGGAAAATGAAGAAAAGTAAGTAGCAAATCGTGGAGAAAGAGGAAATGGGGGGAAGGAGTGAGTTAGTAGCAAAGATGCAGCAAAAGCTCCCTGCTGTGCCCTCAGGCAGTGCTTGTTGGCCAGGCCAGCAGCAGAGGAGAAGCGCAGCCCTGGCCTGGCAGGGAGGGTGGTTTCCTCCAGCGCGTGTAGATGCGCTCTTGCTCAGCTGGAATATGGCACTGACTGGCTGAGGCACAGGGAGGGACGCCAGCTCCTCAGTGACATCATAACCCATTGCTAGGTGGATCCCTCATCACCAGGTGGCATCCCAAAGGGCCATTCTAATCCAGTGATGAGCAAAACCCACTGTGATGTTGAGACCCTTAAGCTGCTCATGCTGCAGCGCTGCCGTATTGCCTGCAGGGCTCTTCTGGGGCTGGGCATGGATGGGGCTGCCATGGAACTGGCTCAGTCTGGTGTGGGGCAGCCCCAGTTTGTTCAGATGATTTTTTGGAACTTACTGATGGCAGCTCCTCCAGATTTGGGGCATTGTTTTCACTCTGAAGACTTAAAAAACAGCCATTCCAATAAACAGCCTTGTTAGGTGATGTTATGTTAAATCTGACTACTATTGATAACTTCTACAGTGCAAAGGTTTTCAGTGAGTTGGATGTGTTAAAGCTGGAGCCCAATGATAACAATCCCCAGAAGCATCCCACAGAAGGGGGCATTTACCCTGGAGTATATTGATAGGAACCCCTAGAACCATCCCTTGTGCAGAATATTCAAAACATGAAGGAGGCAGTTCTCAGCCAAAAGGCTGTTTCCTAGAGCTGTCATCAGTAGGCTCCAGAGCCTAGCATGAGTGAAAGCTAGAAGTTTTTTCACAGGGTCTGTGAATATCAATAGGCAACGACTTCCAGGACAGGATAATTTACTGGTATTGAACCTGGCAGTGGGTGTAACATACTTGGCACATTTTTAATATACTTAGCATATTTTATTTCAACCTTCATGAAAGGATATGCTGTAATTGATCTGTGTTCAGTGAGAGTATGGAATAATGTTGCTGGAAGTTGTAGCCCGATCAGCACAAAAGGATGGCAGAATTAAAAGGTGCCTATTAAAACTGATTAAACTCTTCAGTAGTAATTACTGTGTATGATATATTACTCACAAATAATTGGATACCTGTATGTTTTCACTGCATGTTACAATATCTTTGCACAGTGCACTTTAGGAAGTGATACAGTTGGTTCAATTAAGACAAAAATTAGCATAATAGATTTTACATGCATGTTTCAGAGATAATTTCAGTGATGTGGAGGATCCCTGCTGTACCCACAACTCCCAGCACAATACATGCTGATACAGTCAAACATCAAATTGTATGAACTCTAGTGTATGCAACACTAGATGCCTTGTTTTGGCAAAAAAAGGAAAATATGTTAAAAAAGTCAGAAATTAAGTTTTAACTTGTTTCAACTTTTGCTTTTCAAAGAGATGGGGGCTTAAATACCTATAAATTTGAGGGCTTTCATATCTGTGCAGTTTCCATTCTGATTCAGTACCTCTCCTCACCAAGGTCATCTTAACAAATAATAAAAATCCTTAGATAAATTTGTCTGCTTTTCTTTTTTCTGGCACTCCATTGTGGACCTTTAACAGTAGTGCTCCAATGCTCAGAAATGCTATTCAAAAGTTTAATTACACGGAAGTGTCAAGAAGTACCCTCCATGAATGTTCTTTTGGTTCAGAGAACACAGACTACCTGCTGTACCTCTGTTTTTAAGAAGAATGTTAAACAATTTCATTGACATTGATTCCATTAATGTGTTTGGTGTCAAATGTGTAAATGCACTTGGAGGTCCTGAGGCTGTCTCTGTAAGTCCTTCAAAACTACAGAACTGCTGCTTCAGTCTAGGGACTCATACATGGAATGCTTGCTGGACCAAACAGTATGACAGATGCTTTTTGACATCAAAATGAAAAATGAAAGAGAGACATAAATACCAAATCACTAATTAATTTTTTTCTTAGAATATATGATGATAACTATATGTTCATAGGAGAAATTAATTTGATTTACAGTTCTAGTGATTAAATAAATGCTATGTATTTAATGAATCCAACACAAACCTTTAAAACAAAAATTTGAGATAGTACAGGCATCAACATCTATGATATCACATAACTTATGGTTTATAAAACCAGGAACTGGCTTGACCAGCTCTAATCCTTCAAGGGAGATCATGGTATATGTGGAATAACTATGAAAACCAGCATGGGATGGGAGAATGTGTTCTATAGCAGTGTTGTGTTTCTGTGTTTCTAGTCACCCTGTACAAGTGGCTAGCCTAGGATAACTCTGGCCTTTTCCTCTCAACTCTTTATTGAGCTGGACAGAATTGCTCACTAAGGAAAGAAATGCATGCCAAGTACAGCTTGGCTCCAGTTTACCCCAGATCCAGGGGAGAATCCAAGGACAGATCAGGAGTCTCACTATGAAGCATCTTCATCACGGCTTCTAGCTCATTTATACCAAAGAAACCATTACATTAATTTTACATCAGTTAACATTTCAACTTTAATTCTTCAGTTACCTCAGTGTAAAATTTTTTTTAAATTTTCATATAAGATAGCATAGGCATGAAATTAAGTCTGTGATAGGTAATTTGGAGGGTTTTTTAATAACTGTAATAACGTTTATTGATGAACTTTTCAAATAAAAAGCAGAAAAAGAATAATATTTTATAAAGAATATTATCTAAGGAGAAAAATTAGTGTGCAAGGAGAGTATTACCTACTATTTTTGGAATTTCTCTAAGATTCCTGTCTTGGCTGTATTTCAAGAATCTGTCTATAGGTTGCATTCCTGAGCCTATCAGTCTTACAGATCAGTTAATAAAGTCAATCAGTGATTGTTTAACTTGCCTGCTACTGCCTGAAGCAGAACTACAAAAGCAAAATGTGTTCAAAACTCCACCAGGAGTTTCTGTCATCTTAAAACTCCAAGTGTATGACCTCATGGCAACTAAAAAATAAATATTCCACAGCAGCTTGATGAAACTTGCAGTTACTATGCATTCATGTCAACAAAATAAGAAATCACTCTTGAGAAGAAGCAATATTTTCACTTTCTGCTCTTAGAATGATTCATTTAGAAATGTAAACTAATGGCAAAAGGACCATGAATATGAAACAACTGACAAGGAGAAACTAACAAATGCAATTAATTAGAAAATAGCAATTTGATTGCTAAGTGAGTAGGTTTATAAGCAACATAGAATTATCATGTGCATTAATCAGGTTTACCACAGTTGCAATTAATTGTTCAATACTAAGCTTCCTCACATATTCTGAATATCCCGACTGATTTACCATGAATTTCTAGGTAATTGTGACTTTGAACTTTCATTAGTGTTCATTCTTCTGCAAACTCAGTTAGGGTATATTTTGTTTCATGAAGATGACTTTCAAATGCACTGAAGTAATTTGTTAATGCAAATTGTTTTTCTCTCATGAAATCACACACAATTTTTGTTAAATGTGAGGAGGAACACTCTAAGTAATTGCTATAGAAACCAATCTGCAATCAGCTTTCATTAACTTTTAAGTGAATTGGGGGCGTTATTCTTATAATGAAACAGTATAATATCTTCTTAATCCATTGCTCTAATTCGTAACTTTTGACCTGAGAATTAGTGAAAATATTTTACTCGTGTAATGGGAACTGGAGTTAGCAAATAAAGTGATTTTTTTTAGTTCAATCAGGAATTTTATTTCAACTATTTTAGCATTTATATTTTCATATGCATTTTCTTTCAAAAATTATAACATTTCTTCTCACCAATACATATTCTAGAATCTTTAATGTTATATAAATATAGTTTTACAATGTAAAAATTTGAAAGAAATTTTGTATCTTGATTCCACAACCAGAAACCTACATGCTATTTACCTCAAAGTCTGACAAAATTAGATGCTGACCATTTTACAGTAATTTTAGCAGTACAATTGTGAGAGATTGGGCAATAACACAATTAGTCCAATTTGTACACTGTCTTCCTTAAAAGACTGAGCAGCTTTTGCAACATGAGGAGTTTATGTGCCTAACACTGGGGATGTGGCACCGTTGCAAAATTATTTGGGAAATGCAGCAGTGGACTTGGCCAAGGAGATGTATTTAGCCTTGGCCAGCCCAGCCCAGCAATACTATCACTAGGAGAATATTACAGCATAATCTGAGATCAATTTCACAACATTTTACAACATAATATGAGATCAATTTCTTAAAACCACATCACATGCTGTTCTTATTTTTCAAAGCTCATGATGGATCATGGTCTTGAGTTTAAAGGACATGCATGTGAGAAGAGCTCAGATTTTAGAAGAGGGAAGGATCTGAATGTACATTAGAGAAATACTGAAGAAGTCTGTATTGCTTTTAATTAGCATGGATTATTTAATCTGTGGAAAGTTAGAGTTTAATATTAGAAAACTGAGACTTGAATACCCACACCACTGTGAAATTCTGCAAAACAAAGATTCAGATTTGGGCTTTAGTTTCTCATCATCAGTTTCTCATTGTTAGGCATAGTGATTTTCACAGTCAATGTGGACTTATTTATACACATAGTTTAATTTCAGAATGCATAGTTAAATGCTAAAGGAGATTCTAATATCAGTTGATATCAGTGCTGGGTTTTGTGGGGTTTTAAAAATATTTGGCTTGTTATGAGTACGATTTTTGAAAAAAAACCACAAACTTATAGAAAGCATCTCGTTAAGCAAAGCTCATGAAGGGTATCAAGAAATGACCTTACACTTATATAGAAATATTTTCATTTGGTATGGCAATCAGCCTAACTCCTCTGAAGGCCTCAGAACTAGTTCTGCTAGCTTTTCTCTTTCTTCTGGTTCACTCCTCAGAAATTTTGAGGGAGTATCACCCGAGTTGGTGCTACTGGTTCATTTTTCCCTGAAGCTTTCAAAGGAAACTGTTGAAATAGATCAGGCCACGTGCAGTCTTGTTTTACACAGTTACCAGACTTGTACCATTAGAAAATGTGGTGCATTTATTTTAAAGCATCCTTTCCACTGCAGTTGCGTGGAACAATGATCTGCTGAATTTAATTCACAGATCAAAGAGGGAGGAAATTAACCAACACAGTAAATTGATTATTTCATGGGTGACATAACCAAGGCAATGATTTATCTTAATAAAGAGCAACATCCCTCTAGTCCTTAACTGAATTCCAGCCAATGCAATAATACTCAGTTGTTAATGACTTTGATGTTGATGTGGAAAAGTGAATGACTGTATAATCACTGAAATGAGACCTCATCACAGTTGGAAATGTTTAAGCCAAATCATTTTGGACTGTGAAAAGAGCCCTGAGTGGTATAGATTGGCTGGGTCCCAGATTTTCAGCCTTAACTAAATAGGGCCTGAAAACTTTATCATACTGCCATGCCTCAGGCTGGTCTGCAATCCTGACAGCCCCAGAGAATTGCAGTTTAACAGATATGCGTGGACTCACTGTGGAAAAAGAATTCAGGATTTACAGAATGCCACGGAGGTACACGAAACCCACATCAAGCAGGTAATGAACTCAAACTCTGACTCCCAAGCGAACCCAAAACTGACAAAGAGGGGCCACCACGACGTGCCGGTGACACGGAATAGCGGCAGGGGTGGCGGTAGCTCTGGCACGGGACCCCGGGCGGTGCCGGCGGTGTCGGGCGGTGTCGGGCAGTCCCGGGCACAGCTCCCTGCGCTCGCTGGCAGAGGCACATCCTGGGCAGGGCTGCCCGCCCGCTGGGCCACCGCGGCCAGGCCGGACGGGGCACTGCTCCAGAGCGCCGCAAAACGCTGGCATCGGCCCTAGGCAGAGCTGGGTGCGCCTGCTGCGCAGCACCGGCCGTAAATACCTGCCTACCAGCAGCTATATTTAGGAGAGGGAACAGAAGAGAGGAAACAGAAGTCGAATAGGAGGAATTGTACTGAGAACTTATGTTTATATCCCACATCACTAAATATGGCTTAGGAGGCTGAAATGAAGCATTAGTCATTTGTAGCAGCCTTCACCTCCCCCTTTACCCTTCCCCACGAACTCTTACAATAACAAACCAGGCTAAAATTAGAGCTGCTTTATAGTACATTAATTTGATTATCATTGTCTCGGCACTGATTGAAGACCTCACATCAGTAGGACGGACACCCTTTACATCAAGCTTCCCTGATGCTGATGCTCAGCTCTTGGATCCAAGGAGGAAGTCAGGTCATTTTTTTGTCTGCTCAGATTTCCTTCATAACCACTCAATTCCCAAAGAAGGATTCCTAGCATTGACATTACCCCGTCCACGCCTTGTTAATTTTTTTTTTTTTTTTCCCCAAAAAAAGACGGGAAGAACACTTTGCATTCTCTGAGCCTGGCTTTGCCCCATGCACACTGTGAGAAATCAAGAGATGAGAAAGGAAGAAGGGAGGAAGAAGATGATGGCAAATTACAAAGTTTGCAGGTCCAGCTTTTCTAACCTCAGCAGAGAGGCAGCTGCAGGTAGGTTTGGAAGAATTTCAAGAACTCACCCTATTTGAATACCACACAGCCTCCAGGCTCCAGAAACATGATACTGTGATGCTGATCATTTAAGGAAAAAAAGGGCTAAGGATTATTAAACTGCTCATCCAGGCCTGCAGCTGGGGGTGACTCAGAGTGCAGAGTTGGAAAAATGCCCATGTGGCAAGATTAGAAACTCATTTGTGTAGTTTATGTGGCCTTGCCAGGAGCCTCCGTTTTTTCCAAACCTTCAGTTTATTAACTTTAAAAGCACTCCTTTCCTGTTGGGGATCTGGCATGGCTGCAGCCCGGCAGCTCTTTCTCCTTTTGCATTAACAACACTTAAAGGCTTTCTTTCCTTTTCAAAATCGACTGTGTGAGATCATCTGGAATTTTCAAATGTGCTCGCTCTTTCTTTTCATTTCTTTCTTTGTCCTAGGGTTCAATTTAAATCCAAGTGCTTTTAAACTAACTGTATTCAGCCAGCCAGCACTTTCAGGAGTATATGTTATGAAAGCAGGAAAAGAAAAGGCCTTCTTGTCATCAAAACCATAATAATTATGTGTCAAATGTAATTACTGCTCTGTGGGTAATACATCTAATACTCGGTGACAGAGTAAGCAGCCTGCAGAAGTAGAAAGTAACTTGTGGCAGGATCAAATTTGATATAAAATTAACCATCATGCTTAAATACTCTGTCTTATAAAGTTCTACCAAAAATGCAAAGGCAAGGGAAAAAGTGTTTTTTTCTTCACCTAAAATTGCTATTGTGCAAAAGCTCAGTTCTTTCCACCTCCATACAATGAATCACAGCTCTTTTAAAATAAGAAACACTGCTATAAATGTGACCATTACAAGGATCATACTCTTGTGAAGGAGCTCATCTAACAGGAAGGAATTAAGTGTGGGAGTTCTCTCCTCTTAACCCATTATGTTTCCTCATTATTACCTTCACACTGTACGCTTGATTCCCTCAATAAGAAACAAGCTTTCTGCATTTCCCTATCTTCTTTAAAATACACAAACTAATGAGCAGCTGGTGAAACTGACATGTGCCTGTGAATTTGAAGACTACTGAAATGTGTAGTCATATTCTGAAGGAGCAAAAAAGTGCTATGTCAGGAAACACTATTCTAAATATGACAGCATGTGTGAGAAACTGTCCAGTTTAAAAAATACATGTCCTCTTCTCCCTAATACTCTTCTAAGTAGACTTAACGTAATCTAATATATTAAAAAAACACTTTAAAACATAATGATTTGTTAATGTGAGTCTAGATCCTGAAAATAATCTTCAATAACTGCACTTAGCTGTTATATTCTGAGTAATATTAATTCATCTAATGGTTTCCTAAAGGTATAAGTTTTTTGTAGGATTGATGTTTTTTACTGGAGCTAACATTATGTATGCATGTGTCTTTTCTAATTTGTGTAGGACTACATAATAGTAAAGTTAAGCATAATAAGACACTGAGTGGCTCTACATTCTAGTCCTCAGTTTTACATGCTCCTGCATGATGAAAACAGGATTTCTATACATTTTCATTTCAGCTTTATTAACGTGCTTTGATTTTCTTTACATTTGCTTTGTCTTTCTATTTCAGTAATATTATGTTTTCTAGCACATGTATCTAATGAAATGTTAATAACACTAGAGATCTTTGAAAACTTTGAAACATTTTTAATATGTCGTTACATCAGAATTAATTTTTTCAATCTAAAGTTTCTTAGAAATTTTGTAACTCAAAATACTCATCAAATAACTATAATGGTTCATTATATAAAGAAAATTAATGCTTATAATTTATTACACTGGAAGTGTAATCTTAAAGATCACAGTAATCCAATTAAACAACAGTGAGTGCAGTCACGGAATTAAAATCAGGTTTTTGAAAATCCATGTTAAAAAGGTGCTCCCAAATAAGGAATTGATCGATATTTGGTGATTTTTAAATTGCAGACTTGGGGGAAAAGAAACCCTGGAAAATGCTGGACAAACCACCAGCTTTTAAAGATTTAGCATGAGATATTTTTTCCTTTCTCTCTAGGCCTACTCTCCTTTTTCCACATATCAAAAACAAAGCCCAGAGGGTTTTTTTTTCCCTGACTTTTGAATGCTCCAAGTGTTCTAGTACAAACTGTTTGTTAAGTTAAACCCAAAGTTTTTTTTTCAGTATTAAGTGTAAGAAAATGAAGGCATCTCATGAACTTGTTTTTGCCATCTCAGTAGGCATGTTCAAATACTATTCTGCTTTGTAATAAGACTTTGGAACACATTTCATTGACTACCAGACTATGCACATAAAGACATACTTAGCAGCATTTGCTATCAGTCTCAGAGCAAGTTTGTAAAAGTTAATGGTATTACCTAGAACAGGTGGATTATAGGAAAGTATTTCTACTAATTAGCCTCAGTGTTCTCATGTGTTTATTTCTTGAAAAGATATCACAGTCCGTCTCTTATGAATGACTAATTGGGACCAACTTTAATTCATAGGAAGTAAGCACTAGAAGAGCTCCACACAAGATAGCAGTGAGAAGCTAATTGTACCATAATAAAAGAACAGTGGTGATTAACACAAATTAAAAAAAAAAAAAATTAATCTCAAAGAATGAAGTATTTGGGGTTTGCCTGGCATACATACCTTTGGTCTTCTCAAGGGTGCTTCCTTTAAATTTCAGTAATATTCCCAGTTCTGCTGGTGTACTATGTAATAGAAGCAGTGCTGTCTATGCACATAATTATCAGCACTTGAGGAACGTAGGCCCAAAAGAATTCTCTGGCTTTCTTTTGATAAGTAAGACTGATGAAAAGAATGGCTCAGAACTGCCAGGTTTGGTTATGGTTTCTGAAGAATTAAGTCAACATGAAAGAAATCATATTTTTAAACAGTATTTTTCTCTTTAGAATGATCCCCCAATTTATTGAATTGTACTCATTGGGTCCCAGGTTCAAATGCTACTTCTGCTCATCAGTCACCACTTGTTGCTTGAACTAAACAACACATCTGCAATTTTCAACTTGACTAGAATTAGCTCCCAAAAAAAAAAAAAAAAAAAAAAAAGTTCAAATACTTCTGACTAAATTGGAAACACCTGTAAGAGTTATATCTTTTCCTGACATAAATTAGTGACAAAGAGTTCATATAAGCGCTGCAGAGAGAAAAATAAAATAGTGCAATAAGTATTTCAGGTACCAAAAAACGATTGTTGCAAACTAGATAGGTATAAGAGAAAAGAATATGTGACCCTAGCCTGCTGACTTCCTGTAATACCAAAATAGATGCTTGATACTTCTGTTGTGTTAACCAGAAAATGACTGCCTGAAGCAAGATCAAATGTCTCATTAGCACTTATAATCGCTTCCATAAGATGAAAACAGATGAAAGAAGAAAGTATGAAATTCAAACAGTAGATGAAAAAAATTGATCCCTTTTGTTCTGTGGTGTGCCTTCTCTCTCAGATGGGCCTCTCTCATAATTAACCTGAGTTCAACAAAGTCATTATAAATGGAGTTCCAGAAAACCTGATCCCACTTTTTGCAGTGTTCATAAATACTGTGGATGGTTCTTTGCATAACCACCAGTAATTACAATGAAGCATAAAATTTCTTCCTGAACCAAATTTTGATACTAGATTTATTACTGCCTTTCAAACTAATGACAGCACATTCTCTCACGTTCATATCTCTATACTTTCAATGTGGAAAACATAATCTGTCCTAATCATTAGAAAAGTTATATTCCTCCAGAATTCTAGAAATCCTCGATTCTACCTCTATCAGGGAAGTTATAATTTAATTTATTCTAACCTATGGGCTTGTGCTAGCCTATGGGATTGCTGTTGAGGATGCACAAAGAATAATATTGATTCATATTACAATTGCATAAATTTGATATATGGATAGACCTACCCACACACTGAATACAGGGATAGCTTCATGCAGTTACATTTAATGACTTCTGACGTGTTCAGGAGCAGAATGCTAATAAGAATTTGTTTTTTAAGAAATGATGCTGAGAGATGGAGTCTACTGCAGTCACTCTGCATAGTGCAACATGGTAAGGACCACCAGATTTCATCTTTCAGAAAAGATGACTGACAGATCAAAGAATATGCCAGGTGATGCTTGGTAATGTTATTTTTCCATGCTTGTGTTTCTCTTAACTATAACATCCAATATTTAGCAAGAAAGCCAATTCTGTGACATTACTTACCAGAAAGTACAGGGCTCAGAACAGTGTGCTGTTATGAGAGAAAGTAGTTATAAGGACCTATAATTTCTTCCCACCTAATTTGTTATGGTTTAGTAAAACACAAGATGTTTAGATGGATGTAGGTACTGTTTTACTTTGTTGGTACTTAGATTGCTGGTATTAGTTTCTATCCACAAGTATAATAATTCAAATCTACTGACTTGACAATGTGAAAGTATTGTGTATTTGGACTTAAGTGCATTAAGACCAAGAAAGATCAGAAATAGTTTGAATATTAGTATTTCCTTACAATTTTTCTGTCTTCCACTTAAAAAAAGTCCCCAAATATTTCTGATAGGAGGATCACAAGGAAGAAGGTCTAGCAAAATCAAAATAAATAATTTTCTTTTAAGGATAAGGCTAACATGTATGAAAAAGATGGATACCTTTGTTCATATGATTGCCTCGGTGATGGTGGAATTTACTTCCAAGTTCTCTAAATCAGTATTGTTATGAATGATTTATGAACAAAATGAACTTTCAAAGGGGCTGGATACCACCCTAATTAAAAATTCTTTATGGTCCAGTGGGTAGATACTAACTTCTGGTTTCACACTGCAAAGTGAATGTGAGTGGATATCATCACAGGAAAGTTTGGTTTTGTCAGAGTTTTAAGAAGTGTCTTGTAAATTACAAAAGTGCAAGCTTTTTCTGTGAAGAAAATTTTTCTGTCATATTTATATGACCACATTTATTTTGGTGACATGGGGTAAGCACTGTCTTCTGAAGTGGACCAAGATGAAAAGTTAATGGTATGTAGGATGACATGTAATAGTGTGAAAGTGTGTGTGTGAAAATGACAACATTTACTTCACTGAATACTCACAATGAAAATCCAAAAATTACATATAATCTTAACTGGTCAGTATAATTTACCAGCAGCTGTGAAAAATCCCATACACTGATGAAAATGCTGTAGAAAATGCGCAACAGGTTCTGTGGAAGGTTGATGTTTTGCTAGTTTACCACTTAGATTTATTGCTTTTGATTGAAGGATCAATATAATGCATACTCTCCACAATTGGAAATTGTAGTTTTGCTGTAGTATGTTTTTCATGCTGAAAAGGTTCTTCCATTCAAGAGACATGCTTACAGCAACTGCAAGGTCAGGCTGTAACTACAGTGACCAGGACTAAATTTAAGTGACAAAACTCTTGCCTCTGTTTCCCACAAAGAAGGGAATGTTGATTTTAAAAGTAATCTTCAGTTTATGTCTCCCCCTCTCTCACCACTATTTGAATTTTTGAAAATCCCCCTCTCTCCCTGTACAATTCTTCAGAATTTCTTCTATCCACTTTTGTCTTAGATACAACAAATATGGCTTTAATATTGAATTTGCTGTACTTAATAAAACAAAGTGGAATTAAAAAATACCTGCTAATTATCAAATTATTTTTCTTTTGCAATTGTCTTAAAATTTTTCCTAACTCCGTTTCTGCCTTTAAAATCTTCTTCTTTATGAGAAATTGTATATGTCTAATAACTAAATCAAAACAGAGATGACTATCAGGCATTAAGCATATATCAGTTTTGCCCCTTAGTTCCACCATCTGCTGTGATACACACAGTGCACATCCAAAAGAAAAATATTTTCTGCTTTAAGCTCATTATAGAACTGACAAACTTAGATAGGAAAATAATAATTCTCTACATTATCGCTTTTGCTGTTTTAACACTTACTATCAACTGCTACTTATATTCAGCTCATTACAAAGCACACTGCACAATCTACTACCCAAAAATACATATCAGCATTCAATCAATTTGGTTTGAAGAAACATAAAGGACTACCAAGATAAACCTTATGCTGTAAAACCAGGGTTCTCATGTTCATAGGAAACCTGAAGTCAGTTACACTTCTCAGAATGTTCTGCGTCTTCCTTCAAATGCAGAAAATTAATGCAATTTTTTAAATCTTAAGAATGTGTTAAATCTACAAAAGTAATAAAGATCCACATCTTGTTTATGAGAAAAATATACATTTTCCCACAAAGAACCTATGGTCTCATTTTTATGGAGATAACACCTTAACAGAACTAGCAAGAAAAAATACTGATGCTGATAAGTATGATAAAATATTACTACCATACTCTATTTTGGTATAACAGCAATATATTACATACACATAGAATTAACTTAACCAGGAAGGCACATTTTTCAGAAGTTCAGGAAAACAAATTCAGTTTTATAAATAGTATGATCATGAAGTCATTCAAAACAATGGACCTTTCTCTCAACTATAAAAAGCTTCTAGATATTTTTTCTAATGTATCTTTATAAAACCAGATTAAAAATAAGAAAAGAGAAAAGGAAAAAACTTTTTTATTAAACATATGCTATTCATGTTGCTTCTTTTACCTTTACAGATATAGTATATGCATATGAAGATAAATTATGGTACATAGAGATGCACAGTGACCAAAAATGAATTATTATTAACATTTATTATATACTTTGGTAAAAGCATTGCTATGACTTTTTTCATGGTGACATTCAGTGTTCTGTCTGGAATTCACCCCTTATAAACTTTAGGAAATGCTGAAAAGTGTGGTTATTCATCAGCAAGTTTATATAACCTTGCCCTGCATGAGAACTGCAACTGTCCCCTCCAAAATACAAACAAAATAAGGAAGGGATAGAGGAGTTCCCCTCCCCCTTTGCCAAATGGATATGTTTCTGTGTCCTGTCCAGGCTCCAAGAGAAGGAAGTTGGGTTCAGTTGTCAGAGTGCCAACGCCGTGGCTCAGGAGAATAGAGCTCCATTGCCTGTTCTTGCACTGACGTCCTGTGTGAACCCGGGCAGCTCACAGTTCCCTCCCTGCCCCTGGAAAATGAGAATAGCACTGTTCTAAAGCTGTTGCACTGGTAAATAAATACGAGGCTGCAAAAATATCCAGATTGTGTGAGAAGTGGGAGCATAGGCACAGCAATACAATAATTTCTGTTCTGCAGTTGGCTCATAGAAGTATTGCTACACAACATACCTGGAATATACAAATACACTTTCTCTTTCAAATTATCCAGCACAGATAAAGATGGCTGATTCTAACCATGTCAGCATTCTTCTTTTCAGAAAACTGAGAATAACAAAATCTGAGAGTTTGGCATTGTGACATCACAATCTAACATTACCCATCCTTTTAAGCGTTGTTATTGCACAATTAATGTTACCTCTCTTATTATTGGACTACCCACAGACATGACTGTATTAAAATATCCTAAATCAACATATTTTTTGATCTAGGGATTTGAGGTTTTTTTAAAAAATGTATAGGGGAATAGTACTGGGAGGCTAGTGGTATTATTTGTACATAACATACACTTGATGATATGTGTTGTACTGTTCCAGGATGAACTGCTCTACTCAACTCAGTGATCTATCTTCCATTTTTGTGATTCTTTCTTTCCTTCTATATATTCTCATTTCAATTTATTAAAAAAATTAATACTTGATTTATTTAATTTAAACATATTCCTTTAATGAGACTTGGAAATACTGTTGAGAGTGGAAATACTCTTGAGAAAAGTACTTACTGTATTTCCTTGATTATCTTATTACTTTTTACTAGAACTTGCAAAAAAAGGACAAAAAAGCTAACTAACAAGCATTTGAAATGAAATTACTTAGTCTTCATGGATAAGTATTTTCCTGTAAATATTTGATTCCCCATTTACCCACCATATGTCCAGTAAAAACAAGGGATGGAAAGTGGCCATTTCAGTGACCTTGTGTCCCTCCCTTAGAGGAAGACAGCTGACAGGTAGATATATGAACAGTTTGTTATTGCAGATTCCAGATCTTGTGATTATCTCTGACTCAACTTCTGGGGTTTTATCTGGAATTCCTGTGGTAGGTCAACTTGTGTGCTACTCCTTGCCTTTACCTTGTAGCGACCCCAGGTTAAAAATACACCTTACAATAATACATAACAGTTTCCAAAATTACTGTTTGAGTTGAAATAATGATGGAAAGCTCCAAACATAGAATGATCCAAAAGATATGTCTCAAAATGTAGACTTCAGTTTATCTGTGAAGATGTTATTATTATGAATTTATCTGTACTTTTTTTGGTTTAGTTTTCAGCTTTACTTGATGCAGTAGATACAGTAAATAATTGCCATTCATTTTCTTCATGAATAAACCATATCAATTTTATCATCTTTCAGCATATTATTTGATACTGCCAGATGACATATTTTTAAAATATCTTGTTAGAATTGCTTGGGACATATTTGATGAGGAAAGATAAGTATTTACATCTCAATCTCTTTTATATGTTTAGAATATATGTCTATATTTATTCATTGCAAAAAAAGACAAATATAACCTATGAATCAGTGTCACTTACATTTATAAAGTACTCTAACTTCCTCTGGTAAATATTTTGGAGAGAGAGTGGCACACATTGGCAAATTTTGTCTAAATCTTCCTGCTCCTTCATCCAATATCAGGTTATATTTCCTTGACTCCGCTCCTAAATAAATTTTATATTCTACTGATGTCATGTCCTTTGCTAATAATTTTTGCTACATTAGACATTAGGCCTCTTCAAAAGCTTAATTTTTCTCATCACAGCCAAAACAAAAAAAACTAATCTTTGAGAGCTCTGGATGTCTCACTTTTGAACACATCCTTGTAACCTAGGATAAGGTCATATCTGACCTTTCTTACAGCAAAAAATAAATGCATTTTATCCCTCTTCCCCATCATTCACTTCCTCCTGTAGATATCATAGATGTTCCAGCAAAAATTTGCTGACAATTTGCTTCCTTCTCATTAATCTCTGTCTTCTGATCCCTCACTATAGCACACCTATCATTCTCAGGGTAGTGGTGCAGGATTTCTCCAATTTCCTGTGGGAATATCTTTCTAGCAAGATGCAGAAGCCAGGAGAGAATTGTGACAATGCACTATAAAGTGAACAATACACATGTTATTGGAGGACTAAGGGAAGAACGGGGGACAAGGGCTCTGCTATTTTTGTTCATGTCTCAACACAAGAGCAGCCTCCCCTGCACGTAAACATAGGAAAACAGGACATCTTCTCCTTCAAACTTGGACTTTAACCTGCAAGTTAGACCAAGAACCTAAATTTGGGTAGTTTGCCATGGCTCACTCCTGTCCCTGTGCTATGATTTGCTGTTTCTCAGTAGCACTGTCTCACTGGGATTTCCTGAAAGGTGCACAAGTACCAAGAAATACAGCAAAATTAATGGATCTGAAAAACAATAAATAGCACTTCATTAGAGATTGAACTCATAATGCAGAAATATATATTTTTTACTTTTTTTCCAGTTACAGTGGTGCGCAACCTTTCTAACCTGGCTTGGATAAAAGAAACAAGAAGGAAATACATAAAGGAGTGTACTGCCTCAACAAAGGCATGTGGATGCAGCTGCTGGGTAGGTCTCTACAATTTTAAATACTCTATGGTATCAACCTTGCCTCCAGCCACCACTCCAGAAGCAATCAATATTTCCATATGTCTTGCAGCACATGTTCTGTCTCCACATGAATATCCCAGGTATCTCAGAACATCTCAGATGACACCAGATGTTTAACTTAGGAACTCGGGGCCACCCTTCATACCTGCATGCTGTGAGCCTTTTGGATCTGAGCTCAATAAATACATAAATACTCAATAAAGCCCCTCTTACGATTTAGGCAATGTACACCCAACTTCAGACTCAGTGTTTTTATGCTTCTCTGTTGGCATTTGATGAGACAACTGTCAGATGACAAAATAATAATTCCTTCACTGCAAAACTTTAGACCAATACTGTTTATCTTTTCAGGTTAGGAGCATAATGAAGAGAAGATTAAATACATATTAAAGCAGTAATGCTTGGAAATGGATTGGGAGAAGGTGAGATCCATGTTCCTTAAACCAGCACTTCCCTTCATTGCTTTCTGTTTTCTCAGCTGCCAAAGAGGACAGATTTTTTACCTCCTCCCCATTTTTTCCATATGCCTGTGCATATCTATATGTGCATATCTATAGTGCAACTAATTTGAAGTCCATACAAGGAATTAACATATTTAATTTTTAGAAAATATACACATAACAATTCTTTGTTTGATTTAGAAGAGTGTTTATAGCCAAAGTGGCATTATACCAATTACTAGCTCTTTCCCAGAAAAGGTAACAATAGATCATAATCCAAACTGTTTAGAGGAAACACATTGCTAGATGACCTGGGAAGCTCACTGTTGTGAATGTGGCTCTAGAATTTTTCCTTTTTGACACCATACTTCACTGGAGAAATTAAAATGCTGTAATGTCATGGATGTTGACATAAGTGGAAAAATGAAATAGAAATATTAGCCTGTGAAGCAAGTTATCTGGCATTTAATGGTGAATGGTGGATGGTTAAAGATGTTAAGATCATAGCTGATCATGGAAAACTAGAAAACAAAAGAAGTAGCCTATGAGCTATGGCTTTTAGGCATATAGAAAGTAAATCTCTGACTTGAAAGGTTTAATGCCTAACCCCTTTACTTTTTGCAAGGGAACTACTTATAGTCGGATGATCTGCATCTCCACTCAATGGGCCAACTGGCATACAGTGACTGAATCAGAAATATGGATTCACTGTCTAACCAATGGACTGCTCAGCATAAGGATCCTTGATTCTGCTCATGTTACCAATTTCTTTTAAGCTTATTTTCTGCATCTGTGGAAACACTAGCCTATTGTGTCAATAATATTATTCTAATGATGGAAGGAAAAAATTGAACTATTATCAAATAAACATTTACAAAAAGACTTGCTAGAGGGAAGGAAACAAAACATCATATAAATAATGATTATGTAATATCTTCCGTTTGATAGTCTGAGTTACTGCTCTTCCTTCACTCGTAAAATATTCTCTCCAGTTTTCTTCCTTCATACAAAATGTCCTAACAGTCTGTTTGTGGAAGAAATAATTAATCTTACATCGTAACTGCCAGCTTCTTCTAAAAGTGTCTATAATGCATGTATTTGCATAACTCTACATGCTTTCAGGTGCAAAACATTATGCCTTCTGAATCAAAACACCTCCTAACAAATGTTTAGGACCATCCTTACCCAAGAAATATCTTCACTGAGGTTGAAATAAAAGCAAAAGGGGATGATTTTATAAATTGAAGCATGACACATACGTTTTAAAAAATATTTAAAAATATTTAAAAATATTTTAAAATATTTTAAAATATTCTGTAACAAATAAAAGTGCAAATAAAAAAAATTAGGACATTTTCTTATTGATATAACTTGTGCTGTCATAATTTCAAAATGCCTCATTGAACTGAGGAGCCTGTTGCTACAGATAATATGCAGATGAAGTAGGAAGCAGACGTATCTCATGTCTGCTTAAGCAAAGCAGACTGTACAGAAATATACAGAAATAGCTGCATGAAAGCATTAAATACCTTACCAGCATGACAGTGAAAGACTAAGCTTAAACTAGTGAGTTACATGATGAGAATACTGAAGTTTGAAGTCCTCAGACCTAGCTAAATATATGCTTTGCTGTCCATTCAATAATTTTCACTGCTTTTATCTGTTTTACTCAGACAACATGCACCACCATGGAAAACAATGGCTCCATTTTGATCAACAGAAAAATTAAATAATTGTTGTACAGGTAAAATAAATGTTTTTTGCAAAGGATGTGGTTTTTATGGTTATATCTGTTCATTCAGAGTCACCATCAAGGTCATTAAATTGTCAAGTCACTTTTGTCAAGATTTAAAATGAAATTTTAACAGTGTGAGTGCCCAGACTCTTTCTCAGAGTGCAGAGTTTTCTCAGTATTATTGACACAACTGGTTAAAAGACTAATGATTGGAAGGTGCTAAACACCTGCTTCTGGCAAACAGGCTTATTCAAGACAAGGCAAGATCTGACACCTTTCAAATGGTTTCTTAAATCTTATTGAAACTACATCTCTATTTTTAACACAAATGACAAAACAGAATTTAAGAATTCTGATTGTATAAGAGCAGAGATGCTTAGCAAAGTCACATGAAAGCTACTCTTCACACATTAAATTTAACTAAATGCAGAAAATCTGGAGTGGTTCCTCTCCAATGATACAATGTGTGTTATGTTAATTTATTAATCACTCTTCTTTTGCTATCATTCCTAGGATATTATACCTCCCATATTCTTAAACAGGTGAGGGAGACTAACTGCACAATGCACGTGGTAGCTAACAAAATAATTCATGAATTGCCTAGGCAAAAACAGAGTTAAATAGATGGTATGCAACAGAGAAAGACAGTTGGTAAAATATGGATTATGCAAGCATCCATTAATCAAATAAATGCAAATATTTGGTTAGAAAATTGTCTTTCACAGATCAAAAAGAGTGAAAAGTATTGTCAAACAACACGAGTTGAGCATTTGGCTTGACATCAAAACGATTACTGAGAAACAGTCAGTGTAGTCTTTATTTATACTCAGGGCATCTTCCTTTTTCTGGAGTGCCATTCCTGTTTCTAGGACCATCCAGAGAGGTAGGTGCAGTGCAAAGGAAATAGGAATGGTTCTGTCTGCTTCTTGCTGTCTTACTTGGTATTTGGTGTGCCATTACCTTATGCTAGGAAAAACAAATCAAAACAGGACATTTTGCCAGCAGATAATTTCATAGTTAAAGGAATAGCTAACAGTCGTAAGATGTATATCAGCTCTGCTTGCTTGTACTGCAGATGTATCCATACTTTCAGTCATATTATGTTAGTGGTTGTTTTGTTTTGTTTTGTTTTGTTGGGTTTTTTGTGGTATAGACGTCCCAATGGTCAGGGTTCCCTGTACCAGCAAATTCTAAAAGATATTCTTAAAATAAATACACAATGAATGACAAGCAGCAATAGGAATCCATATGCTACCCAGAGGATAAAATGGCAGTGTTTCCTGAACAGCCTCCATGCTCCTTTATGGCAGAGATTAGATGAAATTAGAATTTAATCTGCCTGGCAGCAATCACAAATGAGGGATTCAGCAAAAATTTGGCTGTTCAAAATAGAGAATTATGCTTACACATGTGTGTATACTCAGTAGAAAAAAAAAAAAAAAAACTTAGAGTATGTAATATATATGCTTTAAAAATTAGTTATTCATTAAAATGTATTACAGTCCTTTTCCCCCCATAATTTCTTCTTTTCAGCTGGCATTCCTTCTGTATAAAAGCATTAGAAAACTTGTAAAAAATCAAAAGTGAACAACCTCTATTTTTTATATTTTCTTTCTGAGAATATCTTTGCCTCAAAATGCCTTCACTGAAAGTTCCACACAATAGTTACAGAATCCATACACCAAAGCTTGATTTTAACAGACCTGAAATATATGTAAGGTATTTTAAGTGTTTCTGCTTTTTTGATATTTTGAAGCTAATTATTTTTAAGTATAATCTTAAAAAAAGGTTGTTAATACAAACTCGGATTGAGAAAACAAAATACAAGGTCCAAAACTTACAAAAAAAATTTTTTTGAAAACAAATTCTTACCATTTATTTAAAACTTGGGCCTTGTTTTACAATACATCAAATATAAAGCTGTTAGAAATATTGAAGGTTGCTTTAAAAAAGGTTTTTTAAATTTAAATTTTAAATTTTTAAATTTAGGTTCTTATTTCATTCTCTATTTTGTTATTGATTACTAGCTACCTCTTTCAATTGGGCAAATCTCCTTGTGTAGATGAAATTGTAGAAAAACAAAAAAATACTTGACTCTCTGAAAACTATATTGAGATTTTTTTTCAAAACCTATTTCTTCACTATGGTCTTTGTGTACAACCGTAAGAGCTCTGTAAGTTGTTTCTGTTGTTTCTGGACTTTGGATACCATGAGCATTCATAAAGGTGTATGATGTACTGTTTTGGCCTTGTACCAGCTCTTGTCAAACATGCAACTGGACCATCTCTGTATTCCATTTGTTAAAAAAAAAAAAAAAAAGCATTGGTATTCATGATTAACATAAAGAACCAGCACTAGCTAACTAAAGGAACTGGTTAAAACTATACACAGACCTGTTAGTCTAAGCTCTGTTCTTGTAAAAACATTCAAGATAGAAAAAATTGGAGGAAAGACCTGCCTTGAACTCTCAAAGTCTGGAAGAGTAAAATAAATTTTAGATTATCCCACAGGTTGAATGAAGTTTCATATGAACTCTATCTATAAATTACAGTATATCAAAAGACAGAACTGGAACTGCACCTGTAGAGAATAGAAGAGCCTTTTCTTCTTTTCTTCTTCCTCACTCCAGCAATAGGGGTGGTGCTCAGCCCACAGTAGGTGTTTTCATGTGGCTTTTTCTCCCTCTGACCACTATTTCCACAAAATTACAGGAGCAAGCCAATGACTAGATCCAGCAGAAGAAAGTAGAAATGGCCAAAGCAGGTAATTTTTCTTTGGCTAAAAGTGGGGTTAGATGTTTGGTTCTAACTTGTTCTTCCATTACAGTGGTTCCATCTCACCTTTTCTTGACTCCGATATCAGTCACCCCTATCTCCATCTCTGCACCTTTCTAGTCCCCCAAACAGAGCTGCAGGAGCAATCTGGAGGTGAGGAAGGAAGTGTGTAGCCATGAGACTGCTTTCCAGTGTCATCATCAAAGGTACTCACAGTGCTGCAAAGTGCTAAGATCACCATTGCCATGTGAGATGTGACCCACCATTAAACATACTCACCCCTCCCTCCTTGCTTCCAGCAAGAAATCATGGAATTAATGCAGTGTTTGCTGCCATCAGAGTATTCACACTACTGTTTTATGTTATGCCTTGTCATTTACCCTGTTGAGTCAGATTACAAACTCTCCAGAGGTGGGACTATATGGTATTCTCTGTTTGTAAACAGCCTAGCACAATCTTGTTCTGGACTGGGACAACCAATCATAACAAAAAAACCCAATAATAAATAGTTTTATCTCACCAGTTGATTTCTTTTCTGATTCCCAGTGGACACTTTGCTGTAATATGGATATTCAAAACAAAAGGAAAAATGAAAAGCAAAATGAGAAACAAGTTCAGATTATCCTCTACCTAGTCACCTTTTATCCTATGAAGTCTCCTATTTTCTATTTGCACAATAAATAGCAGCTTTAATATACTGGTTGGATTAAATCGGATATGAGTTTATTTCCTCCATTTTTTACATACAGAGGTGAAGATCTAACTGAAACATAGAATCCACACTGAAAAGTACAGTCATGAGTAATTAATTGCAGCATAAGGTTAGAAAATAATATAATTTTGCTAATTACAGCTTTGGGCCAATTTTTCAGTGTAGCGGACAACAGCATGTGTTTATTCCCCATAATAACAATAATGGGATACATCATTAACCCTATTTTATTCTTTCTTAATTTTTATAATACCAATAACAAAGATCATTAACCTCTGTTCTGTTTAACATCTAATCAGCCATTTTAGTTAAATAAATATAATATGAAACATTAAACATCACTTTGTTTAGCTAGATTTCCTCTCAGGAGGCAAAATTCTCCTAATGTTATATTAATATCAGTTGACTCAACAAGTGTTAAAACACCGGGGGCAACGTAGCAAAAGATTCATTGCAACACTTAATGTTTAAATGAAACCTGTTCAATCATAATTATTCGATCAACATTTTCTTTAAAAAAAGGACAACATTTCCATTAAAACATATATTGATATATTTAATTAATTTTCCTTTTGATCATTCTGTTATGTTCTGGAATTCAAATATCACTTCCAGGTATTTATAGATATAAGTTTTTTGTTCAATCCTATAAACCATCCTTTCATTACAAAGGTAAGAAATAAAAAAGAAATAAGATGTAAATTATACATCTGATAGTGAAAGTAAGCCAAATTAAGAAGGGGAGAAAGAGTATATTTCTGCTGAGGAGAGTCTATTTTATGTAAACATCCCTAGGTGCAACACAATAATACAAGTAAAATCAATAACCAATATTTTGAATCACTGTTTCTGGTGACTTAGATAAAAGAGGAAAATGGTTATGTATTAGTATCCAAGAGGTATGGTTTTAAATTTCAAGCTTGGATATTGGAACATATTTGTTTACACAGGTAACATTGGTAACATAAGGGTAAACATTGAATAAGACCTTAGTTTTTAGGTAAGTAACCATAACAAGGTAGTAAGGGGATGAAAGCTAAAACAGGGGTGAAATTACATTATTTTGAAAATTACAAAAAATTCTGTACTAAAAAGGTTAGAGTAGTTCTGAATATTGCTGTTGAAATTGGTAGACCCCAAGACTTTTCTTCTATTTATTTATGTATGAGTGCTGCAAGCCAAGATCATCTTTTAGAGTGATGTCATGTACAGATCGATAATCGGTTGATTTGAAGAGAGCATCTGTGAAGCCTACACATTTAATATAAGGGTTATGGGATATTACTTATTTAGAAGTGATCCAACAGGAATACATAACCATTTGTCATTTTAAGGCCATAGAGAGTTCCCAAATGCTCAGATCTATGGGAACATGTTGACGTTAAAATCCTATTTGATTTTTGATGAATATCTGTTGGGTCTGTATGCAGTACCTCTCTGCCTTAAATTAGATATATTGATTTTTTCACACTTCTGCAGAACTTCTGTAGTATTTATTCCATATTAGGCAAAACAGTCCTCTTCCCTACAAATTAAGCATTCAGAAAATAAAAAAATTTAAAGTCACAATTAGAGCAGAATAAAAAAGGGCATCATGGAGTACCAACCTCTGTTTTGAGCTTATTTCTGCTATGTGTAAGAATGCTAAGGGCAACACCTAAGTTTTTGAGTTAAGCTATGAATCACAAAATAAAGATTTGCCTGTTTTTCTATATTTCTTGAATTTAATGAGACTTGAAACTAATTTCAGTCTAACTTCTAAAGATTTGCACTGCAAGCCATGTATATTCTGAACAGTTTCAAGCAAGACTTTAGATTAGGAAGGACAATATTTTCAATTACATCAACGTAAGAAGACACTGCTTTAATTCTGTCACAAATGTTTATATTACTATACACCTTATGAGAAAGGAAATTGAAGAAAGACATTCTAGCTCAAAGATATTATTTAGTTCAAGATGCCCTTTTAAAATACCATTCAGCTGCCACTGAGGTAGAGTTCTTTTCAGGGGGGTGCTGCTTTGCCCTTACATTAGGTTAAAAATATCTTATCCCTTTACTGCAGTTTCTTGTTCCAAAATGCTTTTCCAATCAAGCATCAAAACTGTGTTCTTACTTTCACCAAACAATTGAAAATACACAGAGCATTCCTCAAAATTGCCATGAAAAGTACAGTTAGGCAATACATTTAGAAAAAACGAGGAATTAGAACTTTCAGTGTATTTCTAAAACCAGTTTTTCTGCAGCTCTACCATTTGATTCCTAATTATTCTAAACACTGTTATAGGGAAGAATAGTCGGTCTTCTCCTGTTTTATCTACAACATAATTTTATCTTAATTTTAATGAAATTTCATACAAACCGTGGGAGATAAGTTTATGCAGAGCCATGACTCTATGCTAATAATTTTCCCTTCTCCCAATACTGCACACAGCTGAAACCCTGGAAAAAACATCAAGCTACAATAAAGATGAAGGACAATTGTGTACCTGTCTCCTCCTACTCCTTTTTCTTTCTTAAAAGAATAAGAGTTGCAATCTCCACCTTTAATTGGACAGTTTTTCTAGTTGGTTTGAAGTCTGAGAAAAACTTGAGCTTGTGAGAAAAGTACTAAACAGCATTTTATTACAGGTTAAATTACAGGTAAAGAAAATAATTGCAATTTCTGCTCTTCTTAGGAGGAATGCATGAACAAGAGTTCCTACTTAACAAAATAAAAAGATATAGTTAACTTCAAATGTTTTGTTATAAGAAACTAAATATTAACCCTGCGTTATGGGTTTAGGTGGGCTGGATTTTTTTCTGTTTTTTTGTTTGTTGATGGCTCAGCATTCTTCTGTAACACCATACTCCCTCCCCTTTGTGTTATAAGAGAAGATTATGAACAGGTGTCTGATAGAAGAGAGGTTTAAAACTCTTTGTTTATACTGTATTTCAAAGAAAGAAGAAAGGATTAAGAGCTGTGATCTAATACAACCCCAAGCTCTATCAATCAGTGTTACTCACTATTAATGTGAAAAACCAAAAGGCAACAAAGCCTTCACAACTGGTATAATTTAATTAATCTCTCTCTCTTGTAAAAATACTTGTTTCAAGAAGTTTTCTGAAAAGTGGAACTTATGAATAAAAGAAAATTCTAAGTGTTCTTTAGGCTTTATTGTTGTCAAAAACTGAGAATTAAATGTAGACATTACATATACACAAAATAGAAGATAATTGCAACCAAAAAACCCCAGAAAATAAAAGCACCATGCAAACCACAATTTATAAATAAAAATGTAAATCACCAAATTTTATAACAAAATAATTTTTATAACATTTTGATTGATTCTCATTGCTGAAAATTACACTTAAAAATTAAATTGTACATTAAATTATGAAATATACCCCCCAAAAAGGCATAATTAAGCATGAAGACAATCTGTCTAAATGGTTCTCTGAATGAACCAGTACTCATTGGTTTAGTTAACAAATGAGGATATGTATCTCTGCACTTGCAAGCAGTTAATATTTTTGCTTTTATCCTGGGTAGCATCACCATTTGGATCCGTTCTCTTTAGGAAAAAAAGACAGTAAAGTGGGTATGTCTACACATCAAGTGCAATTTGCTTTGTTTACACATAGCCATCTGTCCTGTAGTGGAGACATACACACAGCATTTAGACTATTTTTTAAAAAGAATTATAAGATGACATAAATGGCCAGTTTCTCAAGAGCCAGTCTCAACATCAATGCCAAACCCAAAGCTTACATGATTCTCTCTGTAGAAGATAGTGCAAAAACTTCCAAGTACATACATTTCTTAGTCCTGTTTGCCCAATTGTTTTAAAAAGTTGTATAGCAACCACAAAATGTACTTTATACTGTCTGAGAAGTCCAGGTAGGCATGAAGTGTGCTTCTCCATCTTCACTGCTCCACTCAGCCATGCTCTTTGTAAAGAATGCATATTTCTGTCTCTGCATTTTCATTCATTAACCTGGATGTGCCCTTTACACATACAACAAAGCTGACAAGCAGGTGCAATTGGATTTCCCACATAACATGAAAACTATTGTCCTGGTTTCCAAAATAAGGGCAGATGAAAGGCAAGCAGCACCTCTGCATGGTTTTTCTATTGTAGACTAAAATACAAAATACTGAGAAGAAAACTATGGACATCAATTATCATAGAAGATTCATAGAAGGACTATTGTGCAGCATCAGTATATTGTGTTTATTTTAATGGGTGTATGTTTCATATTTAACAGTAAATTCACAAAAATGCAGTGTTCATACTGATAAAGACAGAGGTTGTAAAAAAGGAAGCTAGTGTTAGCAAAAATCGGCTTTTTTGTTAAATGATTGCAAACTTGCTGAGGAAAGAACTGAAAGTGGACACAAGTGGGGGAATGATAAAAGATGCACTAAACACCACTACCGGCAACTGCTGAAATAACATTGTAGCAATGGCAGGAGTAGAGTTTTAGGGTTTATTGCAAGCATTATTACTGTTACCATTCATTCAATAGAAGAATATAAATGAAAGAAATCATACAGTCTAAACCCACAAAAATACAATAAACCTAGATGCCTATTTACTCAGAAGAAATAAAATACTTCTTGAACCCTTTTTGTTCAGTTTTTGTAAGAGCATAGGTATGTTTTTAATGTGATACATTGTTTTGTTTGCTTACTCTCTTCTTAAATCCTTAGCTTAGTTACTTGTGCATTTGACCTGAACAAGCCACAACTGCTGAGGCTTAGTATCTTCTTTGTGGGTGATAAATCCCTTTCAATTTATTTCACTAAGGACGACTCTCATGCATACCTTAGAAAGGATCACTTTCCAGAGCTTAGTATACAATGATTTGCTTTCTTTCAAAAATCTATGTAGATTTATGAATTTTCTTGCATATAATTCAATCTCTTTCTACTGTGTATTTTTTAAATCTTCACATACAAAACTGTATATTTTGACACTTATTCTTACTAAGGTAGGTTATAAGTTTCATGCATAATACTAATCCTTCAGATAAGTTTGCCTCCCATCTCTGCCCTTTAAAAAAGAAAACAGTCAATAATTTGCAGTGTCTTCTTAAGTGAAGACCTCCTATTTTTAATTGTAGTAATGCATATAGACTAAAGTAGAAAATTCATTGCCTATTTTGCATATGGAAGCTTGTTGTATTTGTTGCAGCCTTAATTTTGTCTATATGTGAGTTAATATGCAGTAATTTTCTTTACATTTCCTATTTACTTGATCACAGTTGTATTCTGATCTTGAACAGACTGCAGATGACTACAATGCCTTTTATAGTACTGAATTTTTTATTGAAATTTATAAACAGTTAACTTGACCTATAAATTGAAAGCTCTTAGTATATTCCTCTGGGCAAGTTTACTGAGGTCTCTCCAGAAGTTGTTTTACTTGGTGGGAGAGGTTGTTAAGCAGTGCAGGAAACCTACATAGGTATTATTACATTGAACTCTCCTAAAGAGAGATTAGCATACCTTATAAATTATTTTCTTATTATTTTTAATCTATTGTTATTTTCAATTTTATGAATGATATTACACATTATTAAATAAGAGAAATTTTCTAGAAATTGTGTGGCTTTGCTTAAAGTTCCCCATCAGTAACCTGCAATAATTCTGTACTACTGAACAATGTGGACAGAGATTGAGATCTACCTTATCATTGTGCCCAGAAGTAAAGTGTCCAGAAACAGAAATATTTCTAAATTAACAAGACATTATAGAGGTTAAACATGAAGATATGACAAAAATAATTCTCTGTTCTTGGTAGGAAAGCAAACACAAGTAATTCACAGTCACACAAACAATTAATATTGTTTAAGAAAAAAATTCAAGATGCAAGTATGTAAATCCAAGGGCTTAAAATTATGAAAGAATGTTCCTTAAAATATCACTGTGGATCAAATTTTCCTCTAATTCTTGAAGTTATTTGATTGTTTCATTTCACAGAAGAAGATATTTCATTACTTAGCATTTTCTTACTATTTTTATTATCATTCTGGTCCTGAAATAACAGATTAGTCAATTAACAATAGTTCACAAAGAGTTCTTTCAAATCTTGGGCGAAGTCTATAAATAGACACAAATAACAGAAAAAGCTCCTTCTTTTTCTTTGAAATGCTGTACATAATGACCTAAATAGCACATGTGGAAGTAATTTCAGCATTTTATACTTGTAGCTCTTTATAGATGCGCCCTTTGGGCGCAATCCAGCAAAGCTTTGCACATATGCTTAAGTTTATGCATTTTGAGTAGTCCCAAGGCTTTTGTTTGTACTGTTTGTACAAATGCCACATGATTGTTCTCTTTCATGTAATACCTTTAAGAAAAAAAAGAGAAGGAAAGAAAGGAAAGAGGCTCCCTTAATCTTGGTCCATACTAGTTTGAAACCTCTGACACTCATAGTGATTCACATTATTGTAAAATTCTGGGAGTTTTAAGGAAAGAAGAGGAGCTGTTTTATGTCTAATTATGGAAAAAATTGGACTTGATTTTGATTAATTTTCTGTGTCTTATTCCAACGAATTTAATTAATTGCAGTATTTACCTAGCAACTCCATGAGAACAGACTTCATGTGAGATTTCTTATGCACTTTGAGCCAGTGTATGTACATGAATGCAAGACCAGTACTTTTAATTTTACCTTGGCCCTTGTCTCAGAGAACTGAATACAACTAGGAAGTGCAGAAGAACAAGAAAATAGGAAATATTTTTTTAAGCTTTTGACAAGTTCACTTCTGCTTTAGTTTGAATCCTGGGCACTAATTCAGGTTATCTTTTATTTTAGCCAAAACTGGAGGCCAAACCTTTGCTGGTTTTGTTCAACCTCTGCCCTTTCTTCCTGTCCCACAGTCCCCAGTTCACACGCTACCTGTGAATCTATTTTGACAGCTGTATTTTTCCAACAGGAAAATACTTTACACATATGCGGTAATTTCAGATTCAGAACATGCAGCTCCCTCTCTTACCCCAATATGCCTCCCCTTCTCTTCAGTTATGCTTGTGCAGGCTCAGCCTAGCACACAGCAGATAATCTCATCAGCATAAAAACACACTGAAGACAAACAGTGTATCTAATTAATTTTGTATACTGCCTAAACTTGAAATATATTGCCTTGGGTGGATCTTGAAGTCAGAGAAAGGAAGTTAAAAAAACAGGCTTTTCCTCTTGGAAATATCTTCCAAAGGTTTTAGACAGCTTTTGGTGTAAAGTAAAAAGATGTTATTGCACAAGTGGTGGGAAATGAGCAGTGATTTTAATTTACTTTCATGTTGTTTCCCCACTAAGTTCAATCTAAGGTGAAACATCGTGTTGATGTCAAATTTTGCTTCAAGCAAAACAATAGAAGAGCTCTAAAATTAATGTAGGTGTCCAGTCAGAGGCCTTATACAGCCATTAACGGCAGTACCAGCTTGAGATAATGCATTATAAGCATGAAAAATTCAACAGTCATTGTGTGTTCTGATCTCTCTCCCTTTTTCTTACTTTGTTTCCTACAGAATCTGCTGCACATTCCCAAACTGGTCTTTCTGCTAGTTTACCCCAAAGAAATGCGCTGGATCTGGATCATTATGACTAATGAAATTGCTGAGAAGCTATTTTTTTTTGTCAAAATATAATGCCACTCTAGAACTTCCACCATACATTAGGACTCTGTAACAAGGGCTTATGGTTGCCTGAGGCATAACTTTGATTCAGCTTCACTCTATCTTTAGCCACCCAGTTCAATGCACTACTGTAAGATGAGCTGAATACTGAAATTCTTTGCAACTGGGAGATGAATGATATTTTATAGCTATATACTGTAAAGATTTTAGGTCTTTTTTTATCATCTATTGACTTTTTAAAAAATGTGAAAAGGGTCTCTAAGTCCATTTAGAGCATAAAAACAAATTATCACTGTATTAAGGCACAGAGTGCTGTGTTAAATGAGCTGTTGTGCACACTGTTCCCCAAATTCCACTGTAAATTTGCAACCCACATGTTGTGGTTCAAGATTCAAACCTGTGGACGCAATTACTGTTGGCCAGAATGTTTTTTATGTGACAAATGACTTGGCTGACTTAAAAATCAGATCTTATTGTCTCCAGAGGACAAGAGGCTCTTATCCATGAGCTTTAGGCTCTTGGATATTTCACATATAGTTTTCAAAAAAGAAACACCTGAGGTGTATTGATGCTTCATGTAATGAAATCTCTCATAAGAACAAAAAAAATGTAACTTTTTTGTTCTGGACACAGGTGTACATGCAAACATTTAATTTCAATTCAATAGGTTTGCCTCACATTAGCATTTACAGGAATAAAGACGGGAATAATTTGGTTTCCCTGAATGTGTTGTTATCATTATCAATTCCTGCAGCCTCACAACAAGTTTTCCATAAATTTAACTATTATTTTCTCACCTATAAATAAAATATAATCATCTTAAAAATCAATGAAGGGAAAACCATCAAATCCATTAACCTGACTAAGAATTCCTTCAGGCCAATAATATGAACTGCACTGCACTGGATCTTTCATTTTATTGAGCTATATCTCTTTGTATGGCAACCAGCAGGGGAAAAAAAATCAAATCTAAAATCAAAGACTAAGGGGTTTTGTTCTGGGAAACAGTGAGGTAAAGATTAAATATTTTTTTTATGCCTGAAGTTAATTTTTTTCACCTTAATTTGCAATCAGACACAATAAACAAAAGATATTGCCTCTGGAAGGAAGCAACTTTACTACCATTCCAACAATATTCTGTACTTTTTATCACTTCTAAATCCTTTGTTTTTGAATTCACCTCAATAACCTTGCAACAGTAAACACGTTTACTTGTCTTTGCTGACTGTCAACCAATACCATCTGCTCTTTGGAGCCTTAAAAATAGTAACACATATATGGGTCACAACTGTAGTCTCCAGATAACCATGTAGCAGATCCAGGTGATTAATTTTTCCACAACCTTTATCTTGCCCAGGGGCAGACTTTCTCTATGTCTTTCCCTAGTGAATGTTTCTCATAAAATGTGAAATTAACAAAAATGCAATCTTACCAAAAAACAGTATTTCATAGAGGACCCATGTCAACTAACAGAAGGGGTTGTTAGTCAGCTGCCTTGTTTGAACTTGATCCAAAGGCATTTCTACTCTCTTTCATAAACAGGAGTGGTTCAAGCCATAAAACTGTGAAACTGGGACGAATCAACAGGGGTCTTTTTTTCTGTAAAAGAAAAGAGAAATTGTGGCATTAGCTGCTGCTTTCAGGGTGTCTTGGAAGTATTGCTTCTCTTAAATACCACTTTTTCTGTCTCTGAGTTGGTATTCTGCTTATACTGTTTCTCATGATGCACACATTCAAGCTTTTAAATCCCTGCCTGTTCAGGACAGTTTGATGAGCTAATTGACAAGATTATGATATGATGATATGATATGATATGATATGATATGATATGATATGATATGATATGCCACAGTAATCTATTTCAAACTCAGATTAAGTGGAACATACCAATGTTAAAAAGGCTAGTAAAATTATCCAAGCAAGCACTGGTTTCCTCTTTTACTTTGTATGCATAAAATACATATTCACATGCACTGTCATGATCCCTTAAACATTCTTTTAAAGACACAGCAGAAAATATTTGCTGTGGAAAGGTATCCTAATTTTCTTCTGTTCTTGTCATTTCATGTGTCACAGAGGTCTTGTTTATAGAACACTATCCAAGTTCTTCTTTAAAGATAGAATTATTTCTTTTTGTATTAAGTTATTCCCATAATCTCAAATTATTTTCTTATAATAAAAAATTATTTTATATTAATATATCTAGTTCACCATCCTTTATCCTTCAGGACAAAGTTGTATGAAGGTTCAATTACACCTATAAAATACTTTAGACATAAGCAGCTGACAAAGTCTGTGGTGAAGATTGGATCCAGCCACACTCAGACTCTTCTCTGAGAAGGACTTCAGAAAACAAGGGGGTCCTATCTGCACCTTGTGATTCAAAGGGAGGGATTCACTAATAAACTTGTCTGAGGATCCCACTGTGCCCCCAACAAAGTTAAAATAACCTATTTAGGAAATAGTTTTTAATATTATTTCAGTTTTAATTCTTCCAAATGTTTATACTTTTTTTCAAATGAAAGTTCTTCTGTATAAAAAGGGATTAATTCATAGCAAGAGAAAGGTAAGCTGGGAATGTGAACTATCATACTCCTTAACAGTTATGTACTAGTATTCTATACTATTCTTTCCTATTGAAATTATAAGTGTTAGAAAAAAACTGCTTTATTTTGGCATGTCCTGCTCAATAAACTATTATTTTTTACTGACAAAAATATTCAGAGATTTAAGAAACTATTTTTAATTTGGTTGTGCTTGGAGCTACATACAAAGAAGCCCTAAAAAATGTATTATTTTATGAAAGTGTTATTCATATAATTCTCTGTCACTTGTCAACAGTAAAAAAATGAAATAAAGGATCTCCATTGTTAATTATACTGCAATAGATGTTTTCTACAAAATTCCTTTTCTTCTTCCTACAATTTCAGAGACAAAACACAGGGAAAGATGTCATTAAAAGCTGTAATAGAAATCTTTCCTCTTCCTTGGCCTGCCCATGAACATGCATTAATGGACATGCACACTGTGCTGTGCCTGTAACACAGTATAAGACCTCATGGCTAATGAAAGGATTCATCTAACAGTCATTGAATGACAATATCAAACTCAAGAATATATAACCTTACAATAAATTGAATTTAAAATGTTATTTGGTTGCTGTCGTGGTAAATATGAGGGATGAAATTTTGATTGGACAGATAGAAAACTTAAATCCTCTTGTGTCTTCAGGAGATGGGTAAAATAAGAATTCCACTGATTTAATCTGGAATCTTCCTTTCTAACACATGTATGTAACTATATGAGACGGTATGAGTTTGAACATAATTAAACTTTTGAACGTAATTGAACTTTTATACAGCTTTGTCCTGCAGAATTAGGGATGATAAACCAAATATCTGTACATAAAAATAAATTATTTATTATGAAAAGAGCTGGACTGCAAGATCTTAATCCGAATTATTTAGTACACGCTATAGGTAGCTATAATTACTATTACTACAGTATATTGCACTATTTTTAAAGTAATATTGAAGCAATTCTATTGAAGCAAGAAAAAACAATTATCAAGTAGAGATTACTCACCCATACCAACAGCTGTGGGCAAATCTCTTTCACTCAGGACATCTCCTTCAAGGACATGAGGGACATCCCCTTGCAAAGGGAGGAATCTCCACCAGCACTCCAAGAAGGGCTATGCTACAAGACCCTGTCCTTAAAAAGTGGCACTGGACTTTTATCATATGATTTCAGGCTAGCTGTCTCATCTCAGTATCTTTAGATATCAGTAGTATCATTAGTTTATTCTTTTATCAGGTACTTTAGGAGGTCAGCCACAACTTTGCCTCACTATTAGGATGTTGCACTTTGGAATTGATGAGTCAGGCTGATTTCACACCAAAACACCAAAAAGCAGCATGATGCCCCTTGTCCATTCACCACTGATTACTATGCAAATAGGGCAGTTTGAGATATTTTACCCCTACTATAGGCAGAGATCCTGCTACAGTGACTTAAAATGATCAACCTGTTATGGGAAACTGAAACTTTTTCAGTTTCTTTCTCCACTGGCCTTTGCACTTATTTTTCAGAACAGGAAACACATGGATCTATTGAAGCATGTCCAGAAGAGGGACACCAAAATTATCAGAGGTCTGGAGCACCCCTCCTGAGTGAAAAGGCTGAGAAAGTTGGGACTGTTCAACTTGGAGAAGAGAAAGCTCAAGAGATAACTTCTAGCAGCCTTTCAATTCTTAAAAGGAATTTATAATAAATATGGAATCAGATAATTTATCAGGGCTCATTGCAACAGGACAAGTTGCAATGGTTTTAAACTTAAAAAAAAAAAAAAAAAGTACATTTATCTTAGATATAAGGAAGTAGCTTTTGTTAATATGAGAGGTGGGACACTGGAACAGGTTGCCCAGAGAAGTGGTGGATGCCCCATCCCTGGAAACATTCAAGGGAGCTTGAGTGGGCTCTGAAGAGCCTGGTCTAGGCAATGTCCCTGCTCATTTCAGGGAGGTTGCACTAGATGAGCTTTAAAGGATCCTTCCAAATCAAAGTGTTCTGTGTTTAATCTCCCTACTACTCATCTTTCATTTATTCATTAACAACTTCAAACACTAAGAAATTACAATTTGGAGCAGCACTGAAGGCACAGTAGCTTACCCCTGCAGATCTCTCTCTCTCTCTCTCTCTGTGTACATATTTATCTCACAAATAACCATTAACCTAATAAAGATGTTAAACATTCTGCAGACTAGTATATGCCTCATTCAACTCACTTGTTACATTTATTTCTGATCTTGCAGTATGTTTCCCCTCCACATAATAGACATTGCCTAAAGTTTTCATTATATTATTATTATTATTATTATTATTATTATTATTATTATTATTTTGACACCACCATACATGGGTCTCTTTTCAGAGATGAAAGAGACGTTGAAAAAAAAAGAAGACAAGGCAGTGGAAAAGATAGACAGGAGTGTAAACAGATAAGAATGCTTGCAAATTTAAAAAAACTAAATTGCTTTAGATTGCAGGTTCTCCCTACAAATTGTTTGGTATTTTCCTCAGACTGGTCAATAGTTTGTAATGACAAATATATATGTTCTGACACAGAGTAGTGGGAAAGTTTCTCACTTTTGCAAAATAGGGTTTAATACTGTCACAGGAGGTATTTTCATAACCACATATATCAAAATATATGTCATGATTAGGATAACACCAAAAACAATGATAAAGCTAGCACAAAGAAATTGATATTGGAATAACTGCAAGAGAAATATCAAAGGTCTTTTAAGATGAGTGTCTTTTGGGGTAAACACATGCTTCATCATTTCCAAAGAAGCATTTTCAAATAATCCAGCAACATAATAATAATAATAATAATAATAATAATAATAATAATAGTAATAATAATACAGCTTCATTAAGTTCCTATAGAAGTTTTGTCATCAACCTGTTTTGTTACTAAAACTAGTCATACTGGTGCAAAAATACAAAAATTTATTAGTTACCATTCCTCTGCCACCTACCCTTTGTTAATGTGTCCCAAATACTGCAGAAATTCACCATGCCACTCTTTCCTTTTACTGGATATTTTCCATATAAACATTAATGTTCAAACATAATTTCAGAATTAAAACAAAGAGAATTATTAAAAATCATACTTTTTAAATTAAGCCAAAGAAATAAAATATTTTTTAATAAATTTAATTTTAATAAGTTTATATCTTGATTAGATATACAACATGAACCATTGTATTTGAGATCAAAATTTGGCATGGATTTATAATTCTTAAAAAAGTACAGTGAAAATATTCTCAAAACCAGGGTAGGTTGTTTTAGCTCATGAACTAGAAACTTAGGAAAAATTATCAGGGGTACAAAAGAGTCTCTTGGTTCCATTGTGGATATGCCACATTGCAGAAACTTCCAAAATTATTTGGGATATAATAAAGGGTACTAAAAAATCAAAAATTCCACTTCTTTAGGGAGATGTCCCTAAAAAATGACATGGAAGTCACATCCAAAGTGAGCTCACAGTGACATTCAAAGCCACATCCACCTGTGAGGGTATAAAACACTGTGACATCCCTTAAGACTTTTTTTCCTAAGGCTATGTTACACCTCCTACAGAAATATCAGTAAGTAGCAGTAACAGAGGGAAGTAGGGGATTCTTTTCAGTTAAATTTTTGCTGAAATGACCCAATCAAAAAGCATCAAAACTAAACAACCTACAGGCTTTTTTTCCTGGGTACCATAATGTACTAACCAAAAAATCCAGATCTTAACTTTCTAACTCTACCAGACATGAAATTACTTTTATTTACTTGCTAATGAAGACTACTAACTATGTTTTAATATAACCAGAAATCAAAAAGAATTATAATGAAGTACTCTGAGTTTTATCTTTTGGGGCAATCCAAATTATGTAGATTTGGTATTAGATGTGAAACACAGGACATTCAAAAATTTTTCATCTTTTTTATGCTGTTGGAATATAAGATCTGCTCATATTAAAAAATCATAACAGATTGCAGGGTTTTTTCTGTTTTCATCATAATTTCATGTGGGCGCATCCATGAAATACGACACAATAATTAATTAGCTTTCAGGATAAAATAAGAGCACAAGCTTTCTACAATGAATGCACATGCAAAAATGCAGAGCTACTATCAGTAGCAGAATTCTGGCAAAATGTGTGGTATTAAATAATGAAATAAACTTCAAAATTATGTCATAAATGTATTTTAAATTATTACTTGCCAGCCTAAAATGATACAAGTTTCATTACTAGAGCTGTTACATTATTGTTCTGCTATGTATATTGACAGAGTATAATTTTATCATTAATAGTACTAAGCCAAAATTTAATTTTATAACATCATTTTTTATTGGCAAGAGTCTCCAAATTTTACTGCAGAACAAATTCTAGCATGTGACATCCATTCAGTGAATACTCTATCATTAGTGTTCCTTTTTATCCTTTCTGTGTGCAAAACTTTATGGATGTTTATAAAACCATACTGACAAGGCATGATGGAAACAAGACAATGTCAAATATTTGTTTCTGATGTGACACTCAGCTCTTCATGCCAGAAACAATTTTCTTCAGAGCTGCTGAAACAACGTATTACAGTCAAATAATGTCTTTGGTAAATGCTTAATAGTGACTGTAGCATTGCTATGTGATACACTTCTGGCTCACTTGTGGAAGAACTGCTATATTTATTGTTTTGAGATTTGTCTAGCAGTACCATGGAAGATAAAATGGCAAGCTACACAGGCTTGAAAGGAGGGAAAAAAATTTCTGTAATACAAATGATGGAATAAGCAGGCCTCCATAATGACCTATTATTTGGTTGGTTGGTTGGTTTTCCTCCCTAAATCAAGAAATAACAGCCTTTTTTCCCAATTCTTGGTACTCTTTTCAGAAATTTTAGTTGCTCAAATTGTGAATATGTGTTTTTTTGGTGTCAGTAATATTTTGAATAAATAAGTTTTATAGGGTAATTAAAATAGTCATCAATCTGTTTTCAGTATATAAAGCCTATAAAATCCAATGCCTTATTTTCTATCCTACAGTTCAGACTTTCACTGAGTTAGTTCAGAGCAGGATTAGATCCAAAGTTTTAGATCTTATACATTTTCACTGAGAAGTTCTGCATCAGATTCTGGATTCAGAACAGTAGTTACTAGTATGTAATAGACCATGAAAATACTTGAAGGTACACGTGTTAAAGCTCTTCCTAACTCAACAGTGAAAAGAAATAAAAGTATCTCATTCTCCATATTTTCATGTAGTATGGTTGCTGATTTGCATTAATGCAAAGAAAAAGAGAACAGGCCATCTGGAGCATCTAACTAAAGTTTGAAATTACTTTATCTCCCATTAGCCTGCAAAATCAGGAAATGTGGGGGAAGGTGTGTGGGGGAGGAATAAGAATGGAACACTAATGGAGCTCTCTGAAAAATCAAGATATAATTAATTACAAAGATTTAGTTGGTTGTCATTCTGCTGGTTCCCTTACTGGGACCAGAAAGTCTCAACAGAGGAGATGGTGTAAGGCTTGACAAATCCAGTCATGATCATAGGGGATGACTAGCTGTGTTGGAAGTTTACTTTCAGTGTGGGCTGTTTTGAGATTTTCATGGCATATCAAGGAAAACTGTACAATATTTGTATGCAAAAATTTTGATTTTAGAAATATCTGGAGGAAAAGTATTTCTTCTATTTTATGTATTAGAATGCATGCATGCATATTACACACTAAAAAACCCAAAGCCAACCTGAAATATTTCTGTTGTAGAAGGAAAGTTGTGAACAATGCCAATGGAATCCAGTCTAGTCAGAGATACATAAATGTATTTTCAATAAAGAAGGTAGAAAATCCTTTATGTAAAAAATTACAGTGATAAATAACAGTGTACACATTATTATATGTATATGTTTCATATAAAACTTTCTATCCAATCCAGTCTGCTAGCACTAGGTGGCTTTGAAACAAACACAGGTAGTTTCTCAAAGATGCACTGCAAGAATTCTATACGTAATTAATTTTGTATTAGAATTCTTCCTGTGTAAATTTTACACCATTATTGTTTAAAAGAACACAAAACTCAAACAAATAGCAGTATATTCGTATATAATTTAAAAATTCGATTGATATAGGCAAGGATTCAATATTCTTCATTCTAGTGCTAGTGTTGGATGGAAGTTTTTCCATATTTATTTATAATTAGATGTCCTCCTTTGCAGCAAGAAAACAAAGAAGGTTAATGTATAGGTGTAATTTAGCAGATTCTTACAGCTTCCTGTAATTCCCTAAGCTTGTTAGTTGCATGTCTGCATTTTTTATTTCCTTTCCCTCTTCCTGCTGCTGCTGCTGCAGTTAGCAGAACAGAGCCCAGTTGTCAGTCCCAGTGGTGAACCAATCTTTGCCATATGCCTCTGTTTAAACTTTAAAGTGAATAAACAATCTCTGCCTGGCTTAATTAAGAACCTCAGTATTATGTTCTCCAATGCTCTTTACTTTTTTTAGTCATTTTTTTTTTCTGATAGATCAGCCAAATTATACAGTGAAAAAGAGAGAAATATCTCTTGAATAAAACTGAACAGTAGGCTCAATCTTAGTTTTCTGTTTTCATGTAGCAATCATTCATTGTCTTCATTTGGAAACTGCTCTGAACAGCTTTCTATAAAGCCCATCAACATGATTCTATCATATGAAGTGTTATACATGGGAAGCATGAAAGCACAAGAGTGAAGGGATACATTGCACCATAGGGCAAATTCACTTTGCAGTCATATAATGCAATATGTGTCCAAACTTTGTTTTATGGCAGCTCTCTCCATGGGCTCAAAAGAGAGCAGGGAATGAAAGGCACCATGCCATGCATGCACCTGCTCAGGCACTGAGCTCTACCATCCTTCACAGAGGGGCTGTATGGCTTTGAGGTGTCCAAGGCAAAGTTGGAGAGTGTTTCCTTTGTGTTTGTACAGCACTCTGAAACCTAACCAGGCTCATAAAACAACAGGACTAAGCATAATCTTTTGCTTTTCTAGTACAACATTCTTGATTGCAGAATTTTAAACATTGAATTTAAAGTAAAAGTCTCCATTCCACTGCCTGACAAACATCACACCTGTTTCCATACTGTTTGCAATTGAAGCTTTCATCACCACTTGAGAACATTGATACTATTTGACCTTCCCTGAACCATCTTATTTACTTAATTCTGACCTGGAACCCATGATGATTTTCAATTCTACTAATCTGGTTTTTACACAGGTGTTTCTCATTGCATTTCCATTTAAGAATATCAGCAGTGCTTTAGTAACAGTGACTTTGTTCAGCTAAACAGTTTATGACAGCTCATGCACAGAATTTTTATCTCTTCACATAAAACCCCATCAGTGGTGCTGGCTCACAAGCACACCTGCTAAAGCATATGTTTTTGATCTTTAAGTATATCTAGGCAAGCCAAATGAAAGAAAAGGATAAGCTTGAATCTATGAGAGATAGCACATCCCAGGACTAAGAATCCCTGTTCTGAACTTTCAAAAAACATCTAGTTTTTAAAATATTTCAAGTGATTATAAATAAGGAAAACAAAACTTATCACTGACTCTTTTTTAAGAAATACAAAAATTAAATTCTATGTTAAACTTTCTGCACTCTGTGTTAACAAGTATTTTAGAAAGACTGAATCTAGATGCTATTTAAAGTCCTTCAAATGAAGAGGTTTTGGAATAACATCTTATACAGAGCACCACCAACACATACACAAAACCCACAAACATGCAAACTTCAAAGCTTGTAGATTAATTGGGTTTTTTTCCACCATGTAATTTTAGAGTTTAACATAAATTGAGTTTTTTCCACATTACTAATAGTGGTGACTAGCTCAATCCAAGAAAGTGGAATCATGGAAATTTCAAAGTAAATGTAACAGGAAGTTTCCAGATTACTTCTAAGTCTTGCCAAGTTTTTGCATAACAATGAAGAGAGAAGACTCTTTCCCCATGGAAATTCCTTTTTTAGAGGTTTTTATCCTTAACCAGATGTTATTGGTATAATTTGCAGAATGATAAGCCAGCTGTCAGACAATAAAGCATATAACATGAATGGATGAAGTAAAAAAAAGTTTAAAAAAAAAATTGTTTCCGATAACAGCAATTAGCAACATTGGGCCTATGCAAACCACTTTGCATTTTCTATGGCTTAGAGATTTTCATCTCAAAGCACAGATTTAAACATATTTGTGTTACATCATATCAACAACCCAAGCCTATACATCAGTTCAAATTGAAAGTGTTTAAGATTATGAGAGTTTATGAAACTTTTAAGCACAAGAGAATTAAGCTTGAAGTCAACTGCTGGTAAGTCTGAGAAAAGTTTATGATTTTGTTGTTCTTGAATGTGAACCCTAACTCTAATTCTCCCTGAAATCATACAGCGTATTTAAAGATAATGAGATTGTATTGTTCTGGTTTGCATGGCAGTTGACAGATTCTGAAGCACTGGTGCAGGGCATATTCCAAAATCTCTAAGTATGCCACCTGTCTGTACTCAGCACCAGCCTCTCATTGTGATTTTAAACATCCCTTCACCACTTAATCTTCACAGGTCTTTGGTATGAAAGTGAGATCAGATCATTATTTTCTGGCCTTATCTTCAATGAAATCAAATCAATCAAATGACAACTGGCACTGCAACAAGATTTTTTTTTTGTTCTACAAGCATTTGCAAGACTTGGTAGGGCATCCCTACCTTTTAAAAAAGAGGAAATAAAGGCAGTAGATAAGTAAGTACACTAGACTCATAGTAAGTCAGAGGCAAAGGATAGAACAGAATCTAGATTTTTTTCATATTTCAGTCCTCTTATTTTCAGAAACGAAACATTCTCTGCCTCTGTCTTTTCTGTTGTATCTTTTTTATTTCATGTCACAAGTATGGATGAACATTGCACAACCTGAGGTATGACAGCCTCTCTTTTAGAGAGACAGGTACCAAATACTACTTTATATTACTGACAGAATTTATCAAAATAGCTCTTCTTACTAAAGTGGGGAAAAAGGTGGGTAATTTTCAAAGCAACTAACTTCCTGTGCATGGAAACTTATGCTGTCACTTAATGATGGGTGCTTAAAGATACAGTCCAGTGAAAGCCACAGCAGAGTCAGAGAGGCAACTGATGGCAGAGAGACACCATTTTGGAAAACACCTCCTCAGCTTTATAAAGTTTCAAAAGCTCTGTCTTCTAACTACCTTTAGTTTCCTTTAACTTTGGTAAAGGAAAATCAAAATTGAAATTCCTACAGTTCTACCACAAAAGTGCAAAGGGAGAAAACAGGCACAGGAAATTGGTTTGGATTAGTCAGTTTTCACACCTCCTGTGTGACCTGATTTCAAACATGCAGAATACTTCCCCAGATGATTTCAATGAAGGGTGAAGATAGCCCTTGAGACAATGAGACCCAAAGAGAACATTTTGTATACAAACCTCAAGGAATAATTTTTTATTTCTTTAAAAAATACATCCTTCTGTTATGTATTTAACTTTTGAGGAAACATGATATAGCATATTTAAGCCAGGAAGCACAAAATATTAATGGCCTAGTTAATGGAACCCATAGATACCTCCATACCAGTGCTGTGCTACACAAGTAAGACCAAGCAAGAGCTGTAGAGAATCCATTTTGCATCACAACACATAACCACAAACCACTGGCAAATGTGTTCTTTTCCCTTGGTTTAAGAAAAGCAACTCTATTCATTAACAGCTTTTCACTTAGTAAGACTTTGTGTGCATTACACTCAAACACTCAGCTGTCATAGGAAATGATGGGAGCTGACAGTTTGGAACTTGAAAGGTTTGACTCCTTTTGAATGTACTAAATGAACAAGTGCTGTCTAATTTTTGTTGAACTGAGCCCCAAAAAAACCCCTACAAGGATGCAAGATTTTATTATACCTTTTCAAGTTTAATATGCACAGTGAATATTCAGAGCTTTTCAGCTAGATACTCAGTTAATTCCATGACTAAGAAAGATGTCATTAGGTAGGCTTCAGGCAACAGTGAGCTACAAATGGAATTCCTTCCTTATTTTCTGAAACTCAGAGTTTATGATCCATATCCAATGATGAATGGTCTATAAACTCTCTTATGGTCTTTAATTGCATAAACTTTACATTATAGACTTACATTACTTGTGAATATTTTTTGCTACAAGATGTAAAAAAACAATAAAAAGAGGAGTTGCCTCAGTTCTTACATAAATAGAGTATGTAATTCTTCAGTATAATTTGTACAGTACTTACATTCTTTGTTTGAATTTGTACTTTTCTACAAATGCAGAGATATAAAGATTTTGTTTTTAGTTCTTAAAAGTTTACATTTTTTAATGCTTAATTCCTGAAATTCATCCTGTCTAGTTAGCATTCAGTGTTCTATCAACATGAATTGATCCTAACCCTGTCAAACTATTTTACCTGCTGCTTATATTGGTGTATTAATACAAGGCTTCTTATACCTTAAGAGCAGCATGCATGCTTCCTTAGTACTGCACTCCCCCACTGGCTTCTGCTGACATTTTGACTTGTTTCAGAAAACATTAAATAAATGAGGAATAATAGTTGACATAACGTATTTGATAAGTATTAAAAAGAACCTCAGACAGATTGCCTAGATATCCCCTCTATGAAGATAAAACACAACCACCTAGAATTTAAATTTTGAACAGCAATTTATATGAAAACAAAAAGAGACTTGTCAGCCCAGGTTGTGAGCAGAACTACAGGCTTTGCCCCTAAATTACTGTCCACTAACATGCCAACAAGTTGAACCAAGTGCAATCCATCACATACATCTCCTACTATAAGGAATACTGATAATGCTGCTTCCATCCTTGGCTCAACCACTAATCAAGCAGGAAAGTGTTAGGGGAAAAAAAAAGAAAATACATTATTTCAAACCTGAACTGGCTATATTTGGTACTGCAGATGCTTTCAGATTGGAAAAGAGAAGGTTCTCAGGAGCCCTTTACCACAGCCTTCCAGTGCTTACAGAGGGCTACAAGAAAGCCAGAGGGACTTTTCACAGATAGTGATAAGACAAGGGTGAATGGCTTTGAACTGAATTTTTGAATGAAGATTTGTAGATAAACATAATGGTATCAGGAAATTAATTGTGTGAATTTTAATTATGTTATTTGTTTTGCTCAACTGTATTGAAAAATCAGCATAAATCACAGTTACTGAAATTAAACAGAACCATCTCATATGGAGAAATGGCTGCTAAGAATTTTTTTTCCTGTCATGTTTTACAGTTCTGCTTTATCTGACTAACAGTAGACCTTTAATTCCACATCTATTACCAAATAATGGCATCCATATAAAATAGATTTGAGACTCACATAATTCTGAGTTTTGCAATAATTTTTCAAAGCAAGATATTATTTAAACTTTATTAAATTAAAAAAATATAATTAATTTTACTCCTATATATAATTTCAGCATACTGTACTAATGGGTGTTAAGCAGGCCAAATAAACAAACTGCATCTCACAGATCTCTTCATTATCAACTATCATAACATTAGTATGTATGACAGGTAAAACATGCTTGGAGTATTTTTTGAAATAAGCATGCCTCAGTATTGCACAGAAGACAAGCATGTTACTCACTATTTAATTCTCATTTTGCATTAGAAAATTTGAATGTTTTTGGTTAGCTACAAAATAATTTCAATCTTTTCAGCATGTTAAACAATTGTTATTTGCAACTCTGACTTAATCTTCACCTAGAAGATCATACGTGGTTATTAGGACTGGTTATTGACTGTCTTATTAAATTTCTGCCAATAAGTGTTTTTAAATACTCGGGTATATGAATGTATGCATTTTAACAATTCTTGATTTCTCTTTTCAGCATTTAGTAAATGGAGATAGCTTGCCTGCTAAATCATTTTCATTTAGTTAATCATTTTCTGTAATTAAATGATCTCCAATGATTCAGGAAATGAAGATGTGTAATAAACTTAAGGAAATTGAACAGTCAATAACTGGGATAGATGACAGCAGTTAACTACTGTATGGGGAGTTAAAAATTCCCATGCTCTATCTAATTGTATGCCTCCAGCCACTGTCTCTTCTAACACAGTGAGAATCTACAATGTGTTGAGTATGATTAGGTCCATAAAAGCAGCTGCATTTTGGTCATCTCTCACCCATGGTGGGCTAAATTAGAATTAGGATGAAATTATTACTGTATAATTTATTTTCTGCTGCTCTGAAATCCTTCCCTGCTTACACTATTTATAAACATAGGTCATGAGGGGTACTCCCATTCCCACATTCCCATCCTCAGCTGCTGTCGCCATCCACATCCTTTCCCCAGAAAAGAGGAGGGCTACTGAAGCACTGTACTGCAGGATTTCCTGTAGACCATGTATAGTATGGAAGGAATTGGAAGAAGATGAAAGAAGAACATCAATGGAACATGAGGGAACTACTCCAGGTCTCCCAGGCATTTCCACAAAATGTCATAAATCAAACAAATGTAAATGATTGGAAGGAACATGCTTTAGTCAAGGAGCTATTTAGGAATAAAGTGTCACACATTTTCCTATACATGCTTGTACAGACTCCAGCCTGGGACCAATCCTGTTTTCTAATGATTTCTATTTTGGAAAATAACAATACAAAAATGAATAGGCACTTGTGTTCAAATGTTCTTTATGCTAATGACTCCTCTATGTTTTGCACAGTTGCGTGACATTAAAATAAATTATTTCATTCCTAATGTAACATATTTGTAGTAGGACTATTAGTAGGCTTTCCATAGACTATTCTAAGTTTGCACTAAAAAGGCTCATGAAAGTCATCTCTTTTTAGTTTTTTATAAATTTTAAGATCCTAATATTCTCTAGACAATATTGGTTTTACCAGTTCTTTCATTCATTTTTGCTTTGACATTGTCTACCTACTATAGAAGACAACAAAAAATTAAATTATAATTTTTAACAATGTTAAATATTGCCATTTATGCAAGTAATATTTACCATATACTGGAAGGGAAATTAATTCCCTCTAACAAGCAGTAGAACAGGTGAACTTCACTGTTATCTTTACCATAGACAAATTATGTTGATTAAGTAATCCTTTGTATAAGTAAATTAGTCATTTAATTGCTATATATGTCTAAAAGACACAGCAACACTGCCTCAGGAATTCCAGAGTTCCTAAATAATGTAGAAATCTGCTCAGAACTGAGAAGATGCCCCCTTCCTTCCTGAACACCATGCAGTTCTGCCAGCGTACCCTCTCACAGGAGGTACAACATGAAACCACTAGCCAGTTGCAAAATTGCCAGAAAAGTATTATCTTACACTGAGAAGGGCCAATTCATTATACTGAATAATTAATTAAATAAAATTCCTAAGATCTATGCAGCACCTATCAAGACCTCAACAATAATAACTGTATAAATGGCTCATTTTGTAGGACATTTTCTTGTGGAAACATGAAAATATAGGAAGTGTGAAAATCTGAAACAGTTCAATTTTCCAAAGCCCATTTTTGATCTAATTGGACATTAAACACATCTTGAAACATTGGCATTTCTTACAACTCCACATTTCAGATACACTTAACAGATAGAAGAATAACAGACATAACTCCACCTCAGTGCTCTCTTCCCCCTTTATCCATCAGCAATATTCAGAGAAGACATTCTGTGTGTACACACTGCTTTGGAAGAAAGGCCATAACTCTGTGCCAAGCTAACACATGAGTGTTTAATCTGGATTTATAAACAATACGTCCCTTTCAATAGTTATAATTTAAAAATGAAAATTCTGTAATTTTTCTAGTTTCATCTTTATATTTTACTATATGTCTTTAGCAATGCAGTGTAACTGCTTACACAGATGTACAGGGTCTGGCCTTCTTAGCTTCTATGCTTAGACCTGAAAGGATCTGGGAGTAATTTGGCTTCATTTTGGATATCCTGTTAAGGGATTAAAAATGGATCAACTCCCCAGTTGCCTCGCTGCTTTTATGTGCTCTTCATAAAAGGTTTCAAAAGTAGAAGAACAGTATATTTGTTATTTCTGGCTCCGTTAAACACAATAGTAATGAACATTAGCTATTTAGTTCTTAAAAAGCATGGAAAACACAATATGCTTATGATGTATGGCACTTTAAACATATGCTTACAGCTATACACTGCCACCTAATCACCTGCATGAGAGCACTGGCACAGAATGCCAAGATTATACAGCCCTGCTTCCAAATGGCCCCTAAGTTGTTTAAAGTTGTCTACTCCTCTAGCAAATATTGTGATTTGAAAACTCTTCAAGTATTACATTGTGAAAAGAATAATTTTCAAGAAAAGAAGATGGATTGTAGATGAACAACCTGTGTCTAAGGTTGCAAATACAAAATGAAGTTGTTTTCCAAAGGATACAAAAAGAAATAAAAAATGAGTGCCCAATGGGCACATTCATTTGGCAATTTTATTTCTGTATAAAAGCTGCTATTAATTACAAACTAGTTTTTATGCAATTCTGCTTTCTTTAAATGTGGAGTGAATTCTCCCCATAAACTAATGAACTGAAGTGAAGCCAAATAGAGACCAGCTGGCTGAATTGCTAAGTAATTTTATCCACATGATTGACTTTATGATCCTTTCACTACAGTAACTAGTCTTTATTCTTACAATCATCATCAACCATAATTCCAGAGGGAGAGATGATTAAAAATCAAGAGAATAGAGAGGAGAGGTTTGTTTGATGTGGCACAGTGCATTCTTGCACACACTTCTTCTGTATAATAGGTGCAGAATTACAGGTCTTTATAGCCTCCAAAGCAGTGCACTGAATAGCTGCCTCAAAGACATAATAAGCAACCAATGCCTAAATAATCATTACAGATACTCCATTAACAGCATCTATCTGTGTGGCTTTTAACCATACAAATTGTTTTTTGACAGCTTGTAACCTTTCTGAACAGTTTCCTTTGGGCATTACACCACATTCAGATCTAATTTTAACTTTTGCTTTGTCTATAATTTATTACTTTCTTTGGAGACACATAATGTATTTCAGTGGAATGGATAAATTCAAATAAAAGACTTTTAAAAAATCAATTGCTGTTTTAATCTATTAAATCCTTGCTCTCTAGGAGATAGCTAAAATCTGATGAAACATAACAGGGGAAAAAGGCTAAATGGTCTAGAATTCCTAAGGGTATCTGTTTTACAACAAGCAATATTTTTTTCCTCAAATTATTTAAAATAGAGCATAACCAACTGAAAAAAAGAATAAAAGTAAAAACATGTATAAATAAAACATAAATCCTTTAAGGCTGTTCGTAAGAGCCACAGACTTTAAATGACATAATAAATAACATGTTATAAAATAGTTTAATGGTGTATTGCAATGGGATAAAGAGCTAAGAAAGATGTACAATTGTATCTTTTTTTTTCCAAAGAGAGCCCATAATTACAAATCAGTAAAGATAAGTGACTTATGAAGAACTAGAGGGCAGACATGATTTTCAGAAACTGGTAGAAATGCAAAAAATGAATATGTGGGATGATGTAATAGTATTGGATGATTTGTATTGGCTGTCATGGCCATTATCTCACTTCTGGGGGCAACATTTTCAGGAATAAGGTGTGGTAAATCAACATCTACTAACAGGTAACAATCAACATGGAAATACCACAGTTCTGGCAACCAAAATTTCTGATGTCTTTCAAGACACTCAGCTCTTTTTCAACAGATTCAAGTACTTTTCCCCAGGCTTTCAAATCTATGTAACAGGTAAACATGCATGTCCAATTGACAGAAGAGGTATTTGAAATAACCTAAGCATTCACTGCTCACAAAAGTTCCTGTTCTTCACAGGTGATATATGGTGGCTAGTCATGTAAAAATTAACAATAATGATTGAAAAAAAATATAAATTGGATAGGCATAAAAATATACTACTTAGAATCAAGTTTTTTCCCATCTCCTGAATTTTAAAATGGGTCACTAAATCTAGTACCATTTTCACAAATGACAGGGAAGGCATTTAAATAAAATGTGGAAATATCCCTCTTGGTATGAATTTAATTCATCATGCTAAACTCAGTGAAGGTACATCAGCATAAAATTAGAATGAGGTTGTTATGAATCAAGGAGATTCATGTCTAAATTGCATCTTATAATTGAGATATACCATAGCTTGTATATCTGAGGAGCTGAAAAAAAAAAAAAAAAAAGCTTACTTCTTGGTTATATCTGAGATAATCAATAAGCAGATTTTTAGTATAAATGTTGATAGGCAAAAGAAGTGTCAATGGAAGAAATTATTAGAAAAAGATAATGAAAATGTGAAATATAAAGACCTAAAAAATTATAATTATGAGAAAATCTCAACTATTCAGTTATTTTTTTCAGCTTCCTTCAGTGTCATACTAATGGTCAAGACTGTTTTGTTTGGAGTTTTATTGGGGTTTTTTTGTATGTTAGGATATTTTAATTTGTTATCAAGAACATTATTTGTAAATTATGGAAAGCAGAAAGATCATAGAGTACTCTGACAGATTCTAAAAGAGTTCACAATTTCTTTTTTGATTAATAGATAGATATTTAATATCTCAGCATTCCCAACGCACAGCTGCTTCAAGTATCATAGGCCAAACAGTAAAATGAGCTCTCTGTAATTTGATTAGTCAGTGTCAACTTGATTAAAATAATAAAAACATCCCTGTGTCAGGTATCTTAAAATTTGGGATGGTGGGGGAGGGAAGGAGGACTCATTAAATTCTGACCCATTTCATTACATAAGACAGTTCTAAAGGCTGTAGACCTGATCTAATTGACTTGCTCACCAATTTAGAGTACCATTTTATATACCATTCATCATTATCACCAACAGGAGTTAAGGACATTACAAACTTGTCAGTATAACACAATTACCTCTCAAATATTTCTTCTTCTAGTCCTTTCCCAATCTTTCAGTCTTGTCTTGAAAGCACACTCAACTGTGTGAGCATTTAATTCCAAGAAATAGTGCAGTGATATATTCTGTCTGAGAAGCAATAAAACTGAAGGAAGGCTGAGTCAACCAATATTCTATCTGATGGGAATTAATAGAAAGCAGTATTCTGAGATGCTACCATATGGAAGCATTGCATTTGTGTTACATAAAGCAATCACAGAATGAAATGACCAACTGAGAATATGGATTTAAATAAGAAAAAAAATGAGGCTGAGGTGGGTTGGGGTGGAGTGAGCAATTCTAACTGCTCTTAATTTATTACTTCTGTCTTCATCTGGATTGAATACAATTGTCTGGTTTTCTTCAGGAAAGAAAGATCAATCTTTTGGATAGTTTATCAGTCAGATGTTATGAGGACATTCAAAACTGTATTATCCATGTCTTCTTCCCACAGAGCTGCTCCCCAGTCAATCAGTCCATTGCTGCAAGACCTTATGCTTGTCCTTGCTACTCTCATCCCATTTCAAGACTGCTAAGGTCCTTCTGGATGGAAAGCTTCCCATTGACTTTAATAACCAGGTCCCAGTCTAGGGCCATTGCAAACTTTATGAGAGTGAGTTCCATCTGTCCTTCTCACCTAATGGTGATAAAGAGGGTGGGTGCCAGCGTAAATCCCTGAATACTCTTGTCACAGGCACCCAGAAAGATGGGAACCAAGAAACCACCACTTCTGTACCAAGTCATCCAGCTGGTACTGTAAATAGTTGGTCACTCATCCAGACTGTAAAATCCTAATGTGGGTACAAGAGTATTGTGAGGACATCACCAAAAGCCTTGCTAAATTTAATGACATTCATATTTCTCCCCTCATCCAGAAATCCAGTTTTATATAGGTTCACTCCAATTCATCAGATATGATTTACCCTTTGTAAAGGTATTCCTTAGGAAACTCCATGGTTTTCTTGTGCATCACTGTGAGGTGATTGGTCTGCACTTTTTGGTGTTCTTTGAAGATGGGTACAGCATTCGCTTTCTTCCAGTTGTCAGGGACCTCCATAGATTTCCACAACTTTTCAAGGATGATAGAAAGTTACCTTGCAAGGACACCAGGGAATGCTCTCAGTGTGCTTAGAGGCAGCCTATCAGGTTCCATGATAAAATCAGCCTGTTCCCATATATTACAGAGAGAAGTTACTGTTGCAAATGCAGAACAGTGATGAATGGCATTGATTTCTCCATTGCTTCTCTGCTACATGTGATTTTCTATTGGCACACTATGTACTGATTAAAATGGCTGTAATATACTCAAACTAAATTAAATTTAAAAATAATTGAGATATACTAACTTGATACATTTTATCATATATTTGTGTACATGTACATATAAATATTGCAGCCTGGCTTGTCAAATGATGGAAAACACTAGTCTTCCACTGAAGCATGAAAGCCCACATCAGCAAAATATCTGGCCCCATTCAACCTAGATGCACAATATTTGCATATTTGTATGCATTTATCTCTTAATCGTTGCAATTTCAAGAGATTTATTGACAACAGAAAGACAGCTAACTATGTCAACATATTCAGATTTCAGTTTTTAAGAGGCAAATACCTACACCTACAATGTAAGTCTAAATATGTTTGGAAATTTCAGATTTCAGGAGTAATACTATGTGTTCGGGAATAATTTCTTCATGGAAAAGGTTGTCAAACATTGGAATGGTCTGCCCAGAGAAGTGTTGAAGTCACCATTCCTGGAGGTGTTTGAGAAATGATTGGATGTGGCACTTAGTGCAATAGCTTTACTCACAAAGTCGTGTTCAGTCAAAGGTTGGACAAGATGTTAGAGGTCTTTTCCAGCCTTAATGTTCCTATGATTCTATTTGGGAGATGAAAATAGGAGTCATGATTATTTGGTATCAGTATTATAAAAAAATCTCCATATATTTCACGGCCATCCTAGAGTAAGATCTGCATAATTTCTTTTGTAATTTCTTTCTGACAACTCTTCTGATTTTATATCCTATCCAGTTGACGGTAATACACTTATGTTTAAATTATTTAAAACAAAACAGACACAAATTAATTTTACTACTACTCTTCTGAAAGTTTTCTGGGAATTTTCCAGACAAGAGGAGAAGAATTAAACATAGGACAAAAATAGTCACATTCAGATTACCTTGAGTTTTTTCTACACATAGTTTTCATTTAAAAAAAATAAAATTAAATGACTGTTAGGTCATCTAGAGGACAGTAAATTAAAGAGTGAATAAACAGAGTCTTTCACAATAAAGGAAATGATGGAACACAGATTTTCTCAGCATAACAAGGTATGGGATCTGGCCTCAGAACTTCATCAAAATAGATTAAATTAAAAATAGCAGAGAACGAGTTAGAATCATACATGGTTAGGAAAAAAGGTTTTGTTTATAAACCATAAAAAGAGGTATGCTATCAGTTGGTACGTTACAGTATTTTGAGATCAGTTTAAACAAACTTTCTCTCAAAAAGCTTTTCCTTTCTCCATATGTCAACAACATATGTCTTTCAAGACCAGTTTATTGTCACTTTACCCTACAGGAATTTCTCCTCCACACACAATAAGTAAAACAAAATATTAGGGGTCTTTAAAGCTGAGAGAAGAATACTGAGAATTATAACCCACAATCAAACAACATCATAGTAAAACATCTTCTAGTTTTATCTCATTTATCAGCAACCTGCTTTACTATTACAGACAGGTAAAATCTCCAAGGACCCCGGACCTTTGAGAACGCATGAAATCCATCCTTTTTGTTTTTATTTAACTCACAGTTTTATAAAACTGCTTACAGACTCTTTTAAATATCCCCTATCAGTGGGCCAATTTCATAGTTACAACAACTGCTAACAAAACTCTGCCCTTAGCAGTTAAGGTAATTCCCACGTTAACCAGAAATCATCTGTAAATACCTGTAGAAATCGCTGAGGCTGCTCAGATTAGGAAAGATTATTTTGAATTTAGTCTGAAAACTCAAAAGACACCTACAGAATACAATGATTTAAAGTTATACTTTAAAATTGCATTGAAAAGCATATATTCAAATTTTTTTAAGAGAACCCATAGTGAAAACATGATAAAAGTAAAGGTAGGATACACATAAGAATCAATCACAATCAGAATTGAAAACAACTTCTCTTGCTATACTGGAATAGAATATGGAAATTTGGTCCAAAACATTTATTGTAAAAGATAATTACATTTGCAGAGGAGAAAAATATAATAAAACTGTCTCCCCAGTCATGATGCTGGATGTACCATGATGCAAGAGGACCAACACTGGAACAGGCTTCCTAGAGAGGTGGTTGGTGGCCCCAGCCTGTCAGAGGCTAAGAGGAATTTAGATAATGCCTGTAGTAACATGCTTTAATTTTTGGTCAGCCCTCAAGTGGTCAGGCAGTTGGACTGGATGATCATTGCAGATCACTTCCAACTGAAAATGCACTATTCTAGAAATTGAACCTCTACTGAACAGAGCTAAGTTCTCATAACTGAATCCACTCCTTGTGTATTGTGGCCATGTCTCCCCACAGTTAGCATTTACTTGTTACTGAAGGACATAGATGTGCTTTTGGAAAGGATGGTCAGAACATGTGATGGCATTCAATGGGACCATCTGTTGACAGGCTGAGGGTCCTGAATCACAGCTTCAATTGATTGGCATCATTGGTGCACTCTGAAACCCAGCAGATCTTAACTGATACTTCACAAGTATATACCTTGGTCTTCACTGATCTCAGAGCTACTGAAATTCTATAGCCTCAATCATGCAGAAGCAGATGTTTTTGTCTGTCAGATCCTCCTGAATCTAACAGAAGCTGGAGCCCAGCTAGCACTGAAGGGTACTTGATTTTTGGAGCTCCAAGTTCAGCACTGTGTTGATGCAGTCCAAGGTAAAGATCCTTCTTAGATGTCTTTTTGTTTATGCTATAATATCAAATTTACATGGATCCTTTACTGATTTCCAAGCTCAGCATTTTTATTATCTGCAATGTAAGCACTCTTAATATGACTGTATAAACAAGTATAGGAATAGACCTGACAACTACAGGTCAAGGAGCACTGTAAAAATGCACAACACTAGTTAGTGGAGAGATGTCCCCAGCATACCTGTGCTGCTCTGCTACTGTGAACAGTTTAAGTACCATTTGACTTCACTGCAAGTAGGAACTAGACTGTTATCTAGCAAAGTGGCTACTTGATGTACAAGATCTAACATCTCAGGATACAAAAGAAAAAGACCATTCAGTGCCTAAACTAGCTGAAGTTTATATCCAAATTACAGCTTTCAATTGAAAAAGTAGAGAAAAATACTGGAAGTCTAAGAACAGAAATACCACTTCCTTTCTTTTATCTTTTCAAGGTCTTCTATTTTACTACCTGAAAATACAACCTGCCTGTCTGCAATTATATTTCAAATTCTACTTGAATGCAGTAAGCATCACATTCCCACAATGATTGATGACAGATGTCCAATCATGTTCTTGTTACTGGGTGGGATCACCAAAGCAGCTGCCAAAGGCCATAGGCAAAACCAAAGGAAAGAACAATGCAAATTCACAATTAGGGAGTCTCTGGGGTGTGGGAGGAGAATGATTTGGGCATCTGCAGATTATTGCAAACCTGGTTTTATTTTGGAGAGAAAAAAAGCCTTATGCACTTTCAAGTTCCTGACCAATTTTTTGTCCCGTAACTATTCTTTAGAACCAATAGGTCACTGTATCAACAGTCATATGTTTCCCACATTAGGCAGCCTGGACCTTTTCCATCAGCTGCAAGAAATTTTCAATGTATCTGGTATAGGCTTTTGTCATCAGCTGCTATGAGCCTCTGTGCATAATGACTATCAATTCTTTCCGTTAGCTGCTATGATTTTGCAGACCCTAGTGAATCTCTCTTAGCAAATACAGCAGCCTTTCACAATATGTAATTAAATTAACATTTATGGTGAGCATAAACCCTGTAATAAAGAAGTTTTAGTTAGCCCTTCCCCTTTTTTCTTCACTCCCTTATGTGATGCTGTAGGAGAGGCAGATCTGACTGAACACTAATCAGGAAAAAAAAAAAAAAAGGAAATCATCATTTCTATCAGCTCTGAAAGTGGTTGATTTTATACAGAAATAAAATGTTGAAGAGAAAGCAGAATGCACCTGGAATGAGTGGCTAAGGTTAGGGTCAGAGTGCTTTTTCCTTTCACAATGATTGTGGATCCTTCCATCTCAAAATTCTAGCTGCACTGTAGCCTCAGGCTGTGATTCCACAACAGTTAACATCAACCTGAAATGTCACCCTTGGACTCCCTCTCCCTTGCTCTGTTTCAGGAAATAAACTAACAGGAGACTGTCCTTATAAGAGAAAACAAGACAAGTAAAAAAACATTTGCTGATTTTCCCTGCCTGAGCTAGCTCATCACAAGAGCAGATGAGCATCAGTGTCAACAGAGCAGATTAAGGGAAAGGGCTGCATCACAATCCTGGGACTGAGGCAGGCAGGACCACAAAATTGCTGACACAGCTTGGCTTCAGATGCAACAGAAGTGCTTCTGTTTGTATTTTTCTTTTTTTTTTGTTAGGAATTTTATATCATCACTTCACTGAAGACCTAGTTTGCTTTAGACTCTGACATCTGCAAAACTCTGAAGATATCTCAGGGATATAACCCCAAAGCTCTTGGTGAGGTCTACAAAACCTGTTTTAGTTGGTTGGTGATGAAATTTAGGTGTACCAATACAAATTGAAAAGAACTTTGAGAAAAATATAATCAAGGTCCACTTTATAAATGAAAAAGAATTTTCATAGTGGATATAAAACTCTATACATAATTACATTAAATGGGTATTTACAGAACAATTCATAAAAGGAATGCGATTTTCTCTATGAGCAAGTAAAAAGTACATAGGTATAGTCTTTGATACTGTGACTAAAATAATGCTTTATCAGAAAAGACATAAAAAGGAATGAAGAAAAAATGGAAGTGAGCAAAAAATAGAATTATTCCATTTAATATAGAAAAATAATAGCTAAAATATGAGTAAGCTAAATATTCATAACATTCTTTTAAAAATAAATTCTTAAGAATAAACCATTTAATATTTTACACATCTGTAAAGTGATACTGGTTTTTGCATCTAAGTTATAAAAGAAAGCTGACTTCTAACAATTAATTGTGAGATTTTTAACTACTACTTACCTTTGCCTAACACACAGTAAAAAGAAAATGTCTACCTTGGGTAGTTTTCTTGTGATGGTGAGGGAATAATTATTCAGCTTCACTGTCATGGTTCAAATCTCAGAGCTCAGGTAAAGATTTAAACTAATTTAGGCTACCTTTTAGTTACATTTGAAGTAATACACCTAGTAATTAAGATAAAAAAACCACTGCAGAATTACATAGAGAAAGTGATTCCTTTTGTTTAAGCTTTTAGCACCATATGGAAAAAAACTGGCATTGAAGACTTCTGTAGAACAACCTCAAAATGCATCTGTTTTGATATTGCAGATTTATTTACACAAAATATAGCTTATTCACTAGAAAAAGTTTTGGACATTATCAACCTCTGAAGGATTTAATGCTAAAGAAAAACATTTGTAATGAGATTACATAATAAAAAAAGACAAGGGTAGAAAATTAGTAGATTTCAGGTCTTTACCGATCCCTATCTACAAAAGCTGTTACACATTAACTGAATATACCTCCAAAGTAGTAGTTCAGAATACTAACCAAAAAAGACCAGTGTTAGGAAGGAAGGAGGGGGGAAGCCATACTCTGTGAAAAACACGTTAATTTTACAATATTGATCTCAAATTGGTCTAAGAAAACATAAATGGAAAGCAGCTCAAAATCTTGAGAAAAATTAATAAACTTTATCTCGAAAGCTAAACTCCAAACTCTAAAGAAACAAAGACATAAAAGGAGAATATTATCACAAAGGCCATTGGAGGGCAAAAGATTGACATTACCTTACAATTTATCTATTTCTGTGTTAAAATCAAAACAAAACTAAAAACGTTGGCAATAGGGTAAATACCAGAAAGCAACTGATTACAGAAGAAGGAATAGAATAGTGTGAAAAACACTGACTTCTGTCAGAGCAGTACTTATGATTCCCTTTGGTAACTGTAGGCTTGAACGCACATGCACTTTAGACAAAAGGCCTGATAAGAGCAAAGGCTGAGTCAACAGAGCATAAAGGTCTAATATCATAAATTCCGTATCAAATATATATATATATAGAATAATAAATATTAAAAAATTGGTGGGTTTATCCCAAATGCTTACTAGTTGAATGATATCTGCTACACAACCAACCTGAAGAAACGTTTTATCAACTTTATTTTAGCATTTACAGCTTTCCTCAGCAAAAGTGAAAATGACCCACTGTTCAAAGCAAAATGTATGAACTTGTGGAAGAAACAGATCTAAAGCAATAAGGTATTCATAGTTAGCACAACACATGTAAGAATAAAGGTCCAAGACTGAAGGTCCAAGAAGGGATAACCACATTCAGTAAATATGCACCTAGAGCCTTGTTCTAACAAAAACATTGCAAAAAGTTTAGCTCAAAAGAAACCTCTAAAACAACCTCATTCAAAGCTATCCAGGCTGTCATCTTGCCAATATTCTCTTTTACTAAGTAGAAAGTACTCCACAGTAGGATTAATATTCCATTGAGTATGCTACAGGAGGATATTAATTTCAGAAATTATTTCCTGATACTGCTTGTTTGACTACTAAGTTTGCAGATTAGTCTGCTTTATTTGCCTCTCTATTTCTTGACTCTTTTCTGCATTCAAATTCATTTGCAAATGTAACCAAACATCAAAACAACTTTCACATGCTGCTGATGTTTGTGTTAACAAGTTAAAAGAAACAGCATATAATTTCACAATCAAGCATAGACTCTGTTTCTCTACTGTATTTTGGAGCTACATCCACCATATTACTTCACTTTAAGAGAATTTGCCAGATGAAAAAATTGAAACAGGTCTTTACAAGATTGAGAAATGACAAGATTATATTATTTTTTTCAGTCAACTGGTGAAGAAAAGGGAAAGTTCCACATAATTATACCCTAGTCGTTTTTGCTACTTGTGCAAATTATTTTAATTAAAAAGCCTGAAAATTTTTTAAGGATTTGTTGATATAATGTGCCTAAATTCCATAAGAGAACAAGTAATTTTAATTTCCAAACAACATTTTTTAAAAACACAAATAAATCTCACTTAAAGTAATCACTGTTGTGAACCATAGGCATTAAAATACATATATAATATTAAACACATGGCAAATAATTAAGGATATTATAATGGCAATTGTACCATTTATTAAATAGTTGCAGGGAATCTGTGAACTGCTTTATTAATGGATCATTCATAAGAATGAGTAGTTAATGTAATAAACTTATATTTCTTAATTTTAAAAAAATCAGCTTTCTACTCCTTCTGAAAAGTTTTTCCCAGTCACCTACTTCACCATAAAACACAGTGATACCAGGGACAGAAGAGTGATAATTAGTCCTCCGTGTCCCTTCCTTTCCTTTCATCCTTCTTACAAGCTTTTGTTTCCACACTGGTTATGAACAGCTATCAATGATCTCCAGCAAAGAGTACTAAGCACTTGCCACACAATATCCAGGTTCCTCTGTGCATAAATGCACACGAATAATATGGTAAATAATTATCTAAATGTATCAAAAATCCTCATATTTTTTCAGTGTTTCTTGGACATCATGAAATGTACTGTGTTCACCCAGCTCAGCACATAAGTTGACAGACAAGTCCCCTCAGACTACATGTTTTCTGAGAAAATCTGCTTTCATCTGTTATGTCTGAATATTACACAATGGCAATGGTGGTATTCCATTTTTTTAATAAGTTAAATATTCCAATTTATGCTTTCTAACCACAGAAATTTTATTTTGTCACATAAAAAGAAATTCAAATAAAATTAGTCTTCAGATATTAGTTTCTCTCCAAAACATTTCTTATTGCTTTTTTATACAGCAGCTTGTAGACTAATATATTACTCATCTCTTTCGTGAAAGTAACTACAGAAAAACTGTAGTGGTCCTCATATAGAAGCTTATATTTTATAATATTCTGTTTTACTTCAAAATCCAGAATCATGTTGTAGGAGAATAGATTTTCATAAACAGAAGTTATATGAAAACATTTAATCATGTATATACTGTTTTACTAATTAAAAAATATTCAATAAATACTCTTGCATGTATTATTCAAAAGATGCGGTATGTTTACCTTCACTGCACAAAGGTCAAGTAGAGAAAGTAAAGCAACTTTTTTTTTATTTTGTCACTTTATTTTAATAAGCTCATTAGTATTTAGCTAGAGTGCTGAGAAAAAAATATGTAGATTTCCCCTGAAGCTGTTTGATGTCACTGTCTTGCTTCAACCCATTTTTCTTACCTTCAATTTCTTTATTAAGATAGGATAAAAACCTGTGATTTGCATGTTATGGAATTTTCTATCAAACCCAAGCAAACTGCATTTGATCTAGACTTCATTCTGGTTTTCCCTTACCTGACATGCACTGGAATTACCAAGCAAAAACCCCATCTAAATAGACTCCTGATAAGATGACAGTCAGACTTCTGTTCTGCCAAGCACTCACTAAACTGACCCAAATGACAGGTGTCACTAACACATCAACTCTTGCTTTTAAAGCATGTCTCTGGACAAAATGGACTGAACATTTTAGCTGAGAGCAACTGATGAGAGCAGTAAGCAAATACCCAAGAAGTCCCTTAACAATACATTAAGAGATTTTCAAATGCAGTAAAATTTTGCTACCCTACTCATTTTTAGATTCCTTAAGAGAAGCTGTTTTAAATTCAACATATATATTTGTTCTTGTTTTTCATTACAGAGTCACAAAACAAAATTGTTTCATTTGGAACAAACACAATATTTCAAAAACATTGGGAAGAAATTTTAAACCCTTAGTGTTATTCCTTGGGTACAATTCTTATCTGAAGTGTTGGAAATTTGTTTCAAATTCTGTCCTCTGCAAGGGAGGTGGGGATGTGGTCCATATCACTTCAGATCTCTGAGATCCTCCCACATGTCTAGAGGGAGAATTTTATGTGATGCAGTGCTCTCAGCTAATTTATACTAATTCTGTTTTGTTTTTGTTTTTTTTTTTTAATACAAAGGCAAATGAAAATCTCTCACTCATTAAGGAAGTACATATGTATCAAATCTCTTATATGTTCTTTTATTTATATATACATCTAAATTAAGTTGCCTCAAGCAGTGAGACATGGGGAGACTGAGCTGGCTGAAAATTCTTTTTGGACCAGGATTCTGGGCAAAGGTGAGAAGTATCTGAGACCTCATTCACAGCATACATTTAAATGCTCCTTTCTTTCTTAAAAAGCATGCTAATATCCATTCATTTTTTTGTTGCAGTTTTACAAATTCCTAGGAAAACTTGCACGCAACATTATCTCTACTTGGCAAATTCTGGGGTGCTCCTGGGAGGTAAGCTAAAATTTCCCAAAATAGAATGGAATCTCCAAGTTCCACATTTCAGTTGCATGACATGACAGCATCTATTTAACCTCAGTTGCTAAAAAGAAAAGGGTAAACCCTCCCCAAAAAATAACACTACAAATTCCAATTCTGTTAACTGTGTAGTCTTGATAGTACCAGAAGCAACTTTTTGGCAATTTTCAGCAGATCTAGCATTCATTACAATATTCTTGCCCAGTTCTAGTATTTAGCAGTGCTATATTCTCAGGCTTGCACTTACTTCTTAGTATCTTGATCACCAATAATTGCTTGAAGGAGTGACAGTTTTACATGATATCCTGCATATCCAACTACAAGCTTTTATGCAGTTTATACATAAATGCTTCCAAATCTAGCTGTTAACATTAAAGTCTTGTTTAATCACTCTTTATCTTTGTTCTAGCTTTCGTATAATATCATGCCAATTATTTTAAAATAGTGTTTAACAAGTTGCCTTCTGAATTCTATTTCAAACTGTTTAGTGTAGCTAATATGCTGTGTCAAATAGTTAACAGCAGCTGCAGGTAATACTGCTCTGCCTCTATATAAACTTAATGCCCTGGATTGGAAAGCAAAGTAAAATGTCCTTTGTTCCTGAAGAGAGTTTTGCTTAGAAACCAGTCCATACTCATAAATGTGGACCTGGAAAATGCAGGATTGATTTGATTTTCTTCATATGCCAGTCTGTGAGCTCCAGATCCAGTCCTTGCCCACTGTTGTTTATGGCACTTGCTTGGCAGTACCAGAAGCTACTTGACTTAGGGATTCAGGCTGGCAGTAGTGTTTTATACAAAAAATCCTTCTGTCTGTGGGGTCCTAATCACACCTGAGACCCTTAATGGGATCAAGCCCAATATTAATAGCAATTGCTTATACACCTTTTAAAAAATCCCTTCTTCCTGGCAGATTCAACAGAGAAGCAAAGAGCCAGTTGACTATTAAAGTAAGAATAGCTCTTTTCAGAAGGACATTAAGACAATGAGAGGACTTAAACTCACCACAGTTTGAAATTATAGAAGGATAAAAATTTGAAGTAGTTTCCAAAGCATCAGCTTTTGACTCACTATAAATGTGCATGAAAAGGCATTTATTATATTGCAGTTAATCTAAGCACTATATTTGCTCATAAGGCAATCTGATAAAATTTATGATGAGAGGGCAGTCCTAGGTTAACTGAAGGGAAGACATTAGATATTAAGACCCTGTACAAAACAGTCTGTGAGATCATAGGGAAGTGGGGAAAAATCATCAAATTAAATGAGTTATACCTAAGAATAATTCCTAATCATAATTACCATTGACAATTATCCTCCACATTTCAGGGTAATTTTGAAAGAAATAATGAGGGATTCATTGAGAGATAGAAAAAACTAGTATTTTCTTTTAAATAGTTTTCTTCTCAGATATTCTTGTTTCTACATGACTTCAAAGTTGTGCTCTTTTCAGCTGGGGTAGGGTTAACTTTCTTCACAGTAGCTAGTAGGGATTTTTGCTGAACATGGGGTTGATAATATAGAGATTTTTTGTTTTATTGCTGAGCAGGGCTTACGCAGAGCCAAGGCCTTTTCTGCTCCTCATCCTGCCAGGCTGGTGAGGAATCTGAGAGTGTATGGGAGGCTGGGAGGAAACTCAGCTGGGACAGGTGACCCCAACTGACCACAGGGACATTCCAGACCATGTGACATTATGCTCAGTATATAAAGTGAGGGGAAGAAGGAAGAAAGGGGGGACATTTGGAGTGCTAGTGTTTGTCTTTCCAGGTAATCATAACGTGTCATGGGTTCCTGCTCTCCTGGAGATGGCTCAACATCTGTTGGCCCATGAGAAGCACTGAATTAATTACTTGTTTTTCTTTGCTTATGTGTGCACGGTTTTTGCATTCCCTATCAAAGAGTTCTTCATCTCAACCCACAAGTTTTCCAGCTTTCACCCTTCTGATTCTCTGCCTGGTCCTGATGGTGGGGGAGTGAGGACATGGCTGCATGGAACTTAATTGCCAGCTGGGGCAAAACCACGACAAAAGTAATAAAGGAATCATTGTCAGAAACAGAGTGCAATATTGGATGCATTAGAAAACCTTGTTCAAGAGGATTCAAGTTCAGTAAGTTAATTGAAATCAATACAGATTCAGTTTTCTACCAGAAATGAGCCTTATGTGGACAATTATGAAATTAGGTAAAATTAATCCCTTGTCTTCTGGAACTACTGTTAATTGGGATCAAAGTTTGACCTATTGTCCAACAAGCAACTTTTCTATAAAATCTATATTAAAATGCATTAATAAATCAGTAATATAGTTTAAAAACCAGCAGTGTAAATGGAATAAATAGGATCATTAGTTAATGAATGGACAAATTAATCTCATTTGAAGTTTGACTTTATCACCTGCCAGTGGTACTTGATACATGTCCTGTAAATACACAAACACACTGGGTTTTTTTGCTTCTGTAACATATAAAAAACATCACATGATAGTAACTGCATTAATGATGGTTTTATCATTTGATAATCTTGCACTTTTAATGAGATTTTGTGCTTATTAATATTGCCTGTAGAATTTTTTCAGTGAAAAGAGTATCTCACAACAATTCAATACAAAAGAGCAGGTTTTTCCAAAGATTGTCCATTTAAAACATAGCACCAAATTTTTATTAATGTCTTCAGTAGAGAGCTCAGTAAAGAAACCCAAACTGCTACACTGTTTTTGCATTAAAATAAACCTTCTACAGACAATATAAAATACATTTCATACCAGTAGAAAAACTTGGTTCAGAGACTTAACAAAAGCTTTCCTGCATGAGTACTATTATGTTTGAATGGTAATGGTACACAGCTAGTGTTTTCTTAATGTCCTGGGGAGCCTGATCATTGTAAATTACCTGTGACATCTCATTAATCCTCTTTTTCCTCACAAACGCATAATTAATGGTAACATTGACAATAATACACAAATTAGCTAAGTGACGCTTTATGGTGTTGGTTTTGATTAACGTCAGGAACCCAAAAATGACATTAATGTAATGCAGATCCCAAAAGGCAACCCGCACTTTGACCTCAGACATACATTTTGTTTGCACCATCACAAAGATTAATCCTTCCCTGGATGAAGACAAGACAAAACTCTGGCCACTGGCATTGCGTGCTGGGCTGTCGCTGAAAAACAAACTGCCTCAATTGCATTTGTTTAAGAAGGAAATCTTAATGCATAGAAAACAACGGCTTAGTGTCATTTCCTATTGTCTTGTTAGGACAAAGATAAATGAGCTACTGTCATGATTTAGATCAACTGCTCCTCTGCTAACTTCTATTATTTGCTTATTTATGGACTAGTGTTTAATTAAAAGCATACCTAGATACAGAACTGCACAATAAATTAAAAATGCTTTTTCACTTAATGTGTGCTTGTTTAGGGGATCAACTTGTGTTTAAACTCTTCATGAGATGTAAAGACACAATACTGATGTTATAGGTACAAACAGGTAATGGAAGACTACAAAAATGAAGCAATATCTTTATCCTAGCATGAACCAATAGGATCAAAGGTAATAGCAATTTATCCCACTAAGTTAAAAAAAAAAAGACCAAGTCTCTTTAAACTATGTATTTATTGTTTCAGAAGATATATTTATACATATATGTATAACTGAAGGTATGTGGCTCAAAACAGTCAAAACAGACTGATTTCTCAATGTAAAAGCACTGTTTGCAACTACCTCACCATCTTAGAAACTAAGGTTAATTATGATTATATATATGCAGATACTCCTTTCATTGATTTCATACATTTTACCATACACATGCACAAAATTACAAAAAAAGATACTACTATTTTGATAGGCATAACAGTCTAGATTTCCACCAAAAAAGGGTACTCTCTCATCACTTTTCTCTTTATCTGTAAAAGGCAATGATTGATTTAGTGAGAGTTAACATTTTTACATGCATCAGATTTTTAAAGTAAAAAAACCAGACTCCCCTAAAAAGTGTGGTACACTTTATTTTTCCCATTGCAATAAAATACAATTTTGTCTTCAATTAATATGACATTTTTCTTTAATATCTTCAGTATTGTACTGGTTCATTAATATGGGCAGATGAATAAGTGTAGATTAATCTTGAACATTCCAGGAAGAAACAAGTAAAAATTACACAATAACATAAATCTGCAAAAAAAAATTTAATACCACAAATATAAACAGAAAATTGCAGTTCAAAACTGTATAATAAAAGATGTACTGGATAGAGAAAACTTTTCAAAAACCTTTAATGTTCTGATTACAATAATAAATATATAATATAATTAATGTATGGATTTTCAGCTTTTTAGTTTTCAAATGTCTTATCAGCTGATCTTAACTGCTGTACTTAAAACTGCAAGGGATATTTGAAATAACTTGTGTAGCTTGTCAACATTATTTTTGAGTTTCATTTCTCATCAGTATACATTTTAAAATTTGGTTTTTTGTTTTTTTTTTTTTTGTTTTGATGGGGAATTTTTTTTGTAAAACATACTAAACTTTAACTCACAAATACATTTTAAAGCACTGTGGAATTTAAGGGGCAAAAGGGAATCCCATGGAGGCCATATATTTACTCTAACTAACCAAGACATAAATCCAGATTACTGCAATAAATTATTTCTATTATTTGAACAGAGTAAGTACAGTATCACATTTGAAAGACATTTGAGTTTAATTCATATCTTAAAATTGACAAAGATAGACAATCTCAGCTCCACCAACTGAAATGTACTGATGAATATGGGATATACAAGCTAGACCCAGGAGCAGAGACAAATCTCTTCTTTATATCATCATTGTGGCATAAGGTCATTCAAAATGTAATTGTACTTCTTTGTAAAACATAAAAAATTGTCTGGTTGGAGCTGCAAATTTTAAATGGCTTTGTCTGTGCAGTAATTCTTTATCAGCTAGTATGAACCTTGTAATTCTTTGTTTCATATGCAATTTACTGGCTGACTACAGTAACCATTTGCCACTTTTACTTTGCTGACTTGATATTCAGGCAGATACAATGAAAACCTCCTAAAGATACATCTGGAAAGAAAACAGCTCACTTTTAACCCTTCCAAGTTATCTCAATTTCCTCTTCATCATAGATAATGATTAATACTAACCTATTAGCCTGTATCGTTTTGTTCTTTTGATTCCATGCCGGCCTTGTAGAAAGCAATCTGTCAAGAGATACATTTATAGAAATTATTTGTTTCAACGTTTAAGTGCTGCATATTTTCTTTCAATATTTAAAAATGGTTACAGCAAATTTATTTTTAAAAACCTATAGAATTTTGTGCGTATGTGTTCATGTGAAATGAAGTCAGTGTGTAAGGAAATATATTTTTCTCACAATTCACCTCACATTAGTACTTCAGCAGTTTCAAAAAAATATTATTCTAAAATGTAATCTTATCAGAGTTGTCTGTATATCTTAAATTCCTGTTTGTTGATCGTATCCTGAAATTCAAGACCTACTTGAATTCTGAGGCTGAGTGATATCTATGGTTCAGGCATTTCCTTATTCCACAGTTTTACAATAACCTGATTAATAGGACAGGTCCAGAAGGCAGTGTCAGTTTAGGTTTCCTTTATAGTTTAACATCATCAAAATATTTCCATAAATATGAAAGAACACATAAAACAGTTAAATATGCATTCCATTTTACCTCCTCAATATTCTGTAATTCATATAAATATGATTCATTAAAAATATAAAAATATAAAAAGCTATGTTGTGTTAAGCACACACACAGAGGCACTTTTCCCCAGCTGGATTTAACATATACATCTATAACTGTATTTCATCATAGAACACAACTGTGTATTTTCAGAAAAGAAACTATGAATTCTATATGCCCTTTTATATACACACCTAATTCACAGAAAAATAGCTTTCAGAAATCACAACATTCTACATGTCAAGAACTTAATACTTATTTCACCACCACAAATGTTTCTTGCAGTGATGGAAGAAAATAATTACCATTTTAGATATGTCAACATTTACCTGTTGCTCTCTGAAATACTGCACAGTGACAACATGCTTAGTTACTTAACCTAACTGTGAATTGAGCAATTATTTATACAATCATTTTTTACATTTTCATCTGCAGGTGTTTCAATTTATTTCTAAATACTAATAAAAAATTAACATAAAATCCAAACAACATGATGCATATGTACATGTATTTGGGCAGTTTTCCTCCATTTTTTTTGGAGAGAGAGGTAACAACCCTATTGAGACTGTACTTTATGAACGACTTTAATGAGATTTCTGACTATATATTTTTACCAAGAATGTCAAATAAGCTTCAAAAGTAAAAGTAAACTGTAATGCAAGTGACACATACTAAAAATAACCCTATAAATCTGTTCATTCTGTTTAGATGGTCTCCTAAGTAGTAAAATGTGAGACTGTTTAGCTTTATTAGATGTTATGGAGAAAAGTAGTTTTGGGGAAGTAGGCCACTGATAGTCTTACACTGGTCTAGTGCAATACAGTGAAGACATCTATTTTTAATCTTCTGTAGCATCTTAGTAATAATTAGGCAAAACACTTTCAGGGGATTTTATTAGAGCCATAAACACACAAACTCCAAATAAAACAGATATAGACAATTTTATATTTTAAACTAAGGTTGTGAACAAGCTATGTTTTGCTAAAACAAAGCTACACATCTCAAAGGAAAATTTACAATTCATTTTAGCCTGTCAATGCAGTTTGTGTTTCCTACAAACAGCAGCTATATCTTAATATAAATCTGCTTACTGAAGGATTTTTGTAAAAAATGAACACAAAACTTTGCAAAAACAGAAGCTGTACAAGTTTTTTGCTTCAATTTAAGATATTACTGTTTGAAAAAAAAAAGTCAAAGAGGGAATTTGGAAAGCTGTTTGAGATCATATGAAAAAGTATAAATAAAGAGGAACCTATTTTAAACCTTCTTGTATAATCTGAGAGCTTTAAAATCTCTTTTTTCTGCATCTGAAAAATGATACTAAGCAGAATGTTAGCATTGGTTGCATTTTTTGTGTTTGTGCCCAAAGCGACAGGACTCCAGTGCTTTGTTTTGGGATATCTTAATTAAACCTAAGGATGGATAAACAGATCTACACAGAATTGCACTATGACTACTCAAGACAGACAAGGCTCAAAAACTAGCACCAATCCTTCTAGTCTGTTCAAGAATATAAATTGTTAAAATTGTCATAGCACATTCCTTCTTATTTTTATACTAAGGCATACAGCATACAATGAACCATTTTAAGAAAATATGATGGCTGAAGGGTTTCTGCCTTTGCTCCAGTTCAAGATAAAAGTGTAAAACAGCAGTTTTAGTGCGGTAGTTATTACAACCATAATACTCTAGTAGACAGTGCCAAGAAGTCATTAATGCAATATATATCTCTTTGATTCCTAAAATGCCGACTTAATGGGCCAAATTTCACAATACCTTGTACTAGCAGTGCTGTCATTTTTTATAGCTATCAACTAAAAATAGTATGGCAGATATTAAACAGGCATTTCTTGTACTGACCTCGATTTTGTTCACCTTATAGAAAGCTAAAAAAAAACCCAAAACCCCAACAGCTTAAAGAGGTTCTCATTCTTTTAATTTTGAATGTAGGTGTCTGTGTATGTGTGTGCATCTACAGTTTTTGAAAATATCAACATAAGGTTTTGCACCTTCATTCAAAATGTAATTGGTTACACTAAATGAATCACCACTTAACTTGTTCAGATTTTCCAAATTTGGGAAAGATCTAATTCCTAAGTTAAATATACTCGCCTGTAAAATATTACATATAACTGTCTGTAACATCCAGTCTTTTTGTACATATATATACATCCATAAATTCAGATAAAGAAATGTTGTTACATTTAGAGTAAAATGAAATCTATCATCAGCATGAAAGAACTAATCACTGAAGCTCATATTAGCAGGGACTGTAGTAGTTTTCTTCGGGTTGCATACAAAATAAAAAATTTAAAAAAAACAAGCAAACAAAACAAACAACTGAGCATACCCAAATTAGAAACTAGGTTAAATTGAAAAAATGTATGTGACTCTTATGGTGAAGAAAGAAAATGTACACAAATACACCCACAAGAAAGAACAGGCAACTATGCATTTAAGAACAAGAAACCTATCAAATGTGTGTATCTATACAGAACATATGGAAAACTTAAGAAGTCCATTTTCAATAGCTATCAGTTGAGATAGCTACTAATGTGATACTTCTCTGTAATATATTAATATTTTATGCAAAAGTGACACTGTGGTGTATATTAAATTTGCTAACAATCTCATGGAAATGCAGCGTGAGTTTAAAGGGAAGAAAATAAAAAGAATAGCTAGAATGCATGCTCCCACTAAGACTACTGACAATAATTCTCTAACCTCTCCCAAATTACATTTTAGCTACTGTAGGGTATGTATAGGCTCGTCACAACTAATAACATTTTTCTTTCATCAGGTTTGTGTTAACATTCTGCAAATCTGAAATGTTTACTGTAACAAAGTAATGCATTATATAGATAGCATATGGTTGCTGGCTTTGTTTATATCATTTTTAAATATCTGAAAGGACCGGTTGGGCTAAAGAGCAATGTTATTGCTTCCACAGTCAGTTGATGGCTTGTTTAATAGTATTTTAAATGTTTGTTAATGATAGTCTCAGGGAAACAGAAAAGCACAGAAGCAATGCAGAATGGCAATACCACAATAGTTACAAAGATTAAAATGCCACTAGGGGACAGTAGAAAGTCACAAAATGAGGTTCTGCTGAAGAAACCAGAACAAAAGGCCTTTCTTTGTCAAAAAAGAAATCACAAATAGGCATTTCTAAATAAAAATCATTTCACATGTGGGGGTTTTAAAATTCTGCATTTAATAGCAACGCAGAAACTGGGAGACACTTGCACGAGTCTATTTTTAGGTCTTTTATATTTATATCCATGTATTTTAAAATACACAGCACTTTCCCTTTAACAAGAATAAATTCATGTGTGAAATAATTTATTTGCAGTACTTTTATAGTACTGTGATATTCTTAAACTCCAAAAGGTATTAATCATTACACATTAATGAAAACATACAAACTGACTTTTGTAATACTGGTAATTTTCCTGATTAAAAAAATAAATTTATTAGATAATGTATGATATTGTGAGATTTGTGAAGCAGTAGAAATAAATTTCTAGAATTTTGGGACTTTAGAAAATGGTTAGGAAAAATCTGCTCTGTTATGGCCTATGTATGGGCACATGCCCTTCACTGAAGAGCAAAGCAGTGTTCTTCAAAAGCTCATAATAGATTCCAGTCTTCATATGCTGAATCCCTGCAAAGTAAAGCAAAGTACAGCATTACCTTTCCAGGGAAAAAAAGGTATCAAGATAGAAATTATACATTATTTTTCTTCATTTAGATCAGCATTGGACTCCAAATTACGTCTTACAGATTAGAAAGTTTGGTTCAGATACCTGTAGTTACAGAACTTTCACAGCTTGTATAAAAGCATTCAAAGGTAATAACATCAGAGAAATCTGCTGGGCTTATAAGTCCTTCAGCTCACATGAATATAGGAGGTAAATGTCTATTTCAGAAGTACTTAAAAATCTTTCATTTCCAAAGCAATGCATTTCAGCCTAGAAATTATCTAGGTATTGGGAGCATCTAATCCTCAGCCATGCATTTCACAATACATAAGAGATTATCCACTAGCTACGGAAAATATTGTGAATTATTTTTTATTTTCCTTGATTACAAAAACACACAGAGATTGCAATTGTTGAAAGATATCCCCATTCCAGAGTGCTAAAATACAGATTTAAAGGAGCAATGCAATTGTCTCCTCCCAGTCTTATAACTGTAGTCATGTCATAGCAGCATCATGAGCTTGAGCACATAACAGGCCTTAAACAATAATATAATTAAGCATTTGTTCAAAAATAGTAAATCTAAGAAGTGTTGTTCTTTAATAAGGGATGTGACTTTTCAAATGGAAAACTTAACTAACATATCTTTATGTGTGAGCAAGAGAGAGTGAGGAAGTCTAATGAAGCAATGTGTGAGGAACAAATAGATAGGACAGGTAAACACCCTGTGCTTGAAAAGACAACTCTTGTACTGTAACACTGAAAGGAGAGAGAGAGAGCGTGGTGTGGGGGTTGCAGAAATGGAGGAAGAGATGAAGGGGAGAGCTTTGGGTAAGAGAGAAAGGAGGGGAGGAGACAGGGAAGGCAGGAGGGAGAGAGGAAGTGAGGAGAGAAAGGAAAAAAGGGAATCATCTAAACTAACTCTAATGTCTAAGAATTTATATAAACTGCCACAAGAACAAAGAAGACAAAAACTTCAACACACACTAAAATTCATAAAAATTCAACAGCATAGACAAGGGACAGTCCAGAACTACAAGCCCATTTCTCAGACAGCTTATTTAAAAATAAAATTTAATTGGTGTAGCGCTTCAACACCTGGTTTAATGAAGCAACCTTCAAATACACATACCTCATGACCACAAAAAACATGATACTGCCTTAATCTGTGATATTTTCGTAATGTTTCTTGTGAGATTGGATGTTTTGCTTTTGTAAAACTGTTTTGAACTTCCTGGGTGACAGACAATTTAAAATTAGGCAGGGATGTATTCACTAGTATGAATACAATAGGAGTCATTATTATGTCCGTGGAAACTCAGCTAAGATGTTTACTCTCAGGGAAAAAAATGTTTTTAGAGGTCAAAAGGACTTCTAGAAAATGACCCAGGTGAAACACTTCAGCTAATAGTGTACTTCTTCAAGCACTTCCTCAAACTTGCTGAACTGTTGTATAACACAACAAAAATCATCTTTAGTGATTTGCTAGTGAACAGCACAGACTTATGATGCATTCTCAAACTGTAATTAAACACATTTTTATAAATTAAAACCTAAAGACTAAAAGGCAAAATGTGCTCAGAAGTCACTGATTGCACTTAAATTAGTCACTAAATATGTAAACCACAATAAACAGAATAAAGTCTGAAACTACAAGTCACTCAACACCAAATGATTCTGAAATCATTACCACTTTTTGTTGAAGGTGTCAGAATTTTAGGGACACTACAGAAGTGATACCTTATTGGTACAAATGTTCAAATTAATAACATCTTGTAAAAGGAATTCATATGCAGGGAAAGAGTGAAATCGTTAATTCAGGGTTAGTAAATTTTTTGTACTTGGTTTATTTTTTTAAAAAGTTAGATTCAGAGGTATTTATGGAGGCTGATTCTTGGATCCTTCTCTAACATTATCTTTGTGCCTTACTGCATTTTCAGCATTTTTTTCTATATTGGAATTCATATCTTTAAGCAGTGAATGATTTGTACTCACTTTTCCCTTAGCTTCCCACAACCACTTTTTAAAATGCTTTACTATTTCTTCTAATTGCCTCTCAAGCAAGACCATTCTGCAGCAATACTTCCTTCCTGTTATTCTCAAAACTCATCCTCCCACTGCTGTGTCCCTTCCCTACCATCTTAACTCAAGATTCTCAGCAAACTGCTCTTTTCACTTTCAATGGCTCATGTCTTTCTGATGTAAATTCTTTCCTTGTTCTTCATCTCTTGATTTTTAGTTATTTCATAATCTCAGAAAGTCATATAATAATGAAACAACTTGTGATTTGGTATTCCCCTATAGGTCAAATTTAGAGAATGCATAGGAGTAGGAATACATCAGGATACACAATTTGAAACAATTAATAATCTTGTGCTTTGATGTGTTTAGTTGTAATTCTCTCAGAAGGATTATTCCTTTACACATTCATTTAACTGCAGGCTGTAGTTGCTTTTAACTGAGCTCTGGAACTTCAACATAGTTGGTAAAAAAATAGTGGTCTATTCCTGTAAGAGGCACATTAAATGAGATGCTGTTGCCTTTGTATATAAAAAAAAAAAAAAAGGTTTCCACATAATTGCAAAAAGACATTGTTTGCAAAAATATTTTGAAAACTGTGGCAGTATTGGATTTTATATAGAAATTAATACTCCTTTTCCTGTAACAAATTAAGGAAACCAGAATACCTTTTCTTTTTAGAAAATCTTCATTAGTATTTTATTTCAGGCAAATCTATTTTTGAGATAATAACTTGTTTCTCAAAATACAGAAAGTAATCTGGAAAGAAACAGTGTAAACATGCTAAAACTTAAATCTACTGATCTCCCATTTAATTCTTGGTACATGGAAAACAGTGGATAGTTCTGATACAGCCCCTGATTGATATTTCCAGGGTGTGAAAACCTCCACTGTGAGATTAGGCTGATATTGCATATTCAAACACATACAATGATATATTTGTCATTGCTATTGACCTTTATCTCTCCAGTTTCCTGACAACCTTCTACAGTTATTGACATTACAAATACCAGCGACAACGTGCAGGGCAAAGTATAACCTTTCATTTACCTTCATGTCCCTCAAATGACTCACGTAGCTAGTTTCAACAAAAGCTGCAAACAATGATACTGTTGATTTTTTTTTTTTTAACTTGCTAAAATGTTTTCCATTTTCCTCTTGTTCTCTGAAAATCATGCCAATAACTCACTACAAAGGAAACGATTTCAAATGAATACAGGTAATTAGAAGTGTCAAGAAATCAGCAGAGTAGGGTGTCTGCCATCATTTCTGTGGAAAGAGTGCCAGATTCCCTTTCAAAAAGGTCTTTGTCATTTTTTAATAGAAGGTAATTAATGTAGACTACAGTAAAGTGTACAGGATCCCAGTCACTTGTCTTTCCTTAGAAATGGGACCCTAAAGATGTTTTGATTTCTAGAAACAATCTTCTGAGGTTATTTAAAAATGACTTTTAATTACAAGCATAGTTTTTTTGGTACTTTCCTTATTTTAAAAGCAAGAAGAGGCAGAATTTGGAAAGGGCATATTTATAAGGGTGAAAAGAAAAGAAGTCTTCCTTTAAAAATTCCAAAGCTCAGTAGCTTGTTTAGAAAGTGACAGGATGATTCCACATAACAGAGAGTATCCACTGAGGAGAACACTAAAAGCAGACCCGAACATGGAAATCTATCCACTTGTAGCTCAACATTCAAACGTCCAAGCACAGAAAGGTTAAACACTGATGCTTTTGTAATGAAAATTACAGATATTCAGCTTGCTGCATCTTATATACTAGTGGTAACAGAAACAATTATTTTGTCATTTTGATAACCATACCTTTGACAGACCAATGCAAATCATCTTTTAGCTGTACAAAATTTAAGATTAAAAAAAAAAAATAATTGTGCACTTTATGGAAAACTACTTATTTTGAAATCTCAAAAAAAATATCAGAGGATCATGGAATATGCTGAATTGGAAGGGACCCACAATGATCATAAAGACCAACATCTGGCCCTCCACAAGACACCTCAAGAGTCACACCATGCACCTGAGAGCACTGTTCAAATGCTTCTCAAGCTCTGCCAGGCTGGTGCTGTGACCACTGCCCTGGGGAGCCTGTTCCAGTACCTGACCTCCACTGGGGGAAGAACCTTTCCCTAATATCCAGCCTAAATGTCCCCTGACCCAGCTTTAGACCATTCCCTAGGGTCCTGTCACTGGGCACCACAGAGAAGAGCTCAGGTTCTCCCCTTCCTCTTTCCCTCACGAGGAAATGTTACAGCAGGGAGATCTCCCCACAGCCTGCTCTCCTCCAGACTGAACACGCAGCCTTGTATGGCTGCCTCTCAAGGCTCTTCAGCATCTCCTTAATCCTCCTTTGGATACTTCCTAACAACTTGATATCCTTATACTGTGGCATCCAAAACTGTACTTGGGACTTGGGGTGAGCAGAGCAGGACAATCACATCCTTTGATCTGCTGGCGATGATCTGTCTGTCTGCTCCCAGGACATGGTTGACTCCTGGCTGCCAGGACAAAATGTTTTTTAAAAAATGTGTAGAGAAAAACAGAAAGTCAAATCATTAACTGCACCAAGATCTCTAACTTTCCTTTGTGAGGAGTTAAAGCCTAGCAACAAAACAACTCACCTTAATAAAAAGTATCTAACAATGCATCTAATCAATTGCATAATCCTAGTATGCTACTAATACAAACAGACATTCTTTGCCCTCACAAAACTATCCAGAACTTTTCAAATTCCAATATGTTCCTTATTTCTCTTCATATTTCTTACAATATATCTGCCATTCCTAATCCTTGGTAACACAAATAAACATTGAATTAAGAGAGTGAAATATTTCCTCTCTTTTCTGTTTCATCAAGACTAACATCTAGAGAGCCTCAAATTTATATTTGTATTGATACAATGAGGTATATCAATACATAAATTTTACTTTAGACAAAGACCAAGTGTACGGAATATGATTAAGCATTTTAAAATACGGATATCAAAACTTCTTTGATAATGAAAAATAGTCTTAAGAATCTGGGAGACTGGTAACAAAGCTCAGTCTATGTAAGAATGAATATCACAAATTTTAACTTTGCATTTCCATCTGTATGTTCAGTAATAGAAGAAATTTATAATAACATTTACTAACACTATTTATTTGTGTTACAATGAGGTCATCCATTTGGATTTTAAGGCAAATAGACATCTAAAAGGAAGACGCTGACAACCTTCTGATTTATGTAAATCAAGCCTAACACATTTCATAGTCTGCATGTCACTGCCAACAGGAATTAAAAAGTAGTAACAAACATAAACAGCTCTCTGCTTTGTGGTTCAGAAAATAGTTGATAGATCTTAGGGCAGAAATTTCCAGTCTCCAGTTCACATCATTTCTTTCAGCAATATTTCCTTTTGCACATGTAGTTTCGCAACTTTAGGTGCTTTCCCATTGGGAATCACTTGTGCTGTATGCTAAAAACAATGGAAAGATGTTTGGAAATTCCAATGGGCATTATACTATTTTCCACAACAATAAAATTCAGAAGAGGTGCTACAAGAAATCAGAAAGGTTCGTTGCCCACTCTACAGCTCTGAAGAATGAGAGTTGGAGAACCACTGTTCTTTATCAGGTTTAACCTGTGTTTCTAACTCCCTTGAGTAAGACTGGCAAAGGTGGGAAAAAACCAACCTGTAAATGTATTTTAATGTTAAGAGGAAGTTCAAACTTTGATCTTGGGACAAACCTGGCAAAGCAGCAAGTGTTCTATTTCAGATCAATGCATTGCAGAGAACTGTACTTGAGTATTATATTTGCTACATAAAAGTATATTATTAAAAATGCTGATGTTGAGGCAAAACAGTTGAAGCCTGTAAATAAGAAAACAGTTTTGTCCAAGGAAGACATGAAACTATGTAGAATAGCCAGACAATACTTCTGACAATTATCTTATTGCTGGACTAAACTCAGTAACATAGCAAAATTATCTTAGAAAATATAGTAAAAGGCAACTATCCATATATCACATAAATCTATGGACACCACATAATTTCTTAAAAGCATCGAAGTCAGCAGACAGCCTAGCAAGTTCTCTCTTACAGTCATAGCTTTGCAATGAGCCAGTGGCATAAAGTAATCCTAAACAGCACAGCCATCACAGGTGTTAATGGAAATCAATCAGTATTGGTCTGGTGTATAAATTTAGAACACTCCTCTAACACCTATAAAATCAGATGCAAGTTCAGGTCACAATTTTGCAATATCCTAAATGTGTGATCTAACACTAAGCAATTGCTTATCCTGAGCAATTGTTGCAAGCTCTCTGTGCTTGAACTGTCCAACTGTAAGACAGCAGAATGAGAATAAGAGTGTAATGCATCAATAATAGCATTAAAACATTTCAAAATTGGATGTAGCTGGACATGAGAGTTGGAAGTGTCTATTCCAGGGACTGGCAAACACCACTGACAATATAACAGGTAGCAAATTCAGAGCTGGTTTCCTGACATGTCAAGTGAGTATCTCACTACAGAACTCTTTAATCTGTCTGCTGTGCTAATTAGAAGTCAAATAGCTCACAGAGGAGCAAGAAAAGCTACTCCCATTTATGGCACTAGCTGCGAAGTTGAGCTTCCCACATTTGGGAAACGGCTGACAGAGATTAAATACTCACATTTAAAGAGACAGCAGGAAAATACAAAACCCTGGTCAACAGGCAACTGAATATTTAAAGGCCTTTATTATTTTGGTAGAAAATACTGCCCTAGGCTAGAAAAAAAATTCCATTACAGTATGTTTGAGAAAAAGTTTCTGCTGAATTCCGTTTCTGTTCCAGTAGGTTGTTTTGGTTTACAAAAACACATTTAGTCCAAGTGAAAAAATAAGAAAAGAACACACCAAAAAAAGATGAAAGTCAAAACTAGCTCCATTCCTATTCTTCTACTTATCTCTAATGGAAACAGTAACTGGAGCTGGGCTGAAATTTATACACGCACAATAGACTCTGCACCCATTGACATTCTCTCACATTCTTGTCGTTCCTTTACTTTGAGCAGAGAATACAAAAATATTTCTATTTTAATTAGGAACCTTTTAATATAAGAAAACAATTATATTTTGAAAATAAGTACAAGTCAAATATTTTATAATTATGGTGAAGTGTATGAATTTATCCTTTTTTTTTTAGCTTTCCAAACTAAGTATTTCAAAGAAAACATAAATATTATATGGAATATGTACAACAAAGTTATGTAATCAATTATGTGGAATAGTATACTAGGACTTATACTTCGAGTAGGTTCTTTTTCCACCCTTAACAGATTTCTTTACTACCAGCAAAGATACAAGAAGATGGTTTTTTGCCATCTACTAGCATAGTGAAATAAACTGGACAGACCTGGAATTGTGTGATAAGCATGCAACTTTTGTTTCCAATTATAGTACTCACTTGATAAACAGAAATGAAAAGGCCTGTATTTTATGATAAAAAATAAACACAGTAAACACTTGCTATCATAATTAAGTTAAAAGGATCATTCATGCACAAAAATCAGTGACTTTTTTAATGATAACTTTTCTCCTTTCACCAAAAAAAAAAAAAAGGGCTTTTCAAAAAATCTGTATCAATATTTTATAGCTCAAATATATTAAAACAACATCAGTATTTAGAACCTGCATGGCACAAAAAGAATAGTTGGTCACAAGGACGTGAGTGTCCTTCACACTGTTTATACTCATGCATCCCAGTGGGTCAGTTACTTGTTGATGGATGACAAATAAATTAAACAGGAAACTCTTTTAAATCAGTATTGGAGGTTGCCTCAAAAGTTTTCTAATTTTTTTGCTACAGAAGTACAGATTTCACTGTAGCAGAGTTCAGCATAGTAGTAAATAGTTTCCTCTTGTGTGTAAGTGTGCATATGCAGGTAGACATCTCAATACCATGTTGTGGAGCAAAAATTGCAATATTAACAGCAATAAGGCAATATAGCTTGGTAGTGGTTATCCTATTTGCACTTTGTGCAAGGTGCAGGAGCATTTGGAATATCAATATAGCTGAAAAAGACCCTTCAACTTATTGCATGTCCATTTTTATCAAGCCAGTATTTTGTATATCAGTATTTTGAAGACAAGAGAAGGAAATAATCCTTGAAGTGATCAACAAGTTCTATAGATTCACCTATAGATTTAAGCACATGTGGAACAACTCAAGAATTTTTACTTATTCAGTGAGGATGTCTCTTTTCTGAAATTTACAATAAATTATGTGTGTACTCTCTCCTTTAATAACAAGAAACAACCTGTAATAACAAGATAAATATTAATATATAACATAAATATTAATATATAGCTATTAATATAAGATTAATAGCTAATAAAATATCTAAATGTAAGTTTAAACAATCATGAATAACATCTAAAATATGAGTTAATGTCTTAAAGTGAATTTTGAAAGGAGTTGATGAAACTGTGTTAGCAATTTCAGTTGCTGAAGTACCAAACTAATTCAATATCAATAAAAACTACTTCAAAAAGCATCTTCCCACTCACATCAGCAGCAAAACTGGTCCCTGCTACCATATTCTAAACAATATCAATCATTACCTTGTTAATTCTATAAAATGCAGGCACAAATTATTGCCACTAGAAATTCTAGCTTTCCTAGATATTTTATTTATTTCAAATTTAATAATTTTGCAACTATTCCTTGCTGCAGCTTTCACATTTCCTCAAGCAACTGATGGGTAAATTCCTGGGAGGAGATAAAAAGTATTTAACTAGGTAAGACTAGAGGTATGAAGACTGAATTTAGAATTACCAGCAGAACAAAATTTAGAACAGAACAGGAATATCTGAATCAGTGTAGCATCTAGAAAGATCTTACCAGTGGTCTCTGCCTCTTCATGAGTAATAAGGAATTATCTCTCCCATTTACCTCAAACTGTGATAGAATTAATCACACGATTAAGGGAGATCTGTGAATTGCCTTGTACATGTACATTCTCAGGATCTTTAAGCAGAAAATTGGCAAGTTTGACTTCTTTCAGGTTTGCATTTTTGCTTTTATGAACTGAAATCTAAAAAATATTTTGGGGGGTGAAAACCAGAATAAATTCAAGCCCATGCACTTTCATATACCATTTTAACATATCCAGAAACACTCAAAAATAAACTAAAGTTCTCAATGTATTCCAATTTGATTATATTTTACTCAGTATCTATGCTCACAGTTTTGATCAGAATAAAAAAGGGTCAGGCTGCTTTTCAGCTGGATAATTGATATACAGTGATACAGTCCAAAGCAATACAATTACCAAAAGAAAAAAAAATAGTATTTTTAAGAAACAGTTCTGTGAACTCATGTTTTAACTCTATTTTGGCCTTACACCTTAATGCTAAATTTATGCTAAATGCTAAACTTATCCATGTCCCAATACAGCTTAGTTGATTGCAAATGGAAGGGCCAGATATATTTGTCTTTTCTCCCATATCCTCTTATACTCAAAAAAGAAGTCTGTTTAATGGAACAACAGCCACTAAATACATGTAGAACAACAAAAGGCTCATGAAGAGAGAAGGAAGGAGTGTGAGATTTTCATCATGAACCAACAGAAAAAAGTCCTGGGAAATCCTATTATAATTTTAGAAGTCTACAGCTTATACCAGTCCAGTCTAATTGCTCAGAAGGATGAAGTTCCCCAAACTTCATGTAAAAATAAATGTGGTAATAATTTGAAGAGCAGAAAAAGGAAACTGCCTCCTACAGAATTCATTACTCCAGGTAAGCAGACCATTGTGCTTTAACATTTGTGAAGCAAAGCCCATAAAAATTTTTCTCTACATTCTTTCATAATTGTCAAATAAGAAATTCTGGATCACATAACTTTTTTCCCACTTAAAATCTATGTAACATTGATATTTTTTGCATTAACATAATTGCTATGCAGTGTAGTAAATGTGACTCATTTTAATGCTATATCGATATGTCTGACCTCATAATAAATATTATGGTCCTGGTCTCTAAATGTTGAACAGTGATGCTTGGGTCAATGGCATATTAATTGGAGTCAACTACTTTCATGAATTGTTAATTAATTACTTTTGCTATTTTGTACATTATACTAGTTATCAAAGAAAAAACAATAGAACTTTTATTCCACAAGACAGAAGAGTAACATTTAATTGCTGAGCCAAAGCAGAGATAATCCATATTGTTTCAGTTGCATAGATGCTAGTAGGAACCTTCTTTTATATTACTATTAAGATACTTCAGGTAAAAACAATACTAAAAATGTTCTGTAGTATGGTGAGACAGCTGTAGAGTTGACACACCAATAAGCAAGTTGAGTTCAAGCATTTTTCTTTCAGGGCTTTTCACATGAGCAGAGCTGTCTCCAGTAGCTAGTTCTAGTTGCAGATCTACAAAACTTGTACTACTTAAAATTGTATTTACAACTATGCAGGCTAAACTGTTGTAGCATTTGTTGACACTGAAGATTACTTGATAATCTATGTATCATGCAAACAAAAAATAATGCAGACTGTGATGCCGTATAAAAAGAACAACATTGCCTATTCCCTGCAACCTCTCTAAAACAGTGTACTTCCCTGAGAAGTGCAGTTATGTTAGTCTAAATTCTACAGATTGAAGACTCAGAACTAGAAATCTAATTGCACTTCTAAAATGAAAAGGTTACTGAGAAAAACTACTTTAAACATTCTGGACTTCTTAAGGAAACACCACCAAAAATGTGTGGAAGTTAACTCTTCGGGAGTCAGGAAGAAGCAAAATTCAAGGTAGCCTAGTCATATTAAATACTCAATGGTATATTTCATAGAATCAGAGGATCACAGAATCACCTAGGTAGAAAAGACTAATAAGATCATCAAATAAAACCACGATTCCAGTACTACCAAGTCCACCACTAAACCATGTCTCTAAGTACCATGTCTACATGTCTTAAGTATTTTCAGGGATGCTGACTCAACCCTGACAGACAACCTGTTCCAATACTTGATAATCCTTCCAGTAAAAGGGTTATTCCCAATACTCAATCTAAATGTCCCTGGCACAACTTGAAGCTGTTTTCTCTGGTCCTGTCACTTGTTATGTAGCAGAAGAGACTAATGCCCACCTTTAAGGCTTCCCCTTGAGCCTTCTTCTCTCTGGCTAAACACCCCCAGCTCCCTCAGCTCTCCTTGGATGAGCTGTGCTCCAGACCCCAGCTCCGTTGCCTTTCTCTGAACACACTCCAGCACCTCAATGTCCTTCTTGTAGTGAGGGGCCCAGAACTGGGCAGAGAGCTCGAGGTGTGGCCTCATCAATGCAGAGCATGGGGGGACAATCCCTGCTGGCCACACTATTGCTGATACAGACCAGGATGTCATTGGCCTTTTTGGCTACCTGGGCACTCACTGGACTGTGTCCAGCTGGCTGTTGACCAGCACCCCCAGGCCCTTCTCCATCAGGCAGCTTTCCAGGTAAGCAGACGGTTGTGCTTTAACATTTATGCAGCTAAATCCACAAATAATTTTCTCCACATACTTTCATAATTGTCAAATAAGAAATTCTGGAACACTCTTCCCCCAGCCTGTAGCACTGCAGGGGGTTGCTGTGGACCAAGTGCAGGACCTGGCACTGGGCCTTGTTACATCTCACACGATTGGCCTCACCCCATCAATCCAGCCTGTTCATATCCCTCTGCAGAGCCTTCCTATCCTCCAGCAGATCAACACTTCTGCCCAACTTGGTGTCACCTGCAAACTCACTGAGGGTGCACTTAATCCCCTTGTCCAGATCGTTAATAAGGATATTAAACAGAATGGGCTCCAATACTGAGCCCTTGGGAACACCACTTGTGACTGGTTACCAACCGGATTTCCCTCCATTCAGCACCCCTCTCTGGGCTTGCTCATCCAGTTAGTTTCTACATACTGTATTCTACTGTCCTTACATACTTTCTTTTCCTTTACTGAAATCCACAGTAAAGCATATTCTATAGCTTAAGCATTTTATATTTTCCCAAATTGCTGCAAGCATATTGTTGTTAATGCCATCATAATCCTCTGTATCGATACATAGTTAATATCTTTTTCATCAAAAGTAGAATAATTCACATTTCCTTCCAATTCAGTCACTTTTGCACTGTTTGCTCACAATTCAGGAGACACGGCCATTTGGAAATCAGTTTCAGATTTAGGTGGCCTAACTGAATGCCTGGAAATTTTCATTATCAGTATTTGTTGTCATATTTACCATACAAAGTTTGGTGTAACAGCTGTGCTATTTTCACATTTCACATATTAAGAGTATAATTACAATTGTTTTGTATGCAATATAAAAACAAAACATTTTAGCATCATCACACCATTTAAGAGAATTCAGGGTTGCCCATGAAACTTGTATTTTAAGTTCCTTATTTTCACTATTCAATGATGCAATTTTAAAAAGGATGAAAAAGCTTTCATTAAACATATGATTTTTAAAATATAAGAAACACAGCTCATAGGACTTGCCCAACAGGTAACTACTCAGCTGAACAGCCTCTGAACACCCTGTCTCATTCCTCCTCAGACTTGGCTGAGTGCAACCTTCCTGTGTTGAAAAATTACAATTAGAAGATCCACTGATACTGCTGAAGCAGGAATCCCTTCCTGTTTATCTGTCAGGATTGCAATTTCTCAAGGGTTTCTGAAGATCCCCAGTTTAGTTATCAGTCAATTTTACTACACTAGTAAGTTAACACCATGATAATACAGAATTACAAGACAATGGGGTGTGCAGAAGGAACATATTTAACACAGTAATATTTTCCAGGTATTTTATATTCATAAGTTCAGGACATAAAATTCTGGCACGGTTTTTCATCAAAACAGGTAGTGGATAATATACAACATAATATGTTTATAGGAAGATTTTGTTGTCATGAAATGGGTTGAGATCAATTTTGGACAATAGTCCCTTTTCTCATGAATGGGATCATTATGGGAATTAACATTATTTTGAAAACAATGTTAAGGTCAGGGACAGAGACACTCAGCTAAGAGGACTCAAATTAATTTTGACTCCTTCCAAAACTGCACGCTAGTGGAATATTTTTGTTTCTACTTTCAGCAAAACAGCTCGCTTTGACAGGTATTTTCAGCCAGCTGTAAGTTTAAGAAAAACTAAACTAACCCAAACCAGGATGTCTAAAAATTGTTGTGAAAATTAATTGTAGTGGTCATTACTGTTTTGTGAAAATGTATTACTCAGCTAAAATATACAAGTATTTTATGGTTGTTGAGTTATCCTTCTGCTCAGTAAGATTACATGCATTCAATAATTTTTATAAAATCATGTGGGCAAAAGGAATGTAAAATGAAAATGCATATTTTATCTATGACTAATTTAATGTTTTTCAAAAAGTAATTTGGAAATGTCTTACTGTATCCTGTTTGGTTTTTTTTAAGCTAGGAAACAAGACACAGCAGACAGAGTGAAGAAAGAAAATCTATTCCACTAGCAACACACTATCCAATCACAGCACATCTGCTTTTCTACTGTGGTGATAAGGATGCACAGATGTTTTTTAATATCCATAAACCAATATGCTAACTATAAAAACAAAGGAACACATACAATATACTGCCAGTAATTCTATTAATCCAAGATAAAAACAAAGATGAACCCAGAATGAATCGGTTTCTTAAAACAAACTTCTTTCTACTTATAAATCAGAGTACTAAAGAGAAATAAATACATATGTATCCTAGTGATCTAACACCCATCCCAAGCTAGCCCCATCTTGTGTCACTGCCTAAGTCATGCAAATTACACCAGAACTGCCAGTTGACTAAGATTAATGACACTGCGCCAGCTTCTTTGTTTCTCTCTGCGGCCGTTTAGTGTGAAATACTATCCAAAAACATTATCTATCCTCTATTAATCCCACAAATTTGTTCACACCATGCACATTGTTTAGGGCAATTTACAACAGGAACATACTGAGCACAATTGCATTTAATTACTTGGGTTCTAATTACATTCATTAAAGGCTAATAAAATAAATGAAACAGCTTTAAAAGCTTCTGCAAAACACATGGGTCTTGTCTCCCTCATGAAGCATGCTATAGAGGTTTGATGTGAAACATAGATTTCAACATATATGTCTGCCTATTATGTATCTCTAATATGCTCAAAGACACATAATGCATATTTATTTATTTATTTATTTATAAACCATATGCACTTCAGTTCTGAATGATCTTGAATACTGCTAATATTACGTATATTACTAGTCAGGATGATGCCAGGCACCCCAAACTACTTTTTAATGTGGTATGTTGAGATTGAGGAATATCAGTTTTAGCATTATGACCCAATTAATTTAACTCTTTCCATCTCTACTACAGAGTTATTCCCCCATTTTCTCTCATCTTATATCTCCATTATAAAATATACAAACTGACATCAGAAAGAGGGTAAGAGAGCAAGAAAAAGAAGAAGAAAATAGGAGGGAAAACCACATTGTTTTTTTGGTATATATTCTTAAAAATATTTTGTTGAGGCTCATTTCTAAGATTCAGCTGAGGATCTGAATTTTTTTCTCAGTAGCTATTTACATTAAAAAACACATTCTGCACACTAGGCAGTCTAAATAAATCCCTCATGGTGATTAAAAATGCAGCCTGTTAATAACATAATTTCCTAATTCTTATGTTTTTACGCTATTTCCACTGTGCTTAGAATGCAGTTTATGGCAAAAGACTGAGCCTGGAACACGCAGTTGACAACTGTGCCAGAGAGAATTCAGCACTGGATATTTAGAAAAAAGTGCTTATGGCGAGCTTTGCAGTTATGACTGTTCATTGTTCTTGGATTTACAAGAAGATCATCCTAGTAATCAGTGAAAGAAATAAAGTTCTGGTTTATCATCATAAACCTTGTACTATATATGTATGTATGTGGCCTTAACTGAAGATCCATCTTGGCACACTTGGAAATTTAAAACTCCTAAGTATTCTGTAAATACAATGGTAATCAAACATGTCTGCCAACAATTAAACAGTATACAAACTTACACAAATTGTGTTTTATAAAGAAATTCAAATAAAAATTAGAAAGAAAATCAGTGCTGATGATTAACCTACAAGTACTCTAGAATTTTAATAAATGTTTTGAAGTGCCATGAAACACTCAAAGATTTGGTACAGATTCTGTGAAGTAAATCAGGTCCATCCACCCAATGTATCTTCCTCTTATAATTAAATAAACATTCTCTGGCTAGAAATTTGTTAGTTTAAAAATATCTTAATACTTCCTGTAATTTTAGTCCATTGCTGAGAAAATAATTATATTTTACCTTAAAATGAAATATAAACCAATTTTTCTGTTTGAAGTATGCTTCACAAGAAGCAGGCTATGCTGGCACAGCACTTCAGGCAGTTTAACTGAGAGCAATAAATTAACAATGGCTATATACACCATTTCAGAAAGTCCACCTTAAAATTATACAACTTTTCCACATACATGTCTCAAACTGTTTCTTATTATGAGTACAGGATCAATCCCTTTTGCAAACTATTTAAAGAGTGGACATTTAAAGAAATCATATGAATCCCTCATTCAGATATATAAACCCCTCATTCGTGAATCAACATTTGCTTTGGAGAAGGGAGGAGGGGCACCCATCCTGCACAACAAAGCAGCAGCTCAATACAGCTGCCATCTGGCTTCCTCCTGCAGTTCACTTCCCATAGCAAACAAGATCCACAGTTTAAGGAGTGTTGGGGAAGGGAGAGGGGCTGCAGTTTTAACCTAGTTTTAACCTTACAGCTTTATGATGAGGCATTTTTCCACTCTATAAAAACCCCTCAATATAGGAGAATGGAAGGCTCAGGAAATTGTTAGTAGGATAGAAAGCCTTTCACTTCTTTGTTTCTGGTTCAGATCCACACCAACTTGGTGGTAACCAAACATAACTGCTACCTAAAGGACTTTTTAATGAAAAGAGTTACCTGATTTCAGTACAATACCTAGTGAGCATGCATCCATATGACTAAAAACACTAAATATAATAAACTCTTTCCTCCTCACTGTGAAGGAATTGCTTCTCACCAGTAGCAGCTGACAACGCCACAGCATAAACCATTTTAACTACACCAGAAGAAATCTGCTGTGTGGTATGTTGTTTCTGCTAAAGTTCATGAAAGCACAAATTTGTCAATTTTCAGGTAATGTGCTGATGTCTATTGTCTTTACCTTACTTTATGTACAAGTGAGAGAAATCTAAGAATCTAACTGTTTAGCTTTGCATTTATAGTGGGGCAGCTAAAGACAAACTGATGGCCATAAAATCTCCTCTTTTCATACTGTCGTCTTACAGTGTGTATTTTACCACATTTACAAAATAGTAATAGACCCAAAGACTCAGGCTGTGTGCTCTGGTGGTTCTGTCAAAGAAAGATAAATATATGCTGAAGTAATGATAAAGGTGCTGCTTTAAACAGTAATATAAAACCTAGCAGTTTACTTGTTGCAAACAGTCCTTTCCCAATAAATTATCATTAATAACAATGAAATCCCTAAAAGGTTTCATTGACCTCGCTGGATTTTTTTTATTCCTTCAGTGGCATCTGATTTTATACACATTACTGTTGAGGTATTCAAACTGATATACAGACAGGTCACAGCATAATGAAAAGTGAGACAATTTCTTGCCATATCTAAAACCAGGATCCAGTTTATAGTCAAAGTAAAAGAAACTTAAAAATTAAACCTTCATGTTGTTGGCAAGGTCAAATGCTGTTCTAATACCATACAGCTGAATGGATAACATCCATTACGACTGATCAGTGAAAAACACCAACAAAATGAATAAATAGAACCCAAAAGCTAATGACCTCAATCCCTAGCAGCCCCTTGACCCTTATTACTACAGCTGCTGGTGTAGGAAAGGATTAAAAGGGGCTAGAAATCATTGAGTTAACATACAAGGGCCCAGAAATTTGACCCTGGTTACTTACAACACATATCCTCTACTAAAAATGAGTGTATGAGAATTAGAACCAGGGCTAGCAAAGGTCAGCTTGAGTGCAGATAAACTAGGGAAAGGGGGACTTGAAAGGCAAAAAGGTTTTATTTCTCCCACAGCACTTTGTTGTAATCAAGATGGTCTAAGAAGTAGGAGTAGGGTTGCTGGCATTGTCGAATATCCTAGATAAAGTTTTAGGATGCACAAACTTTCCTCATGTCTTAATCAAAAGCAGCAGCTATTTCAAAGCTAAATAAAAAAACAACTACTCACCACTAGATACGTAGCACCAAGTCCATACTTCATTAGACATATGAATAACATTCTCATCACCATGACTAAAAAACTGAACTTCCTCATTAATTGAAATCATGCATTCAATAATCATAACTCTTCTCAAACCGCCTCTGAATTACTCCTATAATAAGTTCCTTTCTAGGTACTCAGGTCAAGATCAAAGACAGTAATCTACAAGCTGATACACACAAAACCCCATGGACTTAAAAACTTATTTGCATAAATCTGCAACCATCTGATACACACACACACACACACACACACACACACACACACACACGTTCACTCACATTGGGCAACCTCAGATGCCATCCCATCCGTCCTGAAAAAAAATCTTGTGACACCATCCACAGAAGCATTAATTATCCAAAGAAGGCTTTAATAAAAAGTACACCTTCACAAAAAGATTCTGTTTATTTGAAAGAGATACCTGAGCACCACAGAGGGAATTACAGCTGTCAAATAAAATTGTACTTGGCACCTCAAGAGAAAATTACAACCCAATTATAACCAATTCCAGAAGAAGATGTGATTTTAGAGATATTTTCCAAGAATCACCTTGGTGTTCTAACAGTCTCTAGTCTCAGAAAACTCACCATCAGGAACATCCCAGGTACAGTCCAAAGACACTCAATGAATGAAGACCATATTTGAGCAAGAAACGTAAAATCCCTATTATTACTGTGGTAAATAATCTCTCCACAGAACTACCATGATCTTTCAATTCTACAGCTGCACTTTCAGGAATATAAACAGTCTATTCCAGTAACTTGCCATTTCAAGACCTATGATCAGTGTAAAACTACTTGGAGTGAACAGATACACTCTAGAGAGGATTAAGCACCCATATGTGAACACCTCTCAATAGTCACTCTGTTTCTGATCTTTCATTCCTTCCTCTCTGATGGCTCACACTCTATGCCCTTATGCTCAGGTGAAAACTAGAAACACCTTTCAAATTCTAGTAAGCAAAACCTGCAGCTCTACTGGATGCCAAATGGCATGGATGCTGGAGAGTGGTTTTATAGCACGTTTTAATCTCCCTTCCTTCTCTCTCGGACCAACCAGTGTTTCACATGTGACAAACACCTTTTTTCCCTACAGATAAATGTCTGTGTTTCTTTCCTGTTCTCCCCCAGCCCTATATTATCCTGTCTCTTCCACAAGTACCAACTGCTTTTCTTTCAAAGACGGCTAAATTGATGCATGTCTGCTATCTCTGAGCAACTGTTCTCAACTTTTATTTTGCTGCTATTTCTATTTCACACATGGAAGAGTGACGTCTGTGCCTGTAAGCATAACTTTTTCAAATATTTCATTTGGTGTAATAAAAGATAATACAGAGAGACCTCTTCCTGTATTTCTTTAAAGTCAAGCCTGTTAAAAACCAAAGTAAAAATGTGAGACAATTAAAAAGTAAATAATGGCACAATAAAACTTCAGGTTCATTCTACTTTCAAAATTATCAAACTTAAAGACCAATTTTCAATATTTTAAAGAATTTTTAAAGCATAACCAGTAAGCTTTTTAATGGTATGCCTATAGCTCTGAATAATTAACAATGTTTAATTAACTTGTTTTCTTGAAAACAAAGGAAGTTTGTTTTTGTCACAGATGTATTCACTGAACCTGAATGAAGAAATAATTACTTCCGGAATATGATGTCATGATTCACACACAACAGTGAAGTCAGGATTGGGACAAGCATGAGAAGACACTTTATTGGGTCAATTTTTTTTTTTTTTTCATCATTAGTTTCTTGCATGAAACAAACCTAATGCTATGAAAGAAGTAATTTTTGAACCATCTGTGGACCTAAGCAATTACGGTAAAATGGGAAAGAAAACAGTTCATCAAACAACAGGGATTAGATTTCATGGAGGGTAGGTGAAGAGTTATGCAGTAGAAAGAGATGTTAAAAGCCCTCTGTGCTTCACTTAGGAAAACAGATTGTGCAAAATTGTTTGTGATATTTATGAAAGAGTGTTGAGTGGTGTTAATCTGCCAAAAAAGAGAAAAAAAGACTGAAACAAAAAAAAACATACGTGTAACCACTAAGAAACCAAGGTGTATCTTGCTAACACAGGGATGAAAGAGTCAAGTCTCACAGAAACTTAGGTAACCACATCTAAGAACCCTTACAGAAATTTATTAAACTTTGTAAGGGAAACTATCTGGTTCTTTGTTGCATCTATTCATAAGGCAGCTGCAATACCTCATTTTATAAGCAGAAACATAGTTTTGCAGTTCATGTTTAATAATAGCCCAGTTTATGATAAATTGCTCTTTTGATAACTGCCCTTTACTTTAAAGAATGTCGTTCTTCTGCCTTGTGGTTTATTGTCCATTCATGTTTTCATGGGTAACTATTGTAGCACCTCTCAGACTCTGTTTTACTAGACTAAGCAACCTAAGCTCTTCAATTTCCTTGAGGTTTACCTTATCCCATTCAGCTGCACCCATCTCTGTTGAACTTATCTTTATTAAAAGCAGATAACCAGAAATGCACCACAGTATTCCAGGTGATGTTCAGACATATGAAGCTCTTGTACAATGGATTTAATACTTACCTGACCTAACTATAAATACATCAGATCCACAAGAACCTTCAGCTCTTTAAATGTTTACAGTCAAAAAAGTATAATTTATAGCAGAAATTGTTGTTATTTTCACCTCATATTACAGACTTTCATTTCATTTTGTATTACTATATGCTTCAAAGTTACCCAGCAGTAAAGCATTTTTGCATGAAATCTTATCTCTTGTCTGCTCTAACACCTACTACTTTTTTAGCATGTTTTGTTTTGCCAGTGTCATTAATGGAAATATTAAATCCAATAGTTCCCCAAAACATTCCTTGAAGAACTCTATTTCAGCATCTGATATTTTCTTTTTCAACAATATCTGTGCTCTCACTACACATTTTTTAATCTTAATTTATAAATGCCTTAATTAGTCTACACATTAAGTTTAAAATCAACATCAGTCTATAAATTTAGTGAAAGGACAGTGAAAGGTTACCCATCACAAATATGTAACTGGATTCTGACATTAACAGTAACATTTGTTCTCCATTCTGTATCTGGGAAGTTAATTTCCCATGGTTACAAAAGTCCTAGTAGGGTTTCTCTCTCTAATAATATTTCAGGAATCTGAATGCATGTAATATATCTAAATATATACTAGACCCCTGAGTGTTCTTCCAGTAGGATCTGTTTAAAAGCTCTTCCATAAGTGAAGCAGCATTTGCAACTCTAAAAGACAAAGGTAGGCATATTCTGTTCTTTAAAGCACAGCATAGTGGTAATACAATGCTTTTCAGAAACATAACAAAAACAGGTACATCTTCTTGGCTTAAGAAGATAAAAAGTGTGTATCCCTCTGAACCAGAATGATTTTAAAGCAAAATAAATGTAAATACTGCCACAGTATTAGTATGTACTAATGCATGATCCATTGCAAAATATAAAAAAACACACACAATACTCTTCTGAATTGCTTGCAACTGAGGTAAAGAACAATACACTTTCACCTCTCCTGCAAAGAAAACCAGAGCAGACTCTTCAAGAGCAAATCAATCAATTTTTCTAATTCCAGTAAAAATGCCTAAAAATTTATAGTTACAAAGATATTTCTAAAGTAATAAATAATAACAAAACAAGGAATATTATACTGCTGGATCAATAACAAAATGTGCACAGAAAGCCTGAGAAGTGAAAGCTGAAGTATTGAGTCTAAAAGCCCTACCAGGAAGCTTTTGGATCATTGGATTTTTGGACCAAATCCCACAGACATTCTTGGACCATGTCCCATGGGCTGTTAGAATAAAGTCAAAACCTCCACACTTAATCATACAGAACAATGGAATGGGTCTCACTTTTTGAGTTCATATTAACTCCACAATGAAGTCACAAAAATGAAGAGCTAACTAGCTGTTACTGGATGAATCAGTATTACAATATTCTAGAATGCACAATTACCTATTTTATCATTGACTAAACCAAAAGGTTTTAAAGAAAACAAGAAGCACACATATTTCTTCCCTGGCTTATTTTTGTTTCCACTGATGCATGGTCAAAAAGTGTGACAACAGTAAAAAATAATATATTTTCTTTGCATTTTCCACTAGAGCCAGAAAAGTTTCTTGTCATTCCCAAGCTGTCTCTATTTAACAGTTTTGTAGTTTTGAATCAATTTCAAGCAAGTTGAAAGTTTAACTCTTTGAATCTTTTACGACACTAAAATGTAACTAATAAAAAATTGTTTTTGAGTCAACAGAATAACACAGTCCCTAAAAGTAAGCTGCATCTACACCCCAAAATCGAACCAGAATAGCCCTCCACAATTCAGATTTGTAAATCCTCTTCTAAATGAAATATAATACACTGTTTGTCTTCAATGGACTAGAATATACATCAATACTATATACATTTCACAGTGCTGAACTTCTAAAATACTGTGTTACAGTACTTAGTAAGGGTGAATACTTTTATAAGCTGCACGCAAATACATTACTTTGAAGCTGTTTTACAGATACTGCTATCTGTTAAAATATGACTTGCTTCAAAGCCATTAATCCAAATCAGACTGTAGCATACCTGTGATGTCCAAAAAGCACTAACTGGTAACATTTCCCAATTATAAACTTCATTCTTACAAATGCAGCAAATGAAGATGTGGAAGTGGATGAGATCTCGTTTTGGATAAGACTCTAGTCCTTGTTAAAATGTTATTACTGCAGAGCTGGTTATACATCATCATTGATATAACAATAACAGATGTCTTACTTGTGCATTCCATTTCTGCCTGCCTTTCAGCTATGATTTTACAACTTGTAAAGGATTAGAAAAAATTGCCAAAGAATTTACAAGAGACTTCTGCAGTATTATTTAGAAGACAAGTGTCATATTGTTTTTACAAACTCGTCAACTAACATAACTCTCATTTGAAGGACTATATCATATTTTACTTTCCTACTCTGTGAAATTATTGATTAGGGGCTAAGTTTATCAGTAAAGATTACCACGTGTGGTAACAGTGACAGCTATGACCTAGTGCTAACCATGAGGATTCTGCCTAAGAACACTCACACTTGCAAAGAAGTGCATATAAGGAACAGTATTATATTCTCCCAAAGTGTTTATGAATTATGCTTTTATTAGTGATTCTATATTAGTTTAAAATAGTAGGGGGATTGATCTGAAGCAGTTTCCTTTTTATTATTATTTTACTTAAATAAACAGGAAGATTAGAATTACTATTTTAAACTTCCTTAACCAAGGAAGTGTTACTGGTGTTTCACTATCAAGAATAATGACTAGAACAGGAGTAAACGGCTGACCAAAAACATGCAAAAAGTTTGGATGTGTGTATTTTTGGTTTAAAAATGGGGTTTACCTTCTCCAGTTTGATAGCATTCTTCTCATCTTATTTTTTTTTTTAGTCGTGAAATAAAAACTACATTAAGACTAGACTGTAAAGTTTCACTACTGTATATTGAAACTGTGGAAGAAAAATAACATATTTTTGCATATTTTATTTTTCCCCGTAAAAACTTAATCTATATTTTGGCATAGAGGTTAATGTCATGATTCAGGGAAGGGTTAAGTTTTCAAAGGTGTTCTTAGAAAAGCCTTGTGGCATGTAAAAGACACAATGTGCACACCTGTAAATTCCAATTAATTATCAGCCTGCATTGTAGCTAGAAAATAAGGAACAGTTTTCCGGTTCCCCAAATGAGCACTCTGAAATAGCTAATAAAAATGCTGAAGCCTTAGAATTTAATATTGAACCATGAATATTACAAATAATCATTCCAGAAATTTTAATTTTTGCCACAAATACTTTCTATTATCTCCACTGGAAACTTTCTTCTTCTGAGGACTGCATAATCAAATTCTTAATCTTTTTACATTTCCAGTTTCAGTTTACAAAGTCAAATTTCATGCAAAATCTTTGAGATGTTCTTCTTCAATTATTTTTTTACCAAAGCTATATAAACTCCATTCCCATTCAGTAACTAATTCATATTTCTGGCAATGTAGACGGGTACAGAAATCACACATCCACATCTGAGCTAGTCAGGGGAAGCCACAAAACGAAGCTTGCTGGATTAGCCCTGCAGAGTAAAAGACAACATTGACAAATGTACCACCACACAGGCACAGCAATCTGCTTTCTGGACCCAAGCTGAACTCACATTGACCAGTTCAAGGCACAGAAAGAGCAGCTCACATTCATTTGTATCACTCTGAAGAAAAGAAATTTCAATTCACCTAATTACAGCTTTCCTAAAACTATACCTTTTTTCCCTAAAAATTACTTTATTAGTTTAAAAATTCCTAGTAAAGCAAATTCTGAATTTCACTTAGATGTGGTAAATCAAAGATGCATAAAAATTTAATCAGTTTCCATCTTCAGAAATTAGGCCTAGGTGGTACCCCAAAAATCATGACCAAAAGAAAAAACAGAAGTTTAAAGATAGGAGGTGTCATGTACAGATAGTATGCAATATTTTTACAAGAAAGGCAAGCATTCTATCCACTGACAGTATATATGTCTTTCTCTGACATCCCTAATAAGTGGGAAAAAAGGACGAATAGACTAGTTCTGGGAGCCATTCGTTGCAACTATATGATGATTATATACAGCACTACTCACAACTCAAATCAAAACTTCAGTTGTTTAAAGGCTGAAAAAGACTTTATGAGACTATATATCAAACACTGAAGATTTTATTTTCCTCCATTATTATTTATTTATTTTCTGCAGGCAGTGTGCAAATCACTGCTTTAAGTACATTGGTGTTTACAAAAAAATTAGTTTCAAGGTAAAAAGAAATTCATCCTCCTGACTGGTGCAGTGTCTACAAGACACAGGGAAGATTTCTGTGACACCACTGTATTTCTGTAGAAGTTTCCAGTGCAGAGAAAATGTTAAGGTCAGCTGAGATTCCACTACAACATTACTGACAACTACTACAAACAGTACTCCAGAGTCAGACTCACCAGTGCTGCTGAGCAGAGAGAAGTCACTGACCTGCTGACAATGCTCCTCCACATGCAGCCCAAGGTACCATTGGCCATTTTTCCATAAGGGTACATGGCTGGCTCACAGTCAGCTTGCTGTCCACCAGAACCCCAACATTCTTCTCAGCAAAGCTGTTTTCAAGATGGTACATAGATTTAGCCTGGTTACAAAAGAAAATGCTTAAAGAAGGCCTTTGAGGAACATCAGCAACACATATAGAACCTTAATGAACTTCATCTGTTCAGCATCTCAAAAAAAAGTTTAAGAGGTGATCTGAGCAGCAACACTGAGTTCATATCAATATATTTACTATTTAACCTACAAAAATCAGGAAAACAAGATACAGCAAAACTAAGTGTTAAAAATATAGCTAGTAAAAATACAAGCTCAAATCAGGCTACTTACAATTGCCACTAAATGTAATTAACCACAAAAAATTCAGTCAGAGTCTGTATTTCTGGATTATTTTAAATTAAGAGCTAAGTATATTTTTTGGGTACCACTTTGTCTCAAAATGAGACTAAATCAGGTGCTGAATTATAAGCAGTAATTAATGAAATACCTAAAATGTGTATTAAGCAAGAAATCAGACAAAATTATCATGATGACTTACCTTCCAGTCTTGAATCAGAAAGAATATTCAAATGTGTTAGCAAATTAGATTAGATTTTAAAATCATTTTGAATGCAACTGCTTAAAGAGAAACACAGGAATTAGGCTTTACATATATAACACAAATACTATCAAATATATTGTTTACAATACTAGAACACTAAATACAGAAATCATAAATTCATTTTCAAAACTACATTTTTTCTTAAATGGCATCATCTAGTAAGTTCTTTTATTGCTTTGAGCACTCTCATCAACTTGCCTTGAAAGACAGCCATGCAACATGGCAGTAGTCTACATTTTAACTTACCCTTAGGGACTACTTAACCTCTTGTTTTACTTTTCCTAGAACAAAGCAACGGTAAAGATAACCAAGAAATGATATATATGTCATAACTATGTAAAGGTCAACAAGGTTTAAACATATTGGTTCTACTCATAAATATTTGACTAATAGGAGTGTATTTTTCATCTTAAACCCTAAGATTGGCATCTCAGTATGCAGCAAATTATTCTGACTGAACATGTACAATACATGGTTCCCAAGCTGAATTTTCTCCAGATATATGCCTGAATGCAAATGCCAAAAATCGAGGACTGGCAATAATTCTTCTCTAACCACTCCTTACATTATAAAGATAATAGACTACATCAGCATTAGTCATATAATGTGCCCAATTCTGATCCTGCTTACATCAGCATTAAATGATTTTGGATTCACACTAGAGTACTTCAGAGCCTGGTTTTATACAACTCATTACTAACCAAGTGGAAGCTTCATTAAGATTGTAGATCAGAAAGAGCAAACTAGTTTTATTACAGGGGAACAGGCAACCTCATTCAGGACTGCCTAAGTTTAGGCAACCTACACTGCCTCTTCACATACCCTTGAAGCAACTGGTTTTAGTGTTACTGTACATATTTGCATAATCGAAATACACTCCAAAGCTTCCGTCCCTTTCTCTGACAAAACAAAACAAAAACAACAACCAAGAAAAAAGAGAAAAAAAAGCACACAAAAAAAAAAGCACCAGAAGTCAAGAAAAATATTTTTCTTTTTATAATTGAAAATTGCTTTGATGTGCAAAGAAGTAATTAACGGCTACCTATTTACTACTCTATGGAATGATATACTTTTATATTTCAATTACTTAATGTCTCATACATCTGTATCATGCAGTTGTGTCATCTTCTCTCTTAATTCTTGAATTGAAAAACAATAGATCTGAACAAGTAGTTATGTTATTTTAAGAGGAAGTCATCATATAAACCATTAATATTTTCCTTCATAAAAAAGAGAGAGGTGAGGGGGAACCTAGACAACAATTTCATACATTTCCATGTTTTCCAGGCTGTTGGATTAAGAAGGTTTTTTTCCCCCAAATTGGTATGGCTTGAGTTAGATTTAAAATCTGTTCCCAGAGGAGGCTGATAAATGGATTAAAGTGGAACATAAATTCCCTGTGTCACCCAGTCCCTTAAACCTTGATGTCAGTAACATGCCTAATAATTCCATTATTATAAACGTCAAATATGTTTTACATGTGTTAGAAAGAATAAATGGGTAACAGAAGAAATGGAACACTCAAGAAACTGCAATGCTATTACAATGTTCCATGAAAAAATATCTAGTATCTATATTACAGCGTTCACCCACCAGTATTTTGGAATCTTATTTTCTTGTATTTTGCACACTGAATCCCCTACTATGAGAGACAGACCAGCGTATTCATTGTGCTACACATAGTTTGCTTTCCCTTCAGGTGTTACTCCTATAAGCTAGCATAATAGACTAAAGAGTGAGCAAAGGCAGAATAAAAACCCATAGTGAAATATTTTTAGTAGTTAATTTGAGAAGCACCACATAGGAATCTTGCTTAGAAAATATTAGAATTTTTATTCTACTCAACAAAATGAAATGCCTCAGATGAAGCAGTGTTTGCACTGGATTTTAAGAAAGGTGTTGCAAAGTATAGGGAGCAAAAAAAATTACAACCCTTTCAGAAAAATGACTTACAAGAAACACACTTCCAAAGAAAGACAGGAGAAGTGGATCAGCATTACAATAATCCTGAAACAAGTAAAAAAGCCAGTGATTTATCATTTTCCCATTTCCTCAAAGTACACAGAGAAAAGTGCTTTCATTTGCAATCCATAGGCTTGGAATTAAATACTAAAAAGAAGCTTTCCAAGTTGAACTGGAATAAAATACTAAAACATATTACCAATGGAGACTATAAAAAACTTCATTAGGGAAATCTACAATAAAAAATTAGAAATATTTTGACATGATACAGAGCAGTAATATTTGATACTATAATACACCTGACTGGGTTGAATACATGACCTCAAAGTCAGCTGCATTCAACTTTTTCCTGGTTCTATGGTAATGTATTCAAACAATATTCCAATTATGTAACAGTGAAAATATTTGATATGCAATGAGAGGTAAGAAATGCTGAATAATACATAATAAAGCATTAAGCATTTTAGAAGAAAAACAGTGAAAGAAATCTCAGCTATTTAATATACTTCCATAAATACAAGGTGACAATAGAAATTTCACTACTAGGGAGAAAGAAAAAAAATCACCCTTAATCTACTTCCATATCCATCCTCAAGTCTCCCTAAAATATGTTATATGCCTAAATGTTCCAGACTGTATATAATAAGGTCCTAATTTTCAGGTTGGCTAATCATATATGGCTCCTACTGAAATCAAAACAGCATTGGTCACTCACTGCAAGCCATACCTTTCTTGTTTTATTTTCTTTGTGAGGGTGTGAAAAGGAGGGAGACAGAAAAAAGACTCAAATGAACACAAGAACATACAATTCTACAAATTTAAGTTTATATTGCCAGTTGTTAGGCACTGGATAAATCAGAGAGTTTCTGGGAATCTGTTCTCTCTTTCACAATTCATTCCTAGGCAGAATTTGTTCCTCTTTCAGAGATTTTGATGGAAAGCAATAAAGCACAATACTGGAACTAGTTTTAGCCTGTACTTACTTTTCTGTTTGAAATTCTTTTGGCTGTAAGAAGAGATATAGACAAGCTACCTAGCTACTGTGAGATACTATGTTTCTATGAAGTTAAAAAATAACTGAGGCAATTCAGTAGAGCATTGATATCCCATAACAACGCTTCAGAAATACACCACAAAATTATAAAATTTTGCTAATTAGCAAAAATCCATAGTGCAATCTATTAGTAAACATGCTTGTTATTTCTCTAGTTGTATTAATAATTGTGTTAATTTTATTTATATATCATAACATCATTGTTATTATGTCAAAAACTGTGAAACTTGTACATTATGCCACACATTTTGATGTACAACCTAATTTCAGTCCTACTCTTTGTCTGTATTACAAAACAGTCCCTAATTTCTAATTTTCCCCTCCTCTGCCTTACTTTCATAGAAAACAGTGTACCTCTTCTGTACTTATTTTAACTCTTCAATTTAAAATTTGGTCTCACTTATTCTTTACTGCCAACTGTCCATATCAGACATATTAAGCATTACCATAGCATCCTACTGAATAAGGACATGCAAGAAAATATATACTTAAATATGTATTTTCAAACCATATTCTCCTCTATCGTGTATTTTTGTATACTTCTGTATATGTGTGTATATTTATTTTAAGTTTGTATATATGTGTATGAGAGAAATCAAACTTGAAAGATTTAGCCCAAAACTGTTCATTGATTTGGGCTCTGCAGTCGAAGACACCCAGGACCTGATTTTTCAGAGTACAGCGCCCAATACTCTGTATGTTCAAGGTTCAACTTTCATTAAATTCAGCTACATTGATAGTGCTTAGCATTTAGTGCAATGACACTCTCAAATGTAAACTCTTAGCAGAACATATGCAGGATAATCATATTGCTTAATGACTGGCACCTAATTTAGAGGTCTAAATTGTGAGGTTAATCCCTCAAGGCTCTGCTACCATCAACAGAGAGAGGTAGCCTTGCATCCTTATTTCCTCCCATATGTTGGCACTTATATTTTCAAGGCTGTTCAGTGAGTTGAATTCACAGTTGATTTAGATGAAAAATAATAGTTTGGGTGGAGTTTTTTTTGCATGTTAAGTTTTCAGCTGAATTAGCTGATCTGTCCGACCATGTATGCGCACAATCAGCAGTAGCAATACCACAAATGCACAGGCATTACTCTGAAACGGGCCAGAGCCAACTGGGATGAACACTTTAGCCAAAAGCTTACGTACCAATGTAATTAATTTAGATGGCTGGCACAGAATAACATGCATACTGTATTAAAACAAAAACCCACATACAAAGAAAATTCCATCAAATGATTTCTAAACTTACATAAAAAGTCCAGAGAGGCAAGGATAGAATCCATATTCATTGAGTAGTAGTCCAATTATCTCTACACTTAAATTTTCTTTCTACAGTTCCAGCTTCATTCAAACGGTATGTGCTCCAAATTCTGCAACAAATAAGGTAGGTGTCTTTCAGAAAAAAATCTAATTCATCACATGACTACAGGGATTTTTTCCATACAGTGAATGAAGCTGAAATCCCTTTGGGAAAAAGCAGCATACAGTGGTTAATGCAGTGTTTTAACAAATATAGACAAAGAGGGAAAACTACTTTAAATAATTTAAATAATTATAACTTTAATAATAACTTTAAATAATTGCATTTGAAAACAGAATTTCTTACAATATTCAGAATTTCATACAATTTCATACAGTATTCAAAATTTCATGCAATATTCAGAATTTCAAATAGTATTTTCATATAGATTTCTGTGTCTGACTACAGAGAGTTTAAAAAGGCAAATCCAAGCTCCAGTAACTTCATCATGTGAAACGACAGAAAAGTCAAGTGGTTGGTAGGGTAAGAACATTTTGGGCATGTTGCCATCTCAGTTACAGAAATTGATTTTTATATAACTCATCATTTTCAGCAATCTTTTACATCTTGTTACAGAAAATACATAAACATGTAGCTAAGAACCATAGAAGTGGCCCAAGTCCATTAAAATTGATAGACTTCCTATGGATCGTAGATCATGCCTCATGAGTATAAAATAACATTCTCAATATACTGTAGCAGTGCACTTTTTATTTTCCTTTTTTTTTTAAGTATTTCAATAAGTAAATAAGTATTTTATAGAAACATATATCTGGCATAATAATAGTACAAAAACCAGATTAATTTGTTTCAATGACTTCTATAATAATGAGGAACAAATCTGTAGACACAGAAGGAAAACAATGCCTGCCCTTATTAATTGGTATTCTGGTATTTATAATCATTCTATTGGTTCTACTGATGTCATGTTCTTCACATTGTTGTGGTATCAAACAATCCCATGCACACTTTTAGAGAAAAAAACTTAGGATGATTTACCATCTTATGAAATGGCAAAACAGTTCATGTTTAACAGTGATGCATAGGCCAACTGTTCCTTTTTTGTTTGTTTAGTACATACTGAAGATATCGTGGTTTGTTTCACAGTACAAGCACTTTCAGAAAGTACATTAAAACCTATAAATTATATAAATTAGAACATAAATTGAGGGTTCTCCTTTTTTATGAGGTAACAACGGTATCCTGTGGAGGTGTTTATTAGACCAAGTTAAGTGGAAGCATGATCAAGTTTTTCTTTCAATGAAAAAATGTCAAATAATAAGAGCTGAATTCCACAAACAAAAAAATCACATTAAATAGATTAAACAACTTCCAGAATTTCATGCACCAAACTGAATGAAGGCATTAGAGAATTCTAACTAGCACCCCAATCGGTGGCCAATGAGACTCTAGTTTTAGCATAGCTCCCAATATTAGCATCTACATCAATAGATTGGAAAACATATATGAGTGCTAGCAGTCTTTTTATTAATTTTGCTACAGAGAGCAACATGGAGCAGAGATTTTGTCTATGAAGAAATGGGTTAATAAAGTAAAACGACAGCTGCATGTAAGGCCATAAAATCCAAATCAAAATTTGCACTTTGTGCGTGAATTGACTCTTCATTAATATCATATTCTAATTATCTATTCTCAAAACATAGTCATTTTAAGCTCTGTGGACAATAATGAATGGTATTTTAACTCTGAACTTAGCTGTAAATCACACTAAGCAATCATGTTCTTAAAGTAATAGGAGACACATACTAATATCACACACTACCAGGTAAAACAAAACAAAAATAAAACAATGGAGCAAAGGTCCATTACTTAATGTCCTTCACCAGTTGTGCCCAAGACTACCTACAAGGAAGGATGGTCATTACTGGAAGTCCTCTGCCAGGTGTTTTGCTCTGTCTCCATGTCTTTCTTTTTCCCTTACATGCCCTCTTCTTTTTACCCCTGACTTGTCATTCCCAATTGTTTGTTTTTCTCATAGTTTTTTCCCTTTACTTTCTTCTCGGAAGGAAACTTTGTTTATATAATAGACAGAAACCAACCTCAAGGCAAAAATCAGGAGCAGTTGCCTCATGTAGATACCATGGACACATCTAAGAACAAAGCAAGCATGCAGTAACTACTTCTTGAAAACATTCCTCCAGCATCCAACCATTTGCAGCTCTGAGTCTCCTTGAGCCATGTAAATTTAAGTTTTCCTGCCTTTTATTTTTCTTAAATATTTCACTCAGCTGCTTACTGGATTTATGCAAACTTCCACCATCTACATCATCTTACAGTACAGATGTCCACAACTTAATTACAGACAGTCTGATGTTTATTTGATATAGTAAAACTGGAAAGGCAGTTTGATTGATGGAAAAAAGTATTTAATGGACTTTCTGCTAGGAACCTCTCTTTTTTTTTTTTTTCTCACTGGATTTTTGAATGTTTCATTTGAAAAGTTCTGTATTAACTAATTTAGGCAAAGAGTGGCTTATAATTTGCACACAGAACTTCTATGTTTTGCACTGCACCATGGAAAATGCTTCCCTGCAGCATTCATACCTGAGGACTGTTACCTCCCTATGACCGCATGGTATTAGCTCCTCTTGGTTTCAGTGAACCTTCATGTTAGAAAGTAATGTCCTTTTTAAAAAAATGATTTTGAAATCTACAAAACCTTGATCCAGTAGGAGAGACTATATCCAATGTGTGTACCTAATACGTACATGAGACGTTTGTAGTTTGGTCCATAGACTAATAACTTTGCATTGCAGTTCTAACTTTTATTGTTCTGTGTATTGTAGACTAAAGTGTTATGTGACTGATTTAAAAAAAAAAATCAAGAACATATACTAGTGAACAAGTAAAATGAACAGAGATAGAAGTTATAGATAGCAGCATTAAGGTATTTAAAAACATCTTCACTGGAAATTATGCCACAACAAAGACAGAAAGATGTTGTTTAGTTTTTTTTAAAGAAGAACTATTGATTGTTTTTAAATAAGCAGTAGTAATGGTAGTGAAGGACTATTTAATTATTTTCTTTTAAATCTGTTTCTAAAGAAAAAGCTATAATTACCATCTTTGGAAAGATAGGGGAAAATTACCTTTTCTGTGTTTCAAGAAAATTATATCCTTATGGGCCTTTAAAGTGGATATCAGATTGAAAGAATACCATCTTCCCTCCCAAACATAAATATCTCCTACTACACTCTTTGACAGAGCTAAAGAAAATAAAGTATCTTTACATTAAATAATATTCCTCCTTAAAAGAATGCTCTTTTTTTTCAATTTCACGTATTATTTTTGTTCTCAGCGTGAGGAATAGAATCTGTAATTTGGCTTAGGTTCACTATATTTCCTTTTATATTATATATACATATACACACACACACACACACACATATATATATATATATGTAAAATATTTATATTATGCATTTCCTTATATTTAGGCCATAGTATCAGAAACAGCTGTTCCTAGGAAGGCTGCTGGTTCCAAACAAAACTCACTGAAATTCATGGAAGATCATGAGCTAGAGGATTCTTTGAGCATTCTCAATCAGAAACCTGAATGACTGACCCTACTGACATACCCATGCTATTTGTCGTTCATTCAAGTTCTAGATCTTGTACTCTTGCAACAAACTGCAAAAGTTCTAGCTAAGCTGAGAAAACCTCAAAATGTGATCCTAAATCTTTCAAGAGAGAAAGCAAGGGAACAGAACCTAAAATCTATAAAAATAAGAAATTCAGTTCTTAATCCATAGTTTTAAGCGCCTGAAACCTCAGGGCTAGGACGCCAGTACCTGTATGTAGCTCATGAAAGCAATTAAATCAAGATCAGTGGGAATACTTCTGGTTTTTGGTCACCTGAATGGTCAATTCTCTTCATAACCGCTAGTCTTATATTGTTCATAGAAGAGCATACCGATATTTGAAATCGTAAGAGTTATAAAAACACCCAGCACAGAAACTAAGACTTGCAGTGTACTTAATATATAAATTGTACTTAATAATACTGCTTGCCTAAGTTTGAGTCTTAACAAGCTTTGAAGGAAATCCGAGCACAAACCTCGGTGGTTTTCTCCTAAAAGTCAGCAGTAGCCTTTGCCCTGCGCGTGTAAAAGGCTGCAGCCCTCTCCGCACCCACAGCTCTACCACTAGAGCTTTTATTTTTTCTTTAAGAAGCAAGTAACAGCCATTTCAGCGTGACTTGTGGAATGGGCCTTGGAAATGACGCTTTGCAGGAGTTACACAGCAGGGCTGGCAGCCCGCCCCAGCACAGGCGCTCTCGCACACAGACCCAGCACCTCCGGCCGCGCTGCCCGCTCCGGGCCGGCGCCGGGCTCGGGGCTGCCCCGCCGGCTCCTTCCGCCCTCGCAGGCGCCGTGGCGGCTCGCAGAAGCGATTTGCGGGCCACCAAACACAGCACACCCCCAGGCGTGACTCTGCGGGCGCCCCGCTCCGCCAGAAACGCCCGGGGCTTGGGGCTTAGGGCGCCGGGCCGGCCGGGATCCGCGTACCGCGGCCGCCCCAGCGGCTGCGCAGAGCCGGGCAGCGCGGCATGGCGCTCGCACCGCCCCCTCGCACCGCCCCGGACGGGACGCGGGGCGGAGCCGCGGGAAGCGGCGGCCGCGGCGGCTCGTGGCTGTCTCGGTGGCGGGCTAGTGGTAGCGAGTGCCCCGGGGCTGCCGCGATTCTCTGCCCCGCCATCACTGGCCTTCTGCCCCTCGCCGCCCGGCGCGTCCCGCGCCCCTTCTGCCGCAGCCCCGGCGGTGCGAGGCATGAAGCTGAGCAAAGCCCAGTACGATGAGATAGCCCAGTTCCTGGGGCACGTGCAGCCCACCCGGCAGAGCCTGAGGAAGCTGAAGGAGAAGTTTCCTAGGTAAGTGCATCCCGCCTTCCGGCTCGGCCCCCGGCGGCGGCCTGCGGGCTGGCTGCGGCCGCACTGGGGCCGCGGGGGCCGCTGCGCCAGCTCCACCCCGGGCCCCAGTTCAGGCCCCACACGGTACAAAATCACCAGCACACGCACACAGCCGACGGCAAGCGACAGCTCGCTGAAGCTGCCGCTGGGAGCGGAGTACTGCTCCGCCCTCCGTGACCTGAGGACTTGGCACAAAATAAAGAACGCTTCCCCCCGGCGCCCCTCACACACGTCCAAGTGAAAGCTGTTGGTGTCCTTCAGGAGCCTCTTATACACCAAGTAGATCTTCAGATGTAAATAAAGCCTCAGGTCGAACCTCTGTGGCTGAGGCCAAGTGTGAAATCCATCCTGCAATACCATTGGCCCTGTTTCTTAGGGAGAAGGGCCTTTATGGATCCATAATTCTGTGTTTGCTGCTGCATTCCAGTTGAAACTGGAAAAGGGATCTTTTTACCTATGGCCATTCATGTGCTGCCTTGCCTGAGCTGTTTCAGAATTCTCAAAGACATTTGCAAATGACCATGGGCTAGGATGGAAAGGTATCCATGACAGGATGTGCTCCATGCACCAATCTTCATTGCTGAAATTTACTTGCTACCAGCTACAACAGAGTTTTAAGGAACTTTGCAAGGTTTTTCACTTTCTTTTTAGATACAGGGGAGAGGACTGCCATTGGTTAATTGCCCAGGAAAGCAAATTGGGTTATGTGGGAAGAAGAGTGGTGCTGTTTCTAAAATCACCAGAAACAATACAGAAAAATGTAGGGGGCTGGATACTGTATCTGCTTTGGTGAGAGAAATTTGCAAGAACGCTTTGGTGAGAGAGAGAAATTAACAAAACAGAAGATCATTCATATGCTTCCTGAATATGCTAGTCTTAACCACTAGTGTGGCAGAAGAAACTGACACTGTGTGTAACTTACAGTAAGTGGATGAAGAGCCAACATTGATTTAGGCTTTTAAACTGTCCAGTGAAATCCTTTCTTTTTTCAGGAAAGGGTGAGAGAATTGTGTTATGGAGAACTGGTAATGAAGCATTGTGGTTAGTTCAGGGAGTGCATTGAGTTGCATTTTGGGAACCCAGCTCACTTTGCACAGTATTTCAACTTGGAAAAGCACTTATCATAACAACATGTGTCTAAGGAGCTTAGACTTGGTTTTATCACTTCAGTGCTGATGAAATTAGGAGAGAGTGTTTGTGTGTATTTATGTGTGCATGCATACATACACATGCACATGTTCTGTTTTTCTACTCTTGAGCTGTCATGAAAGAAGAGTAGAATTTGGGTTGGTTTTCCAGGTCAGTCACTATTTTTAGGAACCTGCTTCCAAGACAGATCCATAGGTACATGAGTGTTAATCAAATTTGTCCAAAAAAGACTGGGCTTTTCTGATATGTTTTACTTCCCAGTCCACTCACTTGGTGCTTCAAAAGATCCCTTGAGTCCTCTGTTTCAGAACTTGATGATTCCTGAACAGCTGTGTGCAAGGGTAGTATAGGGTTATTTAGGAAAAGAATTATGCTCTTTTTTTCTAATGGAGCTGACTCAGGTGTGTTGAGCACTGAAAAGCAGAGGTTAGCTGTAGTAGTTGTTTCCACAATTAAGTGGCTATACTCTTGTCTTGTTATTCATATTATGATGTAAGAATGGCCTGTTCTGAATTTTGCTTGTAGATTACTTCTGAATTTTGTTTGCCCATGCTAGGAGAAGGCTAAAATCTTCTATATGAGTGATGAATAGCGATAAGGAAGGTGGCTTGAAATAGATACATGTTAGGATGTGGAAAATAGGCATTCTTTATAACCCTTATCTTTAAAAGAGGCCAGCTGCAAGATAAACGTGTATGCCATCTTAAAGGGGAGGCTTTTTCACTGATGTGTTTGATAACTGTGGAGTAAGTAAGTTTTTCTTATAATCTGGAAGTTCTGTCTGGAAGTCTGGAAGTTCTCTTCTAGGACAAGAAGGGTCTGACTGGACTTCCTGACGGGATTTTTTTTTTTTTTTTTTTTAATGAAAGCCAGAATCTACTAAAGCCCCCCACCCACTTCAATTTTCTAATTTAGCCCTCAAAAAAAATATATTCCAGAATCTATCATGGTACCTGCAGTGTGATGAAGGTGTCCATAACCAGTTTCTCATTATTATATGGTAACAGTTGCTGATTCAAACTGGAAAATACTAACATCCATAATAGCTGCTTTCACCTTGCACTTTCAGTCTTTCCCCGGGAAGGATTCGTATTCCACTGGTAATGCAATACATAAATTGACAGTTTTCAAATATTTCTGGTGCCTCATAGATCTTGGGAGTCTTTGGATTTCTGCATTAATCTGCTCAGTTTTTTTCTAATACTGTCTTATCTCTTGGTTCCTCCTTCAGCTGTTGTATTTCCTGAAGTCTCACATTTTATGCTCCTAGTTTGTATAAAATCTCTGTCATGCTTTGTGAAAGGACCTACTCTTGTTCTGCAGTTTCTCCCTAAGAGTAAGTTGTCATTTCTGTAAACAATTGCTACAATTTAATGTACTAGGTAGCTGCCAACCTGACCTGTGGATCTAAATAATTTTTTAACAGGGTAGTTTGTGCTTTGATATTATTGAACTACTTCAGGAGGTGAGAGTATTGTCATGTGACTTATTAATGTCAAAAAGTCAAAATTAAACTGCTCCTCATACTGTTTATAAGTATTTTAATACAAGCATTGAGAATTCTTATATTTTACAACCCTGTAACTTTCCATACAATATGGACTTAGTCTACTTTGCTTAAAATCCAGTTATTTTGCAAAAACTTAGGTATCCAATTGGTCTTATTTTTCTTTGTATTTCATGCCTGGCAATTACCAGTGTATTATTCATTTCTTTATTCTTAGGGTATCAGCAGTTGTCTCCTAACAAGTTCCCATTTAACAGCAGGGTATTTGGATGACCTGAGGATTATCAAAATGTGATTTTGAGCACTAAGCACAATAAATCTCTGCCAATATTGGATCACTGATCCTTAGTTCCTTTGATCTTTTTCACACATACACCACTGGACCCATAATAATTCTGTATATTCAGTGTTGTGCTTTTCTGTTGAAGTGTACCGTCTTTTCTGCTTAGTTTCTCACCTGAACTTTTCTATTTGCTAATAATTTGTGGTTTTCTTTGTTACTTTTGTATTATATTCTTCAGCTTTACCTTCAGCTATGGGCTCATGTTCTTCTGAGATACAATTCTTCTGGATGAGAGCTAATGTCTAAATTGAATGAGCTATTTTGGGACTGGTTTTAGGCCATTGCAGGAAATGTTCTGAGAAAGTTAAAATCTTTCTTTTCAGTGTATGTTTCTCTCTTAAGTGGTAGTTAGAGCTGCCCACAGTAGAATCTTCAAGATACAAATTACCTTAGCGCTACCTACTTATAGTGACAAGATGTAAGTTAGACCTTTAAAATTCTTCTTTTTCAAAAACTATTTTAACTTGTCCTGGAAAGTCCACCTTCTGAGAGTTAAATTCATATCCAAACTGATATTCCAGTACTTCAGTTTAACTGTTTACTGTTTTGTTTCAGTTCTTCTGTATATGGCAGAATACATTGTTTCTCTAAGAAATTTTTTCTAAAGCTTCTTATCAGTAGAACATAATTGACTTATGAGTAGACCTTTCTCAAGTATATACCTTGTACGTATTTTCCTCTTCTTCTTCATAGCCAATTCTGATTGAATATTATAGTTTTCTTGACCGAATCTTTGTCTTGATTTAAGACAATTTAAAGGGAGCACTCTTAAATTAGTTCTCCTCCTTTGTTTTCACCTGTCCCTTTCCACCAATAAAGAGAAACAAAGTACGAGTAGATATAAGTGAGAAAATAAGAGTTTACTAACACGTGAAATCACAAAAAGCAAAAATAACAGTAAATAACCATTAGATAGAAAACTGCCAAATCTCATTAGCTTCCCCAGAACAAAGAGAGACCCAAAACGGTGGACATACCCTTTCTAAGATGGCCAAGGGAGAGAAAGGAAAATGGCATCATACCCTGCCCCTGAGATGGCGCCTTTGCTGGCAGTCACACAGTCTGGGAGACAAAGGGGCAGGATGGCAGCAAACCCTGGAGAAAGCAAGAGCTTACAGAGTGGTTCTAGGGACAGAGGAGAAGTGCTGGCATGTGTGGGGTCAGCACCACTGCCTGCCAGACTCTGACCATGTTGTGCTGATGTCTCCAAACTGTGGGTGTGTTGTGGGGGAGAAACTGGTCTGTCAGCCCCTACACAAGGTGACCGGGCCCCAGTGACCAGCTGGCTTTGCAAAATTTGCTCCAAAACAGTTTTTGATAGTGAAATGAAGTTTTTCCAGGTGGCTACTATTGCAAGCTCAGGAAAAAACTGCAAACCACCCAAAGTAACCCCTCCAAAGCAGAGCCTCCACTTTCAGCAAATGCTGCTAGCAGAGTTCATTCCCCACGTCCCAGCTCCAACTTATAAAGGGACTGCAGCAATGCCCTTCTGCCCTGTGGTTCCAGTTCTGCATGTGTTGGGTCTTAAAAGAGGCTGTAAGGATTTTTGGGCATGCATAGATATGGAATACAGTAACATTTTGGGTTACCCATGACAGTGTTCTTCTGGTCTCTACCAAACTTTCTAAGGATGTAAGCTTTGGTGAGCCAATTCATTATGATGCTGTCTTGGGGTTTTTTTTAAATGTGTGTTTTTTTCTGGCTTGGTTCTCTTCTGAGTGTTTGAGTTTCTTACGCCATGTTGTACTTGAATTGGAGATTCCAGAAACTTTCTTATGGTTTAAGTTGTCTCAGTAGCCTAGAGTATCTTTTAGTGATTCCAAAACCCATGCTTTTTAAGTTCTTGGACTGAACTGTTGTGAAATGTGTTTCAGTCCATTGAGGAGTGTGGTATTTTTCCATAACACAGTTTGTGTAGTCTGTACTGTTTCTCTTCCTTTTTTCAAGTTGTTAAACAAACTTGGTGCCTCTAGCCCAACTTCCCTTTAGGTTACCTTCACTTGTATTCCTTTAGAAGAAGCATTAGTTTCTGAGACTATTTAGGTACAAACTGTGTTATAGAGATCTTCAAAGTACTAGGGTTTCAAAGTATCAGCTGCTTTTATCAGCTTACTTTTACCAGCTGCTATGTGCAGTTCATCACTTTTGTCCATCTATTAAAAAACGTAGCATCCTGTTTGTGTCCCTTGTGTGAAAACTTACTTCCATGTGATCAGGAGGAGCTTTTTTCACTGTAGAAAGGTAAGGGAATAGATGGATAGATGCAAGAGAACTACTTCTTAATTCCCTCCCCCCACCCTCCCCCGTAAGCAAGAGGAAAATGTGTTGCACAGCTTCATATTGATATACATGAGTATGGCTATTTGTTTTTAATGTGGTAACTTTGTGTTTGATTATTGGAATGCACACACTTTTTTCCCACAGCATATTAAGGGAAGCAAGCTCCTCTACTTTGATGGCCCTCTACTCTTCATTACTTAGTATCACTTCAGTTTTCCACACATTATCAGTAATTGTGTTGCTCTTTCTCCAAATTATTGATGGCTTTATTAAATGACACCAGGCCTGGAAAGCATCTCAGCAAATTTTAATTTTAAAAAAATATATCTGCACAGTAATGTGTTACAGTGTAAGTTGGAAAAAGTAATCTGTTTATTAGCTGCTTCATTTTATCAATTTCTCTGTGGTGGTTTATATTGAAACAAAGGCCCTAAAGAAGTTTAAATATATGGTATGAATATTATTTCTTTTATCAGCAGCTTAAGATTGAGGAAGCATTTTTTCTTTCTCTTTTCCAGCATCATTGTAGCCTCTTGTTTTGTTTTTTAGTGTTGGGGTGGATAGGCCTCTCATTTTCCTCTTGAAGCCAATTTTATTTACAAGGCAATATGTTGCTTCTTTATGAATAATTTTATTATTCTTTGGTGCAGTTGCTTAGATTGTCAAGCAGTACTGATGAGCCCATGATGGTTGTGATGAGAAACAGGAGGGTGGAACTGCTCTTCTCTTTCATCCCCCCTTTTTCTTTTTTCTTTCCAATTCTGTGTTCTGGTGTCTGGAGCCTGCAGATTGAGTTGAGGTGAAAGGACAATTCTTCGTGCTTTGCTCTAGTGCTCTTTGGAGCTGCTCTTACCCGGGAAGGCAGACTGGCAGTGAGACTCATGAGCAGAGGGCAGATAGCTGCCTCCATGGCTCACAGAGTTCGAGGCTCTGAACTCAGCCACAGGATTATTAGACAGGTTGTATTTATGAGCAGGCAGCCTACTGCTGTGTGACACTTCAGTTGTGCTCTCTTCTGCCTAGACGTGTTCTTGTCATAGCAAACCCAACATTATTCTTGTAACTTCTCCTGCTCTTCTTGCTCTTCTGAATAGTTGATTAATTATTTTGAAAAGCAGAAGAACTAGGCTATTTTTCATTACTCTGCAAAAATTAATCTAGCAAATCTCATTTAGAAAGTTGCCTTTGTGCCTGTGAGTGCTAGAAATTTATTCTGGAGAAAAAAAAAAGTTTTAAGGTACATTTTAACTCATTTAAACTCATTTTAAACTTTTTTCTATATTCTCAGTACTTAGAAATGACATAAATTCATGCTCTGCCTATATAAATAATCTCATCATGTGGCAAATGCATTGTACCTGTATTTAAATGTTCTGGACCATTTAACAAGAATATAGATGAAACAGTAGAATTTTCAAACTTTTGTACTTTCTTCTCTTATGTTATATTTCAGAGTAAACAAAGTTTGACACGGAGTTTGTCTTCATCTACTCTATATAGCGAAAACCTAATATAATTTAAAATTTGTTATGTACTTGAAGCTGCAGTAAACCTCACAGGTAAATAGATTGGTAATAAGAGATGAGAAAGAGGTCTTGGGTCATTAATTGAAAAGATAATAGCAATATACAAGTTTCAAGAAGTGACACACAATAAAATGTTGCATATTTAAAATAATCCTAAAATGAAGTAAAAAATTAACTGTGCAAAGTAATTATGTAAACAACTTATAATATTCCCTTCGGAAAGATGTTCTTGTTATTTGAGCCCTTGGTAGAAAATCTACTGTATCACAGCTTTGATAGGCTGAACCAGTGGGCAGTTTCTCTTTTCACTTAAATAACAGTGAACAAGTGTTAAAGAACTTGTAACTGGTTGGATTTGGTATGACTTGCTAACAAACTGTTTGCCAGTGCTTTGACCCAAATTAGGAAGAATACCAATCCTCTCCTGTAATATGAAGTATTATGTGAAAGAAATCAACAATATCAATGTATAACTAAGAAGAGCTATCTCCTTTCTTATTCATCAAATTAAACAGAAGATACTGACTTAAAAGTTAGATATTGATAGCAGTGGGAGGTTTCAGAGTAGAATGGAAAATACAGTTTTGCCCGTGTTTGTGGCTTTCCCAACACCAACAGATAGGTATTAGGCAGAAAACTTCCACTGGCACATGTAAATACTAGATTTTCAGGACATTGGTGCTTTTTTCTTTTAGAAGGGGGTTTTTTGAGTTGTTTGTGCATTAGCTATTAATAGAAAAGTTGGTGTAATATATAACTGTGTGTCAGCATGAAAGTTAATTTTGAAGCAAGTCCATTGTAGTTTTCTGTCACATTTTTTATAGGTGTAACCATCTTCTTCCTTACATGCACTCCCACATATGTTGTCCATCCTAGCAAAATGCAAACCTATTTTAATCATTAGTCTTGAAATTTTGTTTGAAATACACACAAAAAATAAAGTTTTATTTTCTAAATTTTTGAGTACTGATAAATCTCCTTCTTCTCTCTTAATATTTTCCCCTTCCAGTTTGCGAAGTGCTTACCATATGGGAGTACATTTCTTTTCATTTAAAAAAAAAATACAGAGAACAGGACTTATTACACTTGTGACATTCATTTTGGCTGAGTAAAGGGAAATTTTTTTTGGCCTTCAGGAATTTATACAAACCACTTAGAAGCCAATCCTAGAGCCTTTGAAGATTTGATGGTGAAATACAATGATTGGAGGGGGCCTTTTAAAGCAGATGTGGAAATTAGTTCCCTATAATTTGAAAGTGCATTCTGAGTCTGTTGGAACTGTGTGTTAAGTGCTTTTGTTTAATTCAGAAGAAAAGAAATAAAAAGAGAAAAGCAGAGAAAAAAAAAGAAGCAGAAAAAAATACAGAGAAAAGAGAAAACAACAGGAAGAGAAAAATATAGGCAGCAGGGGAAAGAGGTAAAATGCAAGAGAAAAAAATAAAATGGAGAAAAAAGAGAGAAAAGAAAACAAAAAGAGCTGAGGGAGAGGAGAGGAGAGGAGAGGAGAGGAGAGGAGAGGAGAGGAGAGGAGAGGAGAGGAGAGGAGAGGAGAGGAGAGGAGAGGAGAGGAGAGGAGAGGAGGGAGAGGAGAGGAGAGGAGAGGAGAGGAGAGGAGAGGAGAGGAGGAGAGGAGAGGAGAGGAGAGGAGAGGAGAGGAGAGGAGAGGAGAGGAGAGGAGAGGAGAGGAGAGGAGAGGAGAGGAGAGGAGAGGAGGAGAGGAGAGGAGAGGAGAAGAGGAGAGGGAGAGAGAGAGGAGAGGAAAGGAAAGGAAAGGAAAGGAAAGGAAAGGAAAGGAAAGGAAAGGAAAGGAAAGGAAAGGAAAGGAAAGGAAAGGAAAGGAAAGGAAAGGAAAGGAAAGGAAAGGAAAGGAAAGGAAAGGAAAGAATTTCATATGTCAAAGCTAGGAGAGTTGTCTTGGTCACCATGTACACTACTGTGTTGCTTTGTGAGGTTTAATTTGGTTGTACTTTCTGACACTTCTTAAATTCCATGGATGTGATAATCACCAGTAGGATTGGAATATAAGTCTTGTGGCGTAGTCTTTTTCTAAGTATTTCATTCTAAAGCAAGCTTGGTGTCATCAGACAGACCAACAGATGTCTGTAGATTTAAAGGCAAGATTATGGTGGCTGTTAAGGAAGGATGAAGTGGAAGTTTTAACTCTGACCATATGTGCTTTTTAATTGACTTGTGGATTTTAGGATACCATTATATTAGTGTTGCTTGTATTTAAGGAATATTGTGATAGAAATGGTAATTCTTGATTGTATTTTAGAAACAGCTCCAAAATGTATCATTCTTCTGAAACCTGCAAACGAGTCTAGGCTAGAGTTTTATGAGCGTAGGGGATTTGCTACATCAGAATGGAAAATATTTTATTCATGCGTTGTTTTTTGGACAGTCATATTCTGGGTTATATTACAGTGGCACGATAAATTGCTGAATACACTGTCTGCTGAATATGACCTCACCATGAAAAATTTGATGCATTAGAGTAGGAAAGGTTGGAATATATCAACCTTAGATGACAAGGGACTTTGAATTTTGACCTAACACAGATGACCTTTGTGTGCAATAAAAGTGAGTTTAATCTCCAGGTCAAGGTTGAGGTGAATGGTAGGGCAATGTGGATTGGTTTGTACTGGCTATGTCTGGATCACACCTAGCAAGCAAAGAAATCCAAGGTCTTTTGCACTTCAGGGTAACCAGATGCTTGTTTACCTACACTTTACTCATATCTGTTATACCACCTTTAAAAACTTGTGGTAACTCGTCAGCAGCTGTGGACTGTTTCATTTGAAGCTCAGTGTTTCAGAATAAGAGGCATGAGGCATGTATATTCTGCTCCTATAGATCACTGAATAGGTAAATAAAATTTCTTGTCTAGCGCATTGAAGAAAGACTGTTCACGATATTGCCTTGCTATGAAAAGGGTGAAATCTAGAAGCTTTATTTCTTTGACAGCTAGCCTGTCTTTTGAACATTGCAAAGTTTATTCCTAAGTGTCTTATGCATTTAAGAGAAATGTAATTAAGAGAGTTCTGGTACGTTTCACTAGGCAAATACAAAGAAAACAGGTCCTTTTGAGCACTGCATTGCTGTAAAAGGTATTTGATCAAAAAAGCTAAGTTACAAAATGGTTTGAGAGTTGTCTAGGTTGCATAATAAAGACATATAGATGAATTTAAATAAAATATTGTCGTATTTATAGTAGTCACAAACAAAATCTATCTTTTTACTGGCTCGTGTTCTAGGAGTGCTGTTTCACTGACGTACCAGAGGTACATTTGCTGAATACTTTACACATAGAGGAGTGGTAGCAGTGGTGCTGTTGGAAGGAGACAGTTCTCTTTAAATCAGCCAGAGGGGAAAAAAAAAAGTTTGAGACTAATGGAAAGAACCTCTACTCCTTTAATAGAGCCTGCAAAATATATTCTCCAGGACTGATCAGCTCTGAAGGCTCTAGAGGTTTGATGATTGGAATGGCAGGAAATCACGCTTTCAGGACATAACGAATTGACTAGGCCATCCATCATTTGTTAGCATGCGCTGAAACACTGGGTTTGTGTGCAGGGGTCTGTGATTTAGTAAATACTTGGGAGATGAATAGAGCTTACACACAAGGGAAGATATTGCTGTCCTTCAGCAGCCTTAGACACAGATCCCTGCTGAGAAGGCCGTCTGACAGCAGCTCATCAGTAACTGGCCTGTCACAGTCAGTGATGCCCACCAGCCATCCCCAGTATATTAAATGCATTTTTAATATCTGCTTCAGTAGATTTAATGAAGAAAATTTAGTTTCCATACTCTGATCACTGCTTTCTCAAGTGTTTTAAAGCATTGAGTGAAGAAAGGAACTGTGCTGATAACAAGAGAGTTCATTAGAAATCAGAATGAAACAGGGATGTTATTATCCAAATAGTTTCCTTAAAGCAAAACAAAAATGTTTGGAAGAAGCAGTGATGATCTTAGAAACAATTGACCCTCCTGCAGAGGGACCTTATGCAGCAGGCTGTACAGCAGCAGAGATGCAGGGCTGGGAAAGGTGTTTGCACAGTGGTTCTATTTAGAGTGGCAGAGCTTGCCAAAAGGTGAAATTGCATTTCTTATGCTCTCTTGTGTCAGTACCAGAATCAGATCATCATTCTGTATGGCTTTCAGGGTCCAGAGAGGAGGGTGGCTGAGAATGGAAGGGATAGAATAGGTCAAGTTTTTAATTGCTAGCATAGATTTTGTTTTGGCATTTTTGCAAGTGATGCTTTTGATGAAAATAATAGTAGTGTTACATGGTATTATAGAAACTGATACAAGAAACAAATAATAAGACAGAGTGGAAAATAAAACTGCAGTTTTTATAGCTTGGTAGACTCATTGAGAGTTGCTCAGTATTGGCATTCTGTGTGTAAGGATAGTACAGAATTATTTTTTAACTTCATGGCAAACGGTAAGATCTTTTGCTGTCCGTACATATAGATAAACTTCATAGTTACTTGATTTTCCTTCCAACTTTCAGGGAAAACTTCTGTTTACATAAAAGCAAATAAGTTGATTTTTGTTTTCCCATGAGATTCAATGCTTATGATATTTACTTCAAGACAGCAAGGCAAACAATTTGATTTGGTTGCAAACATCTATTTGAAACATTGACTTCCTGAGCTTTTTCTCTCTCAGGAATCCATTCTGTGTTCACAGAAGAGAAAGCAAGTCCTGAATGAGACCTATAAATTTGATTCTTGTATGTGTCAAACCAGTAATGTATTAAATGCATATTATTATAAAAATTTAAGAAGTGTCCCAAATGCTTACATTTTATAACACACAACATATTAAATAATACATTTTCTTGTTAGCAGCTGTTTGCTGTCTTTGTTGGCAGGACCTATGATTTATTATTTAAATTAATGACTACAACCATTTTGGTGCTGATATATGCCCCTTATGGCTTATCGCATCACTTTAAAAAAGAGGATATATGCTTCTGTGAGAGTAAATTTTGTTCATTCCTTTAAGTTCCTGGTGAAAGTAACACCTATCTCTATTTGCAATGTGAAAGTTCCAGAAGCTTGAATTATACTCTAAACTGAGTGAAATAATGCTAAGGATTAATTTCTGTAAGAAAATGCAATACAGGAACTGATCCTAATAAAGCTGTCTTCTAAGACAAGCTTGATAGAGTATTGTTATCAACAAAAACCAACAACATTGAAAGAGGAATGGAAAGATAATACTTTCTGTTCTTCTGATCAGGCGATGGTTAAAAGCCTTGTTCAGGTTTTTGTTTGCCTAGTTGGTACCATACAAGTAGATTTCAAACTCCCATAGTCATTAGTTTTCAGCTTATATCTTATGAAGGCCTTGTTGTCCATGGACTTCAAATGAAGAATTCAAACTAAATGAACTTCTTGTCAAAAGGCTTAAATTTGCCAAATAGGAACCTGTGTCTGTCATGGGAAAAACATTATGGTTTGTGAACAGCTTAGGATAAAAACTTCTGTTTATAAGCAACTAAAGCATTTTTACATCTCTTATACTGTATTTTGGTACAAGCTTTTTTTAAAATTCTTGTGTCCATAACATTTTGAGTAATGATAGTGATATGAATAGGAGATATTGTCCTTTCTGTTGCACACACCAGGATATCCAGTAGCCTAATTGATAGTAATAGTTGCTTTTTGATTGTAACAGTTATTGATAATATAATCAATGTAATTGATTTATATTGATTCTGAATTATATCAATGTAATTGATAGTAACAGTTCCATTGCTTTGTACTGGAGAACTGTTGAACTTCACTATGTTGCTTTATCCTTTTCATCTGAATAAAATTTTAAGAAGTGTTGCTGTCTATCCAAATATGGAAAAAAGGCTTCAGATCAGGATGTTGTACTGAAGACAACTTTATTATTTGGGTGATTGTCCTCTATTTACATATCTGTATTTAGGCCTTCAAAGTCTTGGAAGCATTTGATGGCCTAGTTTCCCATATACCTCTAGAAACTTCAACACTGAATAAAAATGTCCTAAGACAGCACACGTTCTTCTTTCACAGAAAGCAAAATGTTATCAAATATTCCTTTGAACATGACCTGTGTGATAGCAAAGGTAATCTCTTACGCAATGCAGCCTGTCTGAAACCGTTTCAAAGGCAACATAGAAACTGTGACCAGGATGGAAGTAATACTCACTCCTGTGACTGAATTACTATAAAGGGTCTTTTGGAGTTCTCTGTTGTTAATTGAGGACACAGACAACAATAAAGACATCACGTATCTTTCTTTCTATTTGTGGTTGGCTGGGAGATGGCAGAACTTCTTATCAGTCTTCTGTTGATACTGGTAACATTCAGTCCTTTATTGCCTCTCTTCTGTGGAATACAGATGCTCATTTGGAGACTACAACTTGTGGAGAGTACAGTAACTAATAGGCAGAGAGTGAGTGTACGTTTCTATATGAAATGGCTATTGAACATTAGCCATTCATGACATTAATATAAAATGCATGTTGTAAATGCAGCTCTCCTTCAGTTTTCAACACAGCTGAGCAACATGTCCTCTTAGACAAGTGCATTTTCTTAGGGTGCACAAAATACAAAAAGAGAAAAAAAGTTGATCTCTGGTTCTTACAGAGCTTAAAAAGGAAGATCTGCTTTGACCAGTTGGCAGGTACTCCAGTAAGCCAAGCAAGTTCCAGTCCAACTGGAGTTCAATAACCTTATTGCAATGAGTGATCTAACACAGGAATATGTTTTCCTTTATATAGGAGAATATAATTTTTGACCAAAAAGAGTAAGTTGGGCTGCCTTTTTTATCTCATTTGTATTGTGTTCCTTTGACATCAGTAGTCTGAGAAAAAAAGGAAAATGGTCCTTTATGGAATAAATGCATAGTTTCAGTCTAAATATTTTTTTAGCCATATCTCTCTGCTTGATATGTCGTCTAAGTGCTGAGCATTTTTTTCCAAACAAATTCCATTGGTTGCCCAACAACTATTATTCACAAGCTTCCTGCTTACACTTTTTGTTTTAATTTACTATTTAGACACCTCGACAGTGACAGACGATCATTCTTACACATTGTTATTTTTTGTGGTTTCAAGGTTTCTGGATAGAGAATTTTGTCCATTTATCTGCAATAGATGCCTGTCATTCTAACATTTTAAATCACAGTAATATAAAGATAATATTCAAATGTTTCAGCTACTGTGTAGAAATGAATATGTTTTTATGTAGACAGATTTAGGGAGGTCAGCATATATCACCCTACTTGTTTGTATTAGTTTATTTTGTAATTCTTAGCTCTTTAGTTTCTTTTTGCAAGGATATCTCTCTCTCATTGGAACTTTGCATTAGTAGATCAGGATGTTTACTGAAATAACCAGTTGAAATTATTGAAATATGCAGTAGAAAACAGTGTGCTTAGTTTAATGTGCTTCTGAATATTAAATGGAAGTAAAATGTTATATAGACATGAAACCAATTGTTATAGTATATGAAGCAATAGCTGTGTAAACCCTAACCTCGTAATTTTGCAAGTTCTGCTTTATCATGTAGCTGTAAAAGGCAATCAAAATAAATCACGGAAGATGAAGAAATATTTTCTAGGGCTTTCTGTGTGCTTTCAGAAGTGGCGCTTGATCCATGAAATTTTAGTAAGCATATTAAATAATACAATATGATGTGAAACGTGTCAGGTCTGATAAATTATTTTGTATAGGACATTTATACAACATATGGTGAGCTGCTATGTGAACAGCTTAATGACTAAATTATGTTAATCTTTCTTGCCATATTTACTTCTAATTTAAGAAAAGGCATTTTCAAATTTTTATTTTACTTTTTTGATCATGTGTAGATATAAGAAAGGTGTAGGTCATCTCTAAGAAGCCGTGACAGTGATCCAAGGTTCCTCAGCTGTGCAGTGTACATAACACAGATGTTGGGAGAGTCATCTGTCAGCTATGCCTCTCCTATGGAGTTAAAGTTCTAGGGGGAAAAGAATTCGACACAGTGCTGTCACTGTTACATTTTCACAATAGAAGAGCATGCAAATAGTCAACCTCCTGCTTAGCAGTAGTGCCCTGTCTAATGTCTGTGCTGGTTAGAATAAAAAAATAGTGGGTGCATCTAGGGCTCATAGATCTGACAAAGGTCATGCTATGCTGGGCATTTGAATTGGAAATTGTCTGGACTTAGATTTTATAAAGCTCCCACTGTTGTCGGGGAAAATTTCAGCAGGGTTTTGTCCCTAGAGAGGCCTCTTAGGCCCTTTTCTATCCTATGAATGAATTTAGATGTGAGGGTTTCTCTTGCCTTAAAACTGTTAAGTTCATTTTGCATACATCCCTAGAGAGAAAAACTGGCAGATGCTTTTGTCTTGGAAGTGTTTAAAAGAAAACTGCAGAACAGGAACAAGGGAGAGAAGGGGCCCTGCGTGGAGTCCCAGAACATTTTGGAAATGGCCAATATGCAGTTTTCATCAGTACTAAGGCGGGGCGCAATATGGTGCCTGTAGCTCACTAGGGAATATGAATGTTGATTAAGCATACTCCCAGGCTTTGAAATCCTGAAAGCAGTGTCAGAATAATGGATGTTGAGCAAATGTCAAGCATTTGTTAATTTCTCTGTTATTTGGAGTTTATCTACCATGATCAATCAAATAAACTAGTGCTTCTCTGTTGTGGCATGTGTCATTGATATGGTGATTAGGTGGATAGAGGGGCCTTCTGCCTTTTTTTTTAATCCAGGTAACAGATTACATATGAACAGCCATAACTTTACGTTAAATATTTCTTTGCAGTTGGTTTAGTGGAAAGAGATGCATTAACAAAATACTTTGGGAGTGCAGAGAGAAAAAAAATATTTCTAGATCTGCTGTGATAAAAATTACATTTGTGACATTTTTTTCCATTTTTGGCCTTAAAATTTTACTGTCATGAGGAAGGAGAAACTACTTTTATTTAAAAGTTGATAGAGGGATCTTTTACTTATTCTTAGAAGGATAAATTTGAAAACAAAGGATATACACCCCAAAGTACTAATTTATGGCTTAGCTGTCTTCTTCACTTTAAGTCTTTTGGTTTCTAAAAACTAGAAACTTGATCTCAGCATCCTCATATTGATACCCTTTAGTTATAAGTAGAGATCTCTTTTATAAGAATATACGTTCACTTATAAGATATGTAATGTATAATGTATATATGTAAGTTGTTAGTTACTAATGTGTAGACATGTAAACATTCCAGCTGAGAATCCTTTGTTCTCTTTCTCAATTTTCACTATTTTCTGAAGTCCTAATTCTGTTAGTTTGCCACACTTAGAAATTAGGTAACATATAAAGACCTGATATTTGAATGTGAAGAACATATTAAGATTAATTTGAAAGAGAAGAAGGCTCTGTGGCCTTTGCTACTTTACTGTAATATATTAAAACTTCAAAATATGAGAGGATAGGGTTGGATGTTTTCCGTGAGGCATTTTTGAAAGCTGCCTGAAGGATATTATCGGTCAAATTTCAATGAATTCCAGTGAAGTTTATTTAACACCCTCCCTCATTGATTTTTTTTTTTTTTTACTTTAGCCCTTATGGACTTTATATGAAGACGGTAATGTGTATTTTTATTATGATTTTGATAAGTCCTAAAAATTTAGAAAGTGTCAGTGAATCATGCCATGTTATTTGATGAATGCTGAGGTCATCTTCAGTGTATTTTAAGAGAGAACTAATGTTTGTTCTTCCTTGGCTTCCACATTTATTTGTCAAAGCCTCTAGGCTCATTCTACCAAAAGCAGTGAAATTTTGGTGCTTAGCGAATGTGATGCTATAGTCAATCTAATTGACTGTTTATATCAGAGATTATTCTGTTCCATTAGTGTTCTATTAGATTCTTTTCCATGGAGTAAGAGTTCTGGAAAGCCAGCCTTTCCTGCAGTGACACTGTGGGAAACAAAGCTTATAGTCAGTGTATCTATTTTCAGGGCAATATATAAGGAGCACCAGAAAAATCCTCTGGAGAAGGGAGGAAGGGAAAAGAAAAAGCCTGTTGATAGGAGTAGAAAGGGTTAGAGAAGTTTTAGGATTCACTAATGTAATGTTGTGATCAGCTCTTGTGATGTCCCTTCATATTGCCTGCCAGTTTTAGGTAGACAGCTTTTTTAAAAAGAGAGTGCTGGAAGAACACTAGTAAAAAGAAATAGCTGGATTTCCTTCTTGTGCATATCTGCAATCTTTCCAAGGGGAAGTGAGTAGTAGTATTAAATTAGTTTGTTCCCTCTATGGCATAATAAGCTATATCCCTGGGGCTGAAAGTAGGCTTTGTAAATATCTGCATGCATGGTACGACAGCTTAGATATACCAGACAAAATACTGCATTCTTGGGTAGATAGACAATAATTATTATCTTTTTTTTTTGTTTTGTTTTGTAATTACAAATAGCTTAAAAATTGTAATTTTTTAAAAATTATAAACAATGTCTAGGGCCCTAAAATCTCAAGGGAACTAGCTATAAATGGATTAATTTCTTGCCTTGAATCTACATGATTATCAAAATGGGAATTTATTAAAAACTATCACTTCTGTATCATCCACATTTGATTCTTGAAATTTTATCCTGAGTGTATTTTAGGTTATATCCTGAATGGGAAAAATCAATAAGATTCTAACTTGTTTAAGGAATTAACAGTTTTGATTGGATAACTGGAAGCTTTTTTTGACTTAAGATGTTCACTTTTTACCCTGGAGAAACCTATGCAACAGTGTGTGTGCTTGGCATGTGATGCATGCAAATGCTAAATACAGTAGCAGCATGAGGCAAGTGTCATTAACAGTAATTTATGTAATGAAAGCCACCTGGCTGTCTTTGTAATTAATTGCTTGTAAATAATAAATTTTAAATGTAGTTTACAGTTTTCTAAATTTGATTATATATTTTTAGGAGCAAATTGTTTAACGGTGTTTAGGGATTTATTTAGTTCAGCACATATATGCTTTTTTACATGCAGGCTAATTTTTTAATACAAAATGAACATCTAGTTATCTCTGAATTGCCATTCAGTCATAAAAATAGTTGGCTAAAATGCTGAACTTCTACAGGACAATATAGTTTTGTTGAAAAAAAAAAAGCTATAAAGTGGAATTATTTTCACCTTTGTCCCCAATAAGTAAATTTGAGATTGAAGTCTGAAAAATGTGCCTTAATTTCTGGTCTATTTCTTTTCCTGGGCATAAGAGGAAGTAACACGATAGACTAATCCAAACAAAATGAGGGGGTGAACACAAAATAAAAATGTCGAATATTGCTTTTCACTAATAACCTACTGAGTATATTTTCAATGTGTGGACCTTGGCCCTATCAGTAGGGCAGATAGGAAAGGAGAAGGATAAAACCCTGGTTTAAATTGTATCTTCTTCACCTTAACTGCTTGTTGAGGTCCATTGCTGTTGCACCCAGGGAACATCCTTCGCACAACCATCGCATAAGGAACTACTTCCGTGTATTTCTATCTAATGGTTCTAAACGTTTAGATTGTGCTACTGTGACGATGTCAAACTTGCAAACATGTTTTTGGTACAGTCTTACCTGAAGTAAATTAAAATAAAATGTGAATGATGTATAGTTGAGTGCAAATGAGGAGTTCACAGATGTTTTGCCTTTTTCCTCAGTCTCTGGTATGCTGCTGTACGCCTCTGCTTTAGGACATTCACTGATTCTTTCCTGGATATTAAGAAACTTCTTGCTAAGTAACTTGGAGTACTTGAAATCAAGGACGTAGCAGATCATCTACTTTTGCTAGTCTCGAGCGTTGGGTTTTTTTAAATTTAATTTTCTCAAAAAATTCAATGGTAGCGTTAAAAGCAGAATTATTGAGAATAACAGGAAATGGAGATGTGGTGGACAAGTGCTGAGGTTATCAAGGTGTATGTGGAGACAACCCCTATTTGACTCCAATCAGTTGCTTTGTCAGTGCATTCCCTGATTATTAGGTACTTAAAGGGTACCAGACAAGTTCTGCTGTCTGTAAGGTGAGGACACTCAGTAGTCATTGAAGCCTAATGTCAGAATATTTGGGAGTTTTAATTTCACATTTTAGGATGGACAGTGTATTTCATAAGTCCTTCTTGTGAATATATATTGTTCTATATTACATCTGAAAATATTTTTCAGTTTGAAAATTTGACCTTACAAAATAGTTTTATATTTTAATGGAAAAGACTTGAAACATTGGTGAAATAGTGTTTACTTATAGTGGTGTCGATGTGGATTTGGCATTGGAATAGGTTCCAAACATTCATGCAACAAACCTTGTTTAATTTCAGAAAGAAATTATATCAGAACAGTATCTTCAGCAAATTACTGTCTATTTTTACAACTTGTTTACTAAGGTTATAAGACTGAAAAAGTAGTTTCTTTTTGTATGGACCTGCTATTCTTCTATGTTTTTTTAACATGTTAAGTATTTATCCACTGTTAAAGCATGATGCTGTTCTTCTCATCATAACCATATATATATGAATGGAGAAGCAGCAATTTTTTCTTCTCTTTTCAGGTTGGGAGATTGGTCATAAATACTTTGTAATCATTTGAATGTGGTGTATTTTCAGTTACACTTATTTCTGTTGGAAGTCAGATTTTTGTGGTGTGGGTGAAAGAAGGTGTAATTTATCTCTGCAAAGAGCTAGCATTATTTTGGGATCATTGTGTGTATTGGTTATTTGTACTTACCACTGTAATTTATTTTTACCACATCTGATACAGATTGTTCATAGTCTGCAGTTGTTTTAAAATATATTGTTTGTTACAAGAGACACCAAAAAATTAGGTGTCTACAGGAAGAATTGGTGCTCTGTTCTTAAAGGAACTTCTAAGTCTTCCTAAATGAAAAATCAAACAGTATCTAATACTGGCAATTTTCCTCTGTCTGCTGCTAGAACTTATTGGGCAACTAGGTCAGACATTATTAAAGTTCAAGTGGCCCAGTGGGAAAAGTAATGGCCTTACGCTACTATGAATTTTAAATGCTGCCATTTCTATGTATTGCACCATCATCTGTTCTCGCACATCACTAAATTGTATAGAAGTTGTAGGACCAACCAGTGTCAAGGTCATAGAAGTGATGACTCTTCTCAAGTAGCCTTCGCTGAGCTTTGTCATACAGTTATACTCATAACCCTGACTATAGGCAGCAAAGTTGTATGCACATGCCTGAATTTAACGTTTTTATTACCATTGAATAGTGCAAGTCTGCAATGCAGGATATCTTTCTCCTCAGAATCTTTACTTTGGGTTTTATTTTTGATCCTGCAAAAGATATGAAATTGACTTTGAGGTAAAGGCAATTTTTAGGGATCTGTTTTTAAGTCTTTTGAGTTGAGCTGTTGTACAGCTTACTGAACTGGAAATCAGAGAATTCTAAAATTGACTAATGCTATTGTTCTTCAGATGAGCTTGAATTTCATCTTGATTTTAAATCAGTCTGAAATGAGCATATCATCATGTACTTCATGATGATATCTACAGCCACAGCATAACAATAACAACAATAATGATCATTATAAGAACATTATTAATAATAGTAAATTTGTAATGGGAGTATTTCCTCTACAGAACTGTATTGACTTGGAGTCAAAGGAGTAGCTACCAATAATGCTTCATTATATAGAAGGCTTCTTGCACAGAAATAATGGTTTTTGTATTCCAGATTTGAACTGTTGTAGCTGGAAAGCTGGAAGATGGCCACTTCATTGAAGTTAGCATGTTGTAATTAAAGAATTAGATACTTCTGTGTTACTTAGTAACTAATTCAAACTCAGCTATTGATTTAAAAATATTTACACAAATGTATCTAGACAAGTATATTGATTTAACTTAAATTGGTAATTCACTGACTTCTGATAAATCATCGGTAGATTTGTGAATGATAAAAGTGCAGAGAAATACTCTGCTTTTTGAGAATTTTCATTCAGAGAAGTGACCACAATCGTAGTAAACTATAGGAAAGATTGTAGTGTAAGAGGCTACAGTGAAGAAAGATTAAAGCTGTAACTATACTAGTGGTTAATGTACCTCCTTTTTTCCATGTTCTTCAGTGCTTGGATGCATAGAGGCCTAAGTTCCCAAGCTTTGGGTAGGCCTTTGGTATTCCTGAGATTTCCTGGATTCTCTTTTGGAATCATTCAGACTACTGAGAAGCCTTTTGTTGCCTGGACAATCCTGACACGTGGAAGAAATTCTGACAATCCACTAGTTATATGGAAGTTGACCATCAGACTGGCATTGGGTCATTTACAGATGTAACTGTGATGCTTGCTGCCCACATCCTGCTGTTCTGGGAAGCCACTGAGGCTGTATGCATCTGTGCATATTATGCATTTGAAACAATGCTGCTAGATCTATTTGAAATCCATTACTGACAGAGTTTTTACAAATTAGAGTGGGCTGGTTAGCATGTGATAAGCAGTATAAACATTGCTTCCTTTAGGAGTCCCTGTTCCAAATCATTTGCAGTACAGAAGACAAGAGTTTGGCTGTTTGGATTTCTTTCATGTCTTTAATAATGTAACAGGAAAAATATGTTTTAGACACATGCACTGAAACATCAGGATAGATGTGAGGAGAATTTCCCTTTCACTACTAATCTTTTAAATTTGTTGGATTTATATCTTTCTTTCCTCACATCAAGTTTAAATCTGGCATGGCAGCACCACACAGTTCTAGTCCTATTACTTTTATTTTAATACTCAATATTATATCTTTAAAAGTATTTTTAAACTTACTGTATATGGAAAGGAGAAGTTCTTTGTAGTTAAAGAAATTGAGAGACTCTTGCTATCCACTTCAGAATATATCATGAAAGATATGAGTAGCGCTGCATACTCACTAGAGACTGTGGAAGGAAAGAAACAATTTCCCTCCTTACTTGAATTCCTGCTGTAGCTAAGTGGCAGTCTATGTTCTTCAGCAAGAAGGTTTGACACTGCAGCTTTGGGATTTCACATGTGACAGTTTCTGAATTTTGGAAACATATCCCCTGCCCCTACATTCAGCTTTTTAACCAATATATTTATTATTTTAATAAGGTGGAATATTTCATTATGTGAAAAGGAAACAATGAAGCTATTCTGTTTATATATAACATATTTGTCTTATGGACTATGCTTTCCCTCTGCTTGTTTCCACTTGTGTTAATACTTCTGGATTAAATACATATTTACTCTTTATTTGGTAGGGTGTTTTTCTGGTTTTTGGGGGGTTTTTTTACAGGTACTCTTCCTTTGTTCCAACAACTGACTTTTTACTCTTTATACTTGAGGCAGCAAGTGTGGAGTTAAAAATGAGAAAAAGGAAATTCATTCTAAAACATGAAACATGAAATAAGTGGAAACTTGCTTTGCCCCTACAACTCCATGTTTTCAGTAATCTCAGAAAATAAAGTAAAAAACTGTAAGTTTTATCTTATCTGTAAAGAATTCATTATTTGCAAGGGTTGATAATATAATATTTACATAACATTTGTTATGCTTGGATTTTCTCCTGGTGAGGTTGAAGTAAGTAGCAAGTATTAAGCTGGATAGCACTCCAAATCTTGGTTGCATCTGCAATTCCATTTTGTTGAGGTGATGGTCTGGTACAATTAAATTGCTTTCGTCATTACTAGCTGCTTCTTAGCCAAAGTTCTGTATCTACTCAAGCTACGAAGCACTAAACTGCTTATATGAAGTAGTAACTTATCTGTTACTACTTTATCTGTGAATAATCATTGCAACACAGAATATTTCTGAAACACGCTTCATGGATTATAGCATTCCTTGTCTACCGAATTCTGAGATGCATTAGAAGAAAATGGTCTAAATTTTATTCTGACATAGTAATTGACCAAAGGGCATATTCTTTTCCCAGCACCAAATCTGCAGTTTTCTTTCTAAGCTTGACTGATATCTCAGTTCTTAGAAATAATTTCTCTTATTCCTTTTTCTGGACTGACTTGGGCATCCCATTCTAAATGTTCGATTTGTGTATTAGAATCATAATACTGGGGGTTTTTTATGGCAAGCATCTTTTAAATCTTTGTGTGCTTGGAACCTAAAAATTATACTTTGTGTTATAAAATGAAAGTAATTTTATCTTAAAAAATGGCCATTTTTGGCCACAGTTTTCTGCTCAAATCCACTTACATATTGACAAGAGCAAAAAATACATCAGGCATTCAGATGGAAGTATGCCACTGACATCAACACAGAGTAACAAAAGGTAAATTGGCATCATTGTGGATGTCAGTATACAAGAAAAAGAGGATATCTTAAGAGTGAGGCTGGTTGCTTTAAAAAGAGCTCTGGTAGTTAGATTCATTATTATCTGGAATTGCAGAAGAGAATATTTCCATGAAAGTTGTCGCTACAGAACTTAAGAGAAAAGTTTGCTTATTTCCCTGGACAATATACTTAGTTCTACAAGAGGAGTAACAAGTTAATTTATTAAATGTTTAAATGAGGTAGTACTCAGAATTATGACTTCTGGATTTTTTTTGTTTGTTTCAGAAAAATTAGCAATTATGTACCTTGGCTCTACAGTTGTTTTTCAACAATAGAGTCTGCTTGCTGCTTTGAAGTCTTGTGTAGAGGTATCAGAGGATGGATGGAGCCCTGGGAATTAAGCTGTTCCTGTAGAAGTAATGATAACTTCTGTGGTAGTATCCCTGCTGTCAGTATCAGCAGTTGTGATCATGCTATTCAAATGCATGTTCACAACTTCTCTTCCTTCTCCAAGTACATAGTATTGTCTTTTTCAGTGCTTTCTGAAACCATGATGTTTCAGTTTTCACTCAATGGGATCTTGCAATATATTCTACATCTGTGTTTTGAGGAGCTATTTCATTTTACCAGGAAGTTGTCTCAATGAAATTGCAGCAAGCAAACGCTGAGTGCCAGATGAGTGGTTTTACTGTTTAAGACAGGAACTGTGTTAACCAAAAGAAACATGGAAGCTGCCATGTGAAGATATAAATCCACTTCTCCTAGAGAAGGGGAAAGATCATCCAGTAGTAAGGTTTGAAATTCTTTGAATGATATTATTGAAATAATTCTCTTTGCCCCAGTGGTAAAGTTTCTGTACTGCAATCCAGTATATCTGCACTGTTATTGGAATTAATTTTGTCAATATTTGTGCTAAGTCCTAAATTATCTTAACAGCTGGAAGCATAGGAGAGGAGTGTTGAATTAAATTGAAGTAGAAGGTCAAAATACAAGGACACCAAGGGGACAAATAAAATGGACAAGAATAAGCGAAACATTTAGTTTTGAGAAGACCTTGTGAAGGTCATCAAATCCAACCATTAACCAAGCATTTCCAAGTCCTTCATTAAAGATGGAGTGTAAAGGGAGGGAGGGATAATGGTCATAGGTTTTTTTGATGTCACTGTCAGTGTATAATTGGATAATGGTAGTATAAGTGCAGTTATCATACCTGGAATAGCCTAAAACCTAAAAAATTGCTATGACAGTGGAGGAGAACTCAAACCAGAAATCTAGTCAAATGCTGTCCTTATCTGTTTTGGGTTTTTTTCCCACATCTGTCTCTAAATTCAGTTCTACCATTATGACCATGTAAATGTACAAGGTAATAATAGTTATGTGGTGAGCCATTAGGGGGCCGTATGTATCCAGCTTATTTATAGCCTGCAGGTTTGTTTTTTTTTTTAATCAAGTTGAAATATCTTAGCTTTCTGTATGTATATAGCCGGTGTGAGTATATAGTCTTAATTTCTTTCCTTTTTTCACCTTCTAGTTATTACATGTGCAGGTTGCAGATTGTCATACTTGGATTGTGTGCATTTTGAAGAGGCTTTGTGGTATGTAACTCCTGGCCTCTGTGTCACATGTATATTTGAATAAATATTTATTATTTAAATACTGTTTATTTGATTTAATAGAAACTTTAAAAAAAATTAAACTTTCTACTGTATTGCACTTATTTTTTCTGTAATTCATTAATTTAATAAATCTGTATATTAGTCAGTTTGTGTTGCTATCATTTTTCTGCAGTTGTAACATTTAGTGTCAGTGAGTACTCAGGGTGAACAGTCCCATGTGTAAAATACCAAAGATCAAGGCTCAGCTTACTTCTGTCACGCAGATGTTGCACTGGGCAGACAAGCCCAAAATACAGAGTTATGGCAAAAAGCCTGGAAGCACAGCTATGGATAAGACATACTTGTAAGTTCTTTATACAGCGCTGCATTAATCTAGTCAGTTTGTTCCTAATTCTTCAGCTGCTTGGTTTAAAGGTAACACTATACCATGCTGCATATACATGCTCTGTTTAGCTCTGATCCAACCGTTGAGTTTTGTGCCTCACTGTTCCCTTTTGAAAGTCGGAGTAGGACTTCCCTATCTTAAATGAGTATTTCTCAAGTGTGACAGTTGGAAGGAGAAGGGTCATTTATGTATGGAGAGAACATGTACTTTTAATGTAATTATGATATGATACTAGTCTTAAATTCACATACAAGAAATCTGACAGAAGAGTGAGACTTTAGACACTGTAGAATCTTTGAACTACCTATGCTGTGCCATAGTAGGTAAGTTCATGAAATGAAAAAATGTTAATTATTCATAAGGCTTTGCTGTACCATAAAACTCGATTTATTGAGACTATAATTTGTTCAAGTTGCATGTAGTAGAAAAATATATCAGGAGTAATTAGTAGTGTTCAGGATGTGATGAGGTAGATATATCCACAGAGGACAATTGAAAACAGTAGCAGTGTGGTATTGATTGCCTTTCAGAGGAAAAAAAATCTTGTCTCATTTCTAAATGTTAACAATTCAGAGAGAAAAATTCCCACTTGGGAAGAATGCTTTCCAGGTTGCTTCATTGCCAGGTGTTTGACATTGAGTGGAGCCTTAGATGAATGAAGCTTATGGCAGCTTTTGGAAATGACCGACTCCCGGGAATCTTGGCTTCCTGCTGTGAAAGTTTCCATTTTCAAAGCACATCAGTTTCAGTGGGAATGTTCCACTGGTCCCATATGCTACTTTTGACAGAGGGGGAAGTTTTTAACCTGAATATGAGACAGCTACTGAAGAAGTTCCCTTGCTGCTAAAAAAATGAATTTCAATATGTTGCCAATGAACAAGCGGTGTGTTCCCAACTGCTGATGGAATTTTACTCCATCAATTATAAATAGAAAATTTGCTTTAATTTCCTTTTTTTCTCTGTTATCTTTTAGCTCCATGACTTGTTCCTGGTAGGACTTTTGGGTTCTGAAGTTGAATCACCCAAACAATGTGCTGCTTTGGTTTGAAATTCTTGCTATATTTTCCTCCCCTCCCTCATATGCTCTCTCCTTGACCTAGCAGCAGGAAGCCTTTGTCTGAGGTGTTCATCTGGAACAACTTTTCCACACTTGTTTTCATGTTCTGTTAGATTACAGGGCAGCAGGCCTACCTTTGAAGCTCCCTTCTCTTTTGTTTCTTTGCAGTGCACTCCAGTAATTAACTTTGTCCTTCTTTTATTTGTTCCAGTCAATCGCAGTCCACTCTGCTGAGCATCTTCTCCCAGGAGTACCAGGTTAGAAGTTTTCTCCTTTGTGAGGGTTGACAGGTGCCTAATTGAATGATGAATGTCCCTTTATTTCTTTGTAATTGAACTGCCAGCTTTCTGATTGGTTTGGAGGATGTTCCTTTTTCCACATCAAGCACCGCCTGAGTCTCAGTGGATGGCTGCCAAGCCTACCCATCCATCTGTCTAATAACATCTAGCCTTTGCTTATTTGGTGGACCTGTAATAAATTATGCTAAACCATTATTATTCTGACAATAATAATTTCCCTGTGTTGCGTGGTTCCATGTGCTAAATGTTTGCTGACTTGCACTGTCAGTGCTGCTTTCCATTGCTGACAGAGATGATGATAAATGACCATTGCCGGAGTGGCAGAAGGCAAGAGAGGCAGAAAATGGAGTCATTTATCATGAGATGACAGGTGTCAGTCAAGTGGCAAGTCTCTATGGAATTACTTTTTGTAGTTTTTCAAATAAGTTGTTTTTAAGCAATGTTCTTCCTGGTTAAAAATGCCAATTGAATTGTAAAACTAGAGTGCACCAGACTTAGATGGAATTGAATTGAGGGAAAATTAATACAAAGGTTGAAAGAGAGAACAAGTTTTTCTTTGCCCTCAGCAGCCTTCAGTAAACTTATTTAGATTCAATTATTGTGACCTTACTGGCTTTTACATGTGGTACATTGCGGTACAGTCTGAAGACGTTCAATTCAATAGGTAGATTGAATGTCATTTCTGTAAGGAATCTGAAAACATGGTTCACATCTATCAAAGTGTATCCAAGGATCGAGTGTATGCATAGTCATGATTTCTATATTTTGATCTATGACACGTTTGTAAAAGTCCTTGTTTTTTCATTTTTCTAGAAACAAATCAAAAGAACACATGCCAAGCATCACACTGCTGAAGCTATCGAAACTTACTACCAAAGGTACGACCTCCCCACCCCATTTAAAACTCTCATCATAGCTACTGATTTTTATGGCAGTTGTGATTAAATTAGCTCATGAAACTAATTTTATATAACAATAAATTAAGAATTTGGGAATATGGAATGGTTCACTAGAAGTGTTTTTCACTGAAAATACAGAAATTTTTGGTCATTCTCATTAAGAAAGAGTTCACTTCCCTGACTAAGCAGATAAGGATAAGCAAATGTATTTTCAGTGTATGTGATGGAATTTATTATGTATTGCCTGTAGTTTTTAATTTTTAGGATTTCTGTGTCAAGACTGATTCTGATGACTTCTGTACAGCAAGAGAGCTTGTTCTGTTACAGTTGCTTGTTTAAAACATTTGTGTTACATTACAAAAAGTTACATATTCATGTATTGGCAGTTAAAGCATTAATTTTTAGATCACTCTTGTTTTATCAGCAGAAGCGTCAGAAATAGGTTTTAAGGGAGGATGAAAACCTTTATGTCATTTTACAATTGTTTGCATCTTAAGCTAATAAACTATGCTTGCTATGCCTTGTAGTTTTTCTGTTAGTTCTATAGGCTTTACTAAAAATATTCCAGTGACATAATTGGGGCATAGTGATAACAGGTAAAGATATGCAATTAAAATATTACTTTGTAGACTGACATATCTGAAGAGCATGCATGGCAAGTGAATTCATACTTGTGATGTATGATATTCGTGCTTAATACTAATCTGTATGAATCAAGAAAATAAACAAAGAGCCTTCATTTGTAAACAATTAAATGTGCTTCCACCAGAGTCATGTATTTAAAACTTAACCACAACCTAATTATATCAGACACTTGTTTAGACTCTAGTGTGAAGTGCACTAGTTTGGGTGCTTGATTTTGGCTTTTTAGTAGTTGTATTGTTCTGTAAAATTTGTATACTGGATCGTATTACACTTTTCCTTGGGTTAGTTCTTGTTTAGGAAGAATGTTGGCTTAAAATTTTGTTGTGTTAATAACATGCATATACAGTACTGCTTTTAAATATTTTTCAATAGCACAGTTTCAGTGAAGTGGCCTGTGGTAATTGTAACTGCTATGTAAGTAACCCTTTTCTTAGAGTATGTATACATCACTAGTTCCAGCCTGAAACTTCAACCTGAAACATGGGACAAAATTTTGCTTTATGCAAAGCAGCAGTTGTATTGGTGTCAGTAGGGTTGTAGGTATGATTAAGTTTGTCTCACATCACGTAGGGGGATTTGGTCTCCTGTCTTCTTCCGTAGTCTGAAGTATGATAGCAGTACATAACTAATGCATTATGTATGAAGCTGTGTGGTAGTGGTAGGGAAAATCATTCTTTATGCTATTTCTGAGTGTGTCATTTTGCAAGTGTATTTACATGGCTGAGTAAAATGCACATTTTAAAATCAGAGATGTTCTGTTCAATAGTTAAAAAACTCATTTGAGTCCTGTTTTAATAGATTTACTGTGTAGTATGTTTAGGAGGCTACAGAAGCAGACAACTTGAGTTAGAAGCCACTTTGAAATACTTCAGGCATAAATATGACGAACATGTCTTCTCCTCTGCTCTTCTGTAGATCCACTTTACTGCTGTAAACCCCAGTCTGGGCGCTATGCTCCTTAGTATTTCTCCCAGCATACAAGCAGATAATTGTGCTGTCATTGCTTTCTTAGGTCAGAAACTACCAGGTTTAAGGCAGACGTTTCCAGTGGTCCCTGTTAGGGGCAAGTAAAATAGTGAATAAAGTAAATAGTAAATAATAAATAAAGTAAAATAATAAATCAATAGTAAATAAGAGTAAATAAAGTAAATAAGTAAATAAAGTAAAATAGCAAGTAAAATAGTTGAGTAGAGTAGTTTCTTTTGCTTGGCTGCGACTAGTCTGTAACTTAGGCAAACACAAAGTACAAGAAGGATCAGCAAGTTTTCAGAGCAGTATTGCCATCAGCATGTGAGACCTGATAGTCTGTAATGGAGTTGCCAGAAGCATTAGAAATATCTGACAGAAATTTACTTCATTGTCACTGTAGTGTTGCTGTTCGATCATCTCGATGCATGTTTGAGAACATTAATCTCAAGTACATTTTCCTGGTTGTGTATTTTGTGTATGATCTCTCATTTTCTTCTGTTATAAATTTTCAATGTTTAAACATGTTTTGTGGGGGTTTTTTTATGTGGAACTGAAATAGGTTACAGCAAAAAGCTTTTTTAATTTCCTTAATTCATTAAGCTTTAGAATAACTTGCAAGCAAAAAGCCCTCTATCTAATCTTATGTGAAGGGGTTTTATAAAGGTGTGCCACCCATTCCACAGAAAGGTAAAATGATAAAGAATTTTAATGTCTGTAACTAATGAGCAGAAGAGTCTTCTGATGGATAGATAATGATAGAGCTGGAAAGGCTGTGGCCTTCTAATGATGTCAGTAATGATGTGCTATGCGAATACAGATAGGATAAACGAGCAGGTTCAAATGTTGGTAACTATTGTTCTTTTCCACATGGCTGCAAAGCACAAAGTGGCTTCCAATATCATAGCTACTTCCCACCAGCTTCTGAACACACATTTCAGGCTTTATTGAAATGTAAATATCAAGCAATGAAAGTAACAGAAGTGAGGAAAGTGACATTGTGTGAAACAATGGTCAGAAACATCATTCTGTAATACCCTCAACCAGAAACATTGAGCCATTGCCACTGATAGGATAATGACTTTCTATCAACCTTTATTGAATCCTAAATATTTCTTGTTTTCTTTTTAGAATATTAATTGTTAGACTGATTTCACTAAAGCAAGCCTTTAGTATTTAAGCTACTGCCCAGACATCAAAATCTGGAATAAATTTGAGAATTTAACTTTTTGTGCGTAGTAGTGATTGAGTAAGATATACAGTGCACCTTCATAACTGAAGGTCATGTGGAACCAAAAATCTTTACTGTGAATAATAAGGGTTTATTTCTCTGTGATGCATCTTTAGGCAGTACAGATATAATTTATTTATGTGTCATTACACCACATTTTTAAAATTTTCTTGATATATTGTGTTTTTAACCGCTAACTTCATTGAGATGGATATATTTTGCAGATGAATTGCATAGGAGACAACCCTGGCGAGTTAGTGATTGCTTAAAATACTTCTTAAAAGATTTCCCATTAAATACTCTGTAAGGGAGTATTTTCCCCCAAATGAAAAAGATTCACTAGGGATGCTGACATGTATAAACTGGCCTTTTCTTGCCACTGCAAAATTACCTGGCTTTGTCTTGTCTAGGTACCTGAATGGTGTGATGAAAAATGCAGCTGCCCCAGTATTACTGGACCTGGCCAATGAGGTAATCATCTTTCTTTTTTATTTAATCTTCCAGTGTAAAACCTGAGGGGCATATCTATAGTGACTTTAGTGAGAAATGTAATTAACCTAAAAAAATGGTTTCAAGGCACATTAGACATTTAAAATGGTTCCCCAGTCTGTTAGTACTTAAAATAATTAGACAAAAAGCCACATTTATTAATAAATCAGTTCATGTAATTAGTCTTTTAACTTGAAGGCATATGTGTAGGATACACTGCATTTGTATTTTGCTGAAAATTTCAGACAGGCTGCAGGTCTTTAAAGCATAAACTTATTAAAAATTCTCATATTGATTAAATAGAGTTGTATCAGTTTGATTGCTTGCTTTTAATAATAAGACTCATCTAAGTTATTAATATTTTTTAGTAATAGGAAAGTTTAAGACAGATAATTTTCCTGACTCCGTTTATTTCTTTTCATATGGATTAGAGGATGGCTGATGAACACTGCTTAAGATAAAGCACTTAAGCAGAATAAATTCCTCAGTATATGAAAAGTTCGGTACGGATGCCATTAAAGTTTTGACAAATTTATTGATGCTGTTTATTATCTAGAATATGAATTTGCCTTGTTATACAAGGTGTTATTTGCATTAAAAACTGCTATCTTAGCACTAGCTTAAAGAGAGGTAAAAGTTTGAACGAGTGGCAAGGAGTTTCCTAGGAAAAAAAAAAAAGGATGAAATACCTGTTTTTAAACTCTAAAATATTTATTTACCATAATAGTAACAGTACAATAGCTGATACTCCCTGGAACTGCTTATGCAATCCTCAGAGGGATAGAATGAAATGTATGCTGTTTTGTGTTGCATTTTAATAGAAAATGTAAGAAAAAAGCAGAAAATGAGTGTTTGCATTAAAAATGATATGGCACTATGAACATTAAGTGTAGCAATAGCAGCGAGTTCTACATGTTACATTAGTAAAAAAGAATGGTTTTTCTCTCATGTACGTTGCAGAAGCCAGCAAATGAGCGATTACCTATCAATTACTGGAAGGTTTTAATGGTCTGTGAAGTGTCTGTGTAACCTGATCGTACAGTTAGCTAGAATCAAGGATTTATTTCATATTAGTGGTAATGTGTAGCTTTTTACCATCTCTGAAAAAGGCAAGTCTTGAAGTACTTAGAATAGAATGTACTTTACATAAATAAGTACAATTTTATTAAGAATTTAAGTAAGCATCCCAATGGATGATGTATAGCTCCCACATTATATGGGAACTATCATAAAAATATTTCAAGCACAGAATAATATATCTGTTACTGGTTCTTTGTATATTTTTCCCATTGATTTAGAGATGATGCATATAATTTCTGACTCCAGTGAGCATATCTTTGTTTATATTTCACTAATGCATTTTTGCAATTCAGATCAAAGATATCTGCAGTTCAGAAATAAATAAAAATTAAATCTAAGAGAAAGGGGAGATACATAAAGAACTTACCTGCTTCTGGTTTTGTAGTAGCAGGTATATCAGAAAAGCAATGCATTTTGTGACTGCCACCTAATGCATTAGGGAAACATGGCAATAACCAGCCCCAGATTACTGCTTCCAAACAATCAAGCTGCCATTTTTATATGATAGTTAATATTTAAATGACATACTCTTGCATCTGCTGACAATTGATGTAATGGTAATACTTTATGAGTCAATATATATTTAATCAGTGGAAACTGTAAAAATTGATGAGAAATATATAACATAGCTGTATTACAGTATGTAGCAGCTCTGTTAAATAGGAAAAGCTCCATATTGTTATCTTTTGGGGGTGTTTTTTGATGGTTTATAAAACTACTTCCTTTTTTTTAATGAAATTGTTTGCCAACTGTTCATATCGTGTATGTAGTACAAAAAGACTAAAATAAACCAAGTTTTTGTTAGAAACAATAAAATTAGTCACTGTTCTCTTCAT